>OZ005654.1:96135251-96735251 GCA_963930645.1 Salticus scenicus
TGCACCAATCTTATGTTGTGGTGTAATCCATAAAAGAAAGTTTTAATTTTTAACTTGTTTTGAGACTGTCTTCTCTGTAAGAAGATTTCATCTCTAAAGTGCGAAATAAAATGTTGCTCGGTTTCTTAAATTATTAATTTAACCTTTAAAAGCTAAAATTTGCAATGTTATTAACAAAAGAAATTTATTTTCTGTATGCAGATAAATTAATATGTTATAAAAATACTATTTTTCTTTCTTTTTAACTAGAAATTTTTAAAAAACAATAAATTGTTTTTAAGTAAAATTCTATCAAAAAAAAAAAAAAGTATTGAAAAATGTTTTTTTTTTTATAATATTTCAAAAAAATATAAAGTCTCCCAGCATATTGTTTGATTTAAAAAAAGGCATAAATTATGAGAAAAATTTGTCTTAGAGCTTTATATATAAAAACGCCCTTTTATATTGCACAATAAGTGATTTTTAATTGAATATTAAAATAAATAAATAAATAATACCATTACACACTCAGTACATTTATTTAGAATAGCTTCAGAATTTAATTTTTATGTTGAAATTGCAATTAAAAACTAAAACATAAAATCATAATATCAATTTAATATTTGCAATATATAATGAAGTACATATATGTTTTAAAAGTATATACATATATACATTATAATAACAATAAGAATGAGAACGAAAGAAAAAAAAAGAAATGAATAATTCGCCCTAATAACCCACAAGAAACCAATTTGCTAACTAGTTAGCTTGATTAGTAATATATGTATATATGTATATATATAATCTTTATTTGAAAAGAAGAAGAAAGATACTCAATTTCAAATAATAATTTCGATAAGAAGAAGCTTTTAACAAGAAGACAAGATAACAAGAAGAAGCTTTTAACTAATTTTAATCAAAAATATTGTAATCGAGCAGACAAAAACAAAATGAATTAAAAAAGAAAGAGAAAAGCTAAATTTATGGAACGAGACACACATAACCAACTAATTAATAAATTGCAAGTCGAAAATGTAATTTATCAGGTGTTACCACCCGCACATTGAGCTAAAATTTTCAAGGTTTCCTTTTTTTGCCAAGAAATACCAAATTTTTTTTTGCCAAGCATTTTTTGGCAATCAAAAAACACATATTTTTTCGCAATCAAAAGTCTGTATCGATGGACATGCAAGAGTTTAAGCAATGGGTTTTCTTATTTTTTACCGAAATAATCTCTCTCTCTCTCTGTATATATATATATATATATATATATAGGGCTATTTTATTAATCTACAATGGTTCTGCGAATTTGAAAACTTCAATACTGAATAATAGTGTATATCCCACTCGATTTTACTTCCATTATTCGGCTGCTGTAGGTAATAGGAGTATTGTATTAGATCAAAAATTTCGATATCGTGTTTTCACCTGATTTACATGTTTTAAGGTCTTTTTAGTACCAAAAATAGCCTTTCGGCAATTAGTCAGTATGTGCGTATGTGTGTGGGGAACGATCTGACTAATCTCCAGAAGTGCGACTAATATGAAAAACAACTCTGACTCTTTTTTTTATTATTTATTTGCTTTACAAAACCTTATTAGATGTCATTTCGTATGAATTAATAGGTTAGTTAAGAATAACTATAAGCGACTAGCATAAATCGGTCAATTTGAGATCTCGCAAATGCGTTCCTTTATAAATGACATATATATATTATTAAACTCACCATAATAATTCCCTTCAAATACCCTGCCATATGTATTTTTTGTTTTCCAGTCGACAGTTGGGTTTGTCAAATTTTAGTGAAAGGTATCTCAAAAGCATATCTTTTTGATATCTCAAGAATGACTCTAATGTTTTTCTTGAAAAATGCTGTATGAAAACCACTTTTAAAATATCCTTAAGCATGTATTATGTGGTTATTATAGGAAAAATTACAATCACCGTGATTTGGCAGGTCATTCTTAGATTTCGGAAAATGGTGTTTTTAAAAACGGCTCTTTTTTTCATTCGCTATGTAAATTTTATTTTATATCTTTTTACACATGGGTCAGATTTCCCTTAGAGGAAAATGTTTTAGGTTTCTAGTATTTTAGGTCAATTTTATGTCTTCTGATCATATTATCTCCCAAAAGTGCTTATAACACGTATAATAGTGAGACATTGAAGTAGTGTGGTTGTTTGGTTGTTACACACTAGATATTTTTTACCGGCTAATTCAACTCGAATGTAGAAACTCATGTACCAAAGGTCTTGAAACCTTTAAAATGTAATTATGGGAAGCTGTTTTATTAGAAAATTGCTTTTCTAAAGAGATTGTAATAAAATTATTGTAATGTAATTTTGGAAGAATTCGACTATAAAATCATTTTTGTACATAATAAATGAAGCTTGAGAATTGTTACAGCAGCGTACGTTCTTTCGAAATTGAATAAAACGAGCTTCAGGTATAGCTATTGAAATGAGTGAGAACTTTATGGATAAAAAAAAGATAATGCTGCTGCCGATATGGAATCAATATTTAATAAAATATCTCATTTGGATGGTTGTGATAATGTAGAAATAAAAAAATTATTAAGCTGTGACACAAATGACTGGGTTTCGTATATTAAGGAAGATATTATTAGTATAAGCTGATCAGAGTGAAGGAGAGGACAACGATTTTATTAAACAAATCGAACAAATCAGCAATTCTGAATCTTTCGAATGTTTTGCAATAGATTTGCCATGGTTGGAGCAGTTAAAAAAGAAAAAAAAAAAAAAAAAAAAAAAAAAAAAAAACATCACTTATAATTGTGAATTAATAGTATTTAAAATCTTCTTGTTAAAGCTAAAAACAAAGGTAACCAAAATTGTAGAAAAATAAACTTTGTTTCCGATTCTCAAGAAGTATGTATAGGGTACATAATTCACTCTTTCTGTACATTCTAGCACTGCGGAGGATGCTAAATTATGCATTTTTATAACGTAAATAATATATTACAGAAAACTAAAATTCCGACAGTAGTGAACATATTTCTCTTTTAAAAGTTAAACATTTTCAAATTTTGCAAAAAAAAGTCAAATAAATTGCGAATCATTCGAATTTCGAAATCTAACTAAAAAAAATATATATTTTGCTGCGTTAATTTCTTTATTGGTAGAGAAAATAAAAACGCTCGTATCACAAATCTCAAATAATCCATTTATGAAAAATTTTACGCTGCCAGTAATGTACACTTTACACTACTGATTTTACATCTTAATGCTTTATTTGGCATGATTTATCGGAATCACAATGTATTTTCGCTGACCCCTATAGGATATCTACAACTACAAAAGGCAGTTATCCTTTCTTGATGCTGTAGTAAAATATTAAATTATAAAGCAGACAAGAGTCATTTATTTATTTACTTATTTATTAATATTTTTTTACTATGTAATATTATGTGTGCTAATATTATAGATAGCTCATTACAATTCGTCTATAACATGTTTAACCATCTGATCGCCTCTGAAAAGTTCAAAACTGTAATGTTGTTTCCATTGCATTCTTTTTCTGTGAACTGTATGAATACATGTTTCAACTTGAGGTCAAAAATATATATGTGTTTAAACCTTATAACTACTGTTTAAGACCTTCAATCTCGAAAAATAAACAAAAATGTCATAATTATGTAATTTTGAATTATAAGTGTATTACGGGGGAAATAAAAGTAAATTGACTGGATATATTCGCGAGTGGTGCTCAGGTGGTTAATATCAATCGAAACATTTGATAACAGTGCTTTTCATTATGTTATCAATTGTAGAATTCTATAAAAGTGTTTTATGTTAATAAGTTACCTGAAATTATCTGATGGATCTGATGATATGTTATCTGATCGCCTCTGAAAATATAAAAATTGTAATGTTGTTTTCACTGCATTGTGAAAGCTGTGAACTGCATTTCAGTGAACTTTCATTTCAGTGAACTCCTTTAATATATATTTGAGATTAAAAATACATCTCTGTACATGATTTTAATCCTTATAACTACTATTTAAAACTTTCAAATTTGAAAAACAAACAAAAATATCATAATTATACAATTTTGAATTATAAGTGTATTGCGGTGAAAATAACTGCTCAATGACTGAATATATTTGTCAGCGGTGGTCAGGTGGTTAATATCAATCGACACATTTGATAACAGTGCTGTTCACAATGTTATTAATTGTGGATTTCTATAAAAGTGTTTTATGTTAATATGTTATCTGATATCATCTGATCGCCTCTGATAATCTGATCAATCTGATGATATGTTATCGATCGCCTATGAAGAGATCAAAATTGCAATGTTGTTTTCACTGCATTTTTTTTTTTTTTTTTTTTTTTTTTTTTTTTTTTTGAGAGAGATCTGTATGAATATATATTTGATGTTAAAAATATATCTGTGTACATGATTTTAATCCTTATAACTACTATTTAAAACCTTCAAACTTGAAAAATAAACTAAAAGTATATAATTTTGAATTATAAGGGAATTGCGTGGGAAATAACAGCTCAGTGAGTGGATTTATTCGTGAGCGATGGTCAGGTAGTTAATGCCAATCGACACATTTCATGACAGTACTGTTCAATATGTTATAAATTGTGGATTTCTATAAACGTGTTTTATGTTAAAAAAAAAAAAAAAAAAAAAAAAAAAAAAAACTTTACAAAATATAATAAAAGACGTGTATACAAGAAGTCATGTCTATATGTCTATATAAAGAATTTAAAAAAAAAAAAAAACAAAGGAAACAAAAATTAACTTATTTTGTTCAAAAGAAAAATAACTAAAATAAGGAAACATAAATGTTCGCACATTTTAAGTTAAATTGAACTCTTTGTAAAATTGATAGCTTAAAATATTCATAGTTCAAGAAATTAATAGAAATGGGTTGTAAATCTAAACTTGAATTCGAGAAGTACCGTGCATGTGTTAAGAAGGTGATTTATTTGTTTATTTAATTAATTTAAATATGTCCAGTAATAGTGTAGTGTCCATCATAAATTGCCCTTGATATATTTACCAGGGGAGAAATTCTTTCTTTAAATAAAAGAAAATATCATTTAAATAGCAATAAAGAAACAATTATCTACTTATATAATAAAGAAATTAAGTTAATAGGAGTTCTACTGTTGCTATGGTATTTTCTTTATAAACTAAAAATAAATCAGTAAATAAATAAAATGATAATAATGTTATTTTCCATATCAGACTTATTGGGCTAAATTTCTGACAATGTAACCTAGATGTTACTTTTTGATTTTATTAATACAAAAATCTATTTTTCAATGTTAAATTATCTGATTTAATACACAAAACCAAAAATCTGCGAAAAAAAATACATGTAATTAGTTAAACTTGTCTTTTGATTCCCAACGCAAGATAAGCTGCTCCATTACTGACTAACTGAACATGCTGTTATCGAGAAAAAAAAATACAATTATTTTTAAAATCCTATTGTAAAATCATTCTATATAATGTTTAAGATTTTAGTAGGTTTAAGATTTATTTTTTAAGTAAATAGAGAAGTGCATTTCATTTTTTATTATTTTATTTATTTTTAAATATTTCATAGTTGGAAACTGATTAATTATGATCTGTTTCAGTGACAGAAATATTTAGAAAAATGTTCAACCTTATAACATTGATTCAGCTGACAAATCTGCGAACATGCATGCGATACAATATAAAGGAAAGTGATTTTTTCTGAAATTAAATTAAGACTATTATATATGTGAAATTAAGTATGGCATCGCCTTCGATATCTTTAATATATATATAGCATTTTTTCTACATTTTAGAATTGCGCTATATTAGAACTAATTTTTAGATATTTCTTATTGTAATGTTGGATTATATAAGCACTTAAGTCCATCACAATTTAAATACAACAATTGTCTAAAACGTGTCCTTCCAATATTCTATATTGCGATTCACGCATTAAAAATGGACAAAAGATGCTTTTAAAGGCTTTTTCTATAAGTTCGAGTAAGCTCGTGTAACACATATTGATCGAAGGGATCATTTGAAAGCCTTTCCTTGTATCAGAATGTTCGTTGAGCTCGGCGTATACTATAGTGTTGCGAGTACCGCCTAGAAATTTTAAATAGGCAAAAATATTGCCCTGCGATTAAGAAAAGCCTTATTAAGTAAATTTAAAAGTGATTATATAAAAGGTTCGTGAGAGCTAAAAAGAAAGATTAAAATTATGTGCAAATAAAAATATGTGTATGTCAATAACAAATCTGGGCATGAAACACTGACGCTGGTTTTCTGTGTGAATAGCGAGTCACCTTTCCCAATTTTTTCGAGGTACCCAGGATTCAAATTTCATTTTAAGGAATTGTAGCATTATGTTTCATTAGTCATTTGCAGTTTGAGAGTTTTTAGAAAGAAAATTCATAGCAAACAGAGAAATAAACTATTACACTCACCTAATTATGATATTCCGTAAAACAAGTGTGTTATTGCTTTGAGAAGATATATTTTAGCTTGTCAACATTCACCGGAAATTATCCAACAAACGTTCTATCTCAACACTTGTGTAAAATTAAAATTTATGTACGTAAATAAGCAATGGATGGTTTTATACCATTTAAGCATGTAAATATATGTACCATTCATATTGTTTCAATAGAACAGTTTTGTGTTTGACTCAGTTGTATGTTAATAGAGTGTGCATGCCTCATCGAAGCATGTAATCACCATTCGAAATCATGTGATGAGTTCTTTTTCAGCTTTTATCCTTGATAGTCACTTGATCACTCTCCTCTTCCCATATTAAGGCAAGGGGAGTTATGAAAATTTCGCTGTGTCATCCAACTTTATAAGGAAAAGAGAGAAAAGGGGGATGTTTTGCAGTAGTGGCAATAATCCAGGTGTAGTAATGAAAATGACCGAAACGAGTCACATATGGTACATGAAACGGATTTCCACGTTTTAACGGCCCTCTTCACTTATCGTCGCCAGAAGCCAGAGCCAATGTTATTCTATGGGGAAATTTTCTTTACAAATAACTTATTAACAAATACATATTTTTAAATTCTGTTTTCACATTCAGAAAATTCCCAGCTGTTAAATTGACGGACCTTTTTCAAAAAAAGTATTTTTTTATTTTTTAATATTTTATTTTGAAATAGCAAAATGAAAAAAATTCACATATTGAAAATTCGTATTTTGCAGCTTTAAAATAAAATATAAAAATAAAAAAATAATTTTTTTAAAAAGTTCCGTCATTTTAACAGCTGGACATTTTCAGAATGTGAAAACAGAATTTAAAAATATGTATCAGTTAATAAGTTATTTGTAAAGAAAAAATTCCCATAGAATAACATTAGCTTCGGTTACCGGCGGCGGTGAGTGAAGAGGGCCCTTAATCGTCACGTGACAGACAAAATCATCCTCAAACTTAGTAACGCCTTTGGATAGGAACTGTGGTATTCAAAATGCACTCTAAAAGGATATATGCTTTAGAGTATTATGTATTGTTTCACGTATAAGTTTAACCCTTTAGCTACCAGAGCCTCAGGAGAAAAACCGCCACCACTGCCCAGACGTCTTACTATTTAAATATGATACCAACTGTCACTTATTTTTGTGGGATGTATCTATAACGTTCTAACTAAAACCAATACCATCCTGTATCTATTTTATTGTTTTATAACATAACCCGTCTGTGTGCGACACGATTTTATGCAAACAATTATCATAAACTGATAATGAACACATATTTGTGACGCCGGGCTCAGGTAAGAAAATCGGATCGTCACATATATGTGACGCTGGTAGCGAAAGGGTTAAAATATATACCGAATTTCATGTTTGAACTTCCGAAACGTCACGAAATATTGGACGTTTCCTACGATTTCGAAATAAACGTAAAAGAAAAGGAATAAAATAATATGTTAAATTTAAAGAATTTAGATCATACGTGCAATTTTATACTTCGATAAACAATTGACAGTGCTATCAATTCCTTAGAATCAACACTCGATCTGTATTAATGTAGTTAATTAAAAATCCTTCAGTGACAAAATTGCATTATCATTGATAATTATTTTTATAATACACATTAATAGTAAAATGTCATTATATTTTAGAACTATATACTTTTCTATATTCATATGTAAATGCTGCTTTTTAAAATTATATATGAATTTATTTTCATTAATACACATCTCAAATTTATATAAATGTATTGTAATTACAAAAATGAGTTAAATTTTAGATATTTTTATCAAAGAAGATGAAACTGAAAAATCTAAATAACCCCTCTATGCATGCTTATTTCAAATTATTTAAAAATTTTCTACTCTTATTAAAATTTTTCTTCTTAACACTTTGATAAAATTTTTGTAATAAGGATTCAAAAATGTATTATTATCATCGTTATTATTATTATTATTTAATTTCATTAAAAATAAAAATACATCTTAACATATTTAAATATACTTTATATTTTAAGCAAAATCATTAAATTATATTTTACATTACTAGTATTATGCTCTCTATTTATCGCAATCATTCTTCTCAATTTAGTTGAAAAATATATAATTGTTAATACAATTTATATTAAACCTTGAATTGCTTCTCAACCAAACAGTTTTCTGGTAGCTTAAGGCAAAGTATTTTGATAATGTTGATTAGGCATTTCTGGTACTCAGTAAAAAGATCTCTGAATAATTACATAAGCAAAAATAACGAATTATTGTACACAGCCTAAGGTAATAACTAAGTATAATCACAGATCAATTAATGTATTTGGTTTTTTTTTTATAATATTGTATTGTATGGAGAATAGTATCATCTATACAATTATTTAAACAAAGTGATAATTCGTTCAAACTAATTCTTAATGATTTTAGATTTTAAATAAAGCACTTGATATTAAATAAATAAATAAATAAATAAGTACGATTTGTTATTAAAAATAATCTGGTGTGTCACTCACACAATTTCTCTTACCCTGAAATTTAATACTATAAATACAGGTTGCAGACTAATAGGAAAGATAACGAGTACTGTTATGTAAACCTATGTTAAACAATTCAAGTTAGGCTTCGGAAGAGTTTTATATGATAATTAGTTCTGTGTGAGGGAGGGGGGGGGGGGTATCGCCCCCGTTTCATTAATGCACCTACATATATATAGAATTTATTTCGGCTATTAAAAATAATTCTGTTTTTAAAAAATAATTTATTAAATTTATTATTTTAAAAAAATCTTTTATGATTATGCAGACGATTTCTATATTATAGAAGTAGTATAACACTAAATATCTAAAAAAAGTCCATTTTATTCTCAATATTTAAAAAACAAAATATTTTTCGTCAAAAGTAAAAAAAAACTTGATAACTTTGTTTTAAATTATCGCAGATCGATGGTTCAACCATTCGTTTTAAAGGTATTGGCGAGCTCTTTTGAATGATACCCATCATGAAAATTTACTCCCCTCGAGGGGGGACTTCCCCCTCCCCCCAGGCGGGAGGCGAGGCTCCTACATACACAATTTTTTTCCCTGTTGACTATCACTATTACAAAAAATATATATTCGTTTCATTTGGATTAGTGCAGTCTACAGACGTTAAACTCTACTTACCTGCAATTTCCCCCATAGGCGTAATATATTAGAATTCGCTTGATTGTCCCTGTGCACTAACCATTTGCTTGATCTTAACGAAAAGCTTACTTTAATATCCTTATATGATACACATTTAGAATACCAAATTTGAGCTTTCTGCCATAATTTGTTTTTCAGATATGATGATAACAGACAGACACACACACAGACGCACAGACACGCAGACATACACACAGACCATTTCCTAAAAACATGATTTTCGTATTCAAGGGACCTCAGAAAATGAAAATATAACAAAAACTCGCGTTCGAAAAATTGACTCAAAAACAATACTTTCTCTACCTTATTAGAAAGAGAAAGTATTAATTAAATAAACAAAATCTGATTTTATAATTTAAAATATAAATAAATAAATAAATACGATACAACGCATATAACATTTTGATTAAAAATATTGAATAATTAACATTATCTTTTACAGAAAATAAAAAAATCCCTTTAATATATATTTATGGAACATAAAAAAAATATATATATACGTATATGACAATCAAAATATATGATTGATTATTAAATATTTTTAGGTTAATAAAAGTGGTATGTATTTCGTAAATTTACATAATGGGTGTAATTACAATTTATGATGTAATTAAAATATACCTATAATAAAAGTGTGCAAAATATTACTTAATCTATAAATTTATTCATATACTTCAATATTTAGATCTCAATAAATATAATTTGATGATGAATTATTTACCCTTTTTAAGATTAATTAAAATATACAGATAAAGAAAATAATTGCTTAATATATCTATAATCTATATTTAAGGATTTATTAATTTTAATTTTGTAACTCATGCGTTAATGATAATTTGAATTAATTTATTTTTAATTAATTCAGCTAATACAATTTTATTTCTAATTACACAGGACTACAAAATTGAAGTTGACAAAATTTGATTTGATGGTTTTGGTTGAACTTTATGTTTTTTGATGTGCTGAAACCGAAAGTGCAGCTCATATTTCTCTAACACATACAGACTTTTACCAATACAGGGTGTTAACCGACAGAATTTCTTACATAGATTGGTTGGTTGGTTGGCATGGTTTTACATCGCACAAGTGCTGCGCTATTACAACAATAGGCATCCATTATTAATTAATCATGAAAACATATTATAAAACATACCATATAATTATATTGGTGAAAGAGTAATGAAAGAAACTGTATAGGTAGTCACCCTGTATTGACAAAAATTTATGCGCGACAGAGGAAAAACTGACTTTATTTTCGGTTTCAGAGCACCAAAAACATAAAGATCAGTCAAAATTTTAAAATGAAAATTTTACATGGCGACTTGTGTTATCTTTCTGGGAGACTTAATTCATTTAATCATTGAAGTATTCTATTTTTTTTTTTTTTTTTTTTATCATACAGATTGAAACTAATGTAATTATCTGAACATTGTATACGCTATCTTTTCTTTGTATGCTTCTTTATTATACAAATATTAGCCAAGTAACCTTTGGGCATCACGATTTCTATTTGAGATTTACGCAGTTTATGTGAGCAGAAATTACTAGGAACATAAAAAATCATTATTTTCTAGATTTCATTAAATAAAATAATTTACTTATACAAAAGATTTTACGTGCGTGTACAGTGTAGTCAATACCAGAAAACTTTTCTAGAACGTCAAAAATGCAATTAGGTATACTGATAAGCGTACTTGTAAAGTCACTCTAGACACAAACGTTCTATAAATGACACTGAAGTAAAACTGGCTGATAATTCCCGGCAAGTAATATTGTTAGTTAACTTTCCTTAATGTTAATTTGATGTAAGCCAAACATTATTGCGCTATAATTCAGGTAGCACGTACCAGTGTTAAAGCGTTGTAAATAAGTCTTAACAGTGAAAAATTACTTATAACAACGTTATGTGCTACCTGGAAAATTCCGAGTTAAAAAAAAAAAAAAAAAAAAAAAAAACATTATTTTCTAATACATTTTTCTTCTTCTACATGCAGACTGATTTTATTAATTCATTCAAAGTTAATTTACGAGATTATGTGCTACACTGTCTACCAATACATAATTAGAGAATTTGAGTTAAGATATATTCTCGAATTTACGGTGACAAGCTTCATATTTTTTCTTCAATATTCATATATTTAAACAAACTATTATACTTCTTGCATTTTAGAATAGGTCTTGTTCCGAAGGAAAAAATTATCCAGGGAAAGAAAAAAAAAATGAAAGAAAAAGTAAGGTTTCACATCAGCCATAAAAGAGAAAATGATAGCTGTGCATTATATCATTGATGCATTTTTTATTATCTATATATTTATTTGTACAAGAAAAGAAACATAATTCGACCACGATGTTTAATTTTTGCTTGGTGGCGTTCAAATAGGAATTTTACCTATTCATACCTTCCTTTTGAGTGAAGGTATGGTAGCTTAAAGTTTTGGTGTGACTTAAATTCAATCGCAAGAAGAAGAAAAGTGAATACTGCAGTTGAACCATATTATGGTTTTTCCATAACTTTACTCCATATAGTGAATCAAGTTTGAACTGAATTTTTTAATGGTGTAGAATAAATCGCTCTTACGATTAATAGCAAAAATGTACTTTCTATTTACTGAATATGATGATATTTTCCTTTATATAATAGTTTTTATACTAATTTTTAATAATATATTAAGAAATAAATAAGTTGTTGTTATAAAAGATTTATTTCTACTCAAGGTTGTATATGAGTTATCGTCATGAAATTAGATTTATATTTAAAAAAAAATCGACTTTGAAATAGCAAGTTTATTATAATCTCTAATATTCAAATGTATTTCTTACAATAATATTTAAATTCATAAACGTGAAACAAAAATACGATAAATACAATGAGTAACATTTGAGTGTAAATTTCATCCACTTTCTTTTTTTTTTTTTCTTTTTTTTTTTTTAATTCTAACTTTTGTGTGAACTGTTATTCTAGTTTATACATCTGATTTATGTTTCTCTTTATATCAGAAGAAAAGTAATGTGTCCTTCGGGTAACTCTTTAGCGTGAAATATGTGTTCCATGTTCCCAAACGGATTCCAATCATGGGAACTTCTTGTCTCACTTACAGTAAAAAGCTGCGTTTTTATTCGGACAATTCATAATATTCCTACTCGTTATTGTATGTCGGAAATCATACAATTTGAAAATGTTGTTACCTTAAAAAAAGAAAAAAAATGGAAGAAATTGATTTTTTTTTAAATATTTTGCTTTAGGAATATATAACTTATTATTTACAGGACTACACTAAAGTATTCGGTTATATTAAGGAATACCATAGGAAATTACTAAAATTGCGTTTCCGTTTGTGTCAAGCTCATTTATCAATTTTCAACACCCGTTATGAATTCTATTAGTCTATCTGTCCATTGGGAGATAATGTAGGGAAAGAACAAGGAAGACTAAACGATGGAACGTGTACTTACAGATGGAAAGTGTTAATAATCAATGCGAAACTCATGAATTTTCGTTCTTGTTTATATAACACTGAAAACTTCATATAAATTGTAAATATATGTAATAAAATAGACTGTTAATAATGTAACTATTATGTAATAAACAAAAAAGATATTTATAAAATGAAATTTAAAAGAAAAGAGAACGATAATTGAAAGTAAGTATATTATTTGACAACGAACACTTTGTATGGCATTTTAAAACATTAGACACTAAAAGAAAAAAAAATAGCGTCACATAATTAATTTCTGGCATTCCAATACTCGCGATGATTAAAAAGCAGTACTGCAGTCAAAAAAAAACTATGATGTTTAAATTACTGTTGTTAAGAAAATAATCTTTTTTTTTTTTTTTTTTTTTTTTTTTTTTACTAAATTGACTTTTTCTGCCATTCAAAGAAAAAGACTTAATTTAATTAGCTCTATAAAACTGCATTTCTTTTATTGTTTTTCAAAAGGAACATAAATTGTATTTCCTCCTCATTTTTAATTTTAAATATTTTTTTATTAATGAATATATATATTTATTATATAGGTAAACAAATAAAGTAACACTTGAAAAATGGAAATCTTCAACAAATAAAATGTTAATATAAATAAAATTATAAAGATAAAATTCTTTAATAATAATAATAATAATAATAATAATAGAATAAAGAAATGACTTTAATTCCATATTACTTTAATTTTAAGATTTTAATTAAAATGTTATTTTGTAACAATACGCATACGAATTGACATTTATTTCTTTAAATGCTAAATACAGAAATTTATTATAGTTACACGTTATTTATATTTGATTTATTTATGGACACTAATTTTAAAATCAGTTTCTATTTTATTAAATTCTAAGAAATTAAAAATTTGAATATTGTACTATTCTGTTCTTTTGAAGAGGTAAGTTAATTTTATCTTTATTATCAGGACTGTAAATGATGTTGTTTAAGTAAATATATTCAAAGATGTTTCTTTGTTACAAACATAAACAAAAATAAATTTATCAAACTATTTCAAATTCTATACTTTTCCTTGATTAAGAGATTTATTATTATTATTTTTTTATTTTTTATTTTAAATCAGAACGAAACTTCATCTAGTAAATGAATAAATATTTGTCGTAGTATTTCAGAAAAACTTATACTGGTAGGCACGTTTTGAAATACAGATGGTATCCTGGATTTGCAATCAGTTGCAGAGTGAAACACGTAGCTCAAACAGTGGACAGTCTGCCAGCAGAGACTGAAAATGAACTGACCATTTTAAGAAAAGACCCTTTGTATGTGTGTGTCAAAACAAATTTGTTCAAGATGTTTCTCCTGAGCAAATGTAGGTAATTTATCTTAACTTGGTATTTAGTTAGATCTTGATTTAAACTGTTGCTATATACATCTACAGATCAATCTCTCAAAATTTGGCGCTTTAATCCCATTTTTAATAATTTCGAACATGACAGTACAGGGCAAATTTTCGAATAAATATAAGGATGGTTATAATTAAAATTTGCCTATTCAACACTCCCTGTAGCTGTAACTAAAAAGCGTATGAAGTAGAAAATATGTATATAGACAATTTAAAGGATGCGCTGAAAGTTTCAACAATAAATAAATAAATAAAATTACGCTTGGGGGCATATATCAGAATGTAAGCAAGCTACAAATAACTTTATTTATTATTACAGACATTTTGTTATTTTTAGAGACTGATTAGCAGTGTAAAGCTTATTGTTTAATGGGATACCCACCATTAAGTTGCAAAATAATCAACTGATGTATAACGATTTAAGTAGTTGACCGTCAGTGGCCTACCGCACATGCACTGCTATGCGTTCCTCCAAGTCAGCCGAAGTTACGGCATTTACAGGATAAGCCAAGCTCTTTAAATGGCTTCATAATAAAAAATCACATTCATTAAGATCGGGTGAAAGGTCAGGTCAACGTCATGGAGTGGAAAATGAACAGCTAATCACTCTGATATCTGTAAATGTTTCCCCGAAAACCTCTGTAAAATGTAAGAAAAAGAGATTTAAATGACGTAAGGTTTTAAAATGTTAAATAGATCATAGTCATTTATTAGATATTATTTCAAGAATGTTGACTAGTATGCGCAAACTACTATGCAAATTTAAATTTTTGACAACTATGCAAATTTTAAAGTTCATTTTATGTTATTTATTTATTTATTTACAGAAATTTAAGCGCATTTTTTGACTTGTCTATACTTAAAGTTTAGATTCAATCCGCATTTTAGTTAAAGCTACAGATAGCTCTGAATAGACAAAATTTTATTATGTCCTTACTGTACATAATATGAATACTGTACATATATATATATATATAAATATATATCGGTGGGAAATTAAAAATGAAATAATTATGCCAGTGATAAACAATGAAGAAAACTTTTCTGCAGATGCAGAGGCTTCATACAGTTGAAAAGTGTCAAAATGGTTTAAAAGTGTTTACTGTTTACATTAGTATTTCTAACAGCTAATTTATAAATTTCATCAAAATGATATATGCTATTCAGGTGCACTAATGTAATTTTAATAAATACTCCTGTTTTTTCTATTACGAATGAACAGTACAGCACAAATATTTCAGTACACCCAAAAAATATTTCAAAGCATTGCGATCTATGATAGGCCGTTTTATAAAATCTGTTGAACTGAATTTGTGCTGCATAAATTATAAAACATTGAAATTTAACATTCATATTCACAAAAAAATGGATTTATAGAAAAAAAAAAGTGTGATTAGCAATAACTTTTACAATACAATTCAATACTATGCATATAATTGATTATTTTTATATTACTACAATAACAAAATAATCATATCTTTTAAAGAATAATTAAAAGAAATATAAGTCTCATCTATCTTTATAAATTCGACAGCATCTACATATTATTATGCTCCAAAGGACAAACCAAAGAAACAAAATGAATGACTAGAAAAAGTCCCCGAAGAGCGGGAAGGGACTCGGGTTGGAGCCCTAAAGCTATGGTCGAGGGTTTAATACGTCTCACATATTATGTGACTCGGCTGTGGGCGGGAGCCACCGCCTTTTAAAATATAAAATACGATGAAAAAAAGGCTAAAAATCCATAGAAGAAGCATGGGTTGAAAACGAAAAAAAAAAAAAAAAAAGGTTAACTTCGAAATAATCAAAAGGCCAAAATCGAATAGAAAAAGTCATCGAAGCGCGGTAAGGGACTTGTTTTGAAGCCCTAAAGGTATTATCGAGGGTTTTATACGTCTCGCTTATTATATGACTTATTTTAATTACATTCCAGTATTTTTTTTTTTTTTTTTTTTTTTTTTTATGTTACATCTGTTTAAGTTTCTTTATATTTCATATTTAAGTTTCATTTAGATCTAAAATTTACTCTTAATTAAAACTAGCTCCAGCTGAGTTAAAATCTTTTAGAATTATTTACATATATAATCTTTTAATTAAATTGTTAATCTTTAAACAAGCACCATGTGCTTTAAATAATTAGCATATCCCTCGAGAAGGAAAACAAATTCTCATTGAAACACATTGCAAGTGAGAATACATTAAAATTGCTTTTAATTCAGAAAATTTTCATATTTTTCCTTTTTCGAACATTTAGAAATGCTTTCTTTTAATAATATGTTTATTATTATTATTATTATTATTATTATTATTATTATTAATGAATATGTGTCTTCTAAATAAATGTTTTATTTAAGGAGTATCAACTAATATCATGAATTATATTACAATCGTCAATATTTCTGCAACATATTTAATTACCTGCATTTGTTACATATGTCATACCTTTATAATTTATAAAATTTGGATATATATTCATGAAGATTGTTTGATATATTCAGTTTCACGAAAATAAAAATCGATTTTCATCTATATGTTTCATGTCTCAATATAGAAATAAAGGAATTTAAATGCAATAATTTTAATTTGTTAATCTCCAAGCAATGAATATGTATTATAATTATAACACTAGAATTTTATTTTTTTATTCTATTTATTTTTTTACATTTTAATTATGTTTGCTCATATTCTATTCACTACAATTTCTTCGCAATCAGCCTGTTTTTTATTGAATATTATTGTTATTTATTAAATTTTGGATATTTTCAAGTAATATAAATATCCATAGTTTCCATTCCTGTGCTTTTTAAGTTTATGTTCACTTAAAAATACGATTACATTTTTATGTTTTAAAAGAGGATTTTTTATTTTTCGAATAATTATTTAATATTTATACAAAAATGAAGTACGTGAATTAATTCGCATTTTTTTTTAATTAAATGTTATGCTCTCATTTGTGTTTTTCTATCGATACGCGATTGTTATAAAAAACTAATAATAATATCATAAAACCAAATACTGATATTAAAGGGTATTACAAAAAGTATTGTGTGTAAATATGATACCTTGTAGCTTGAAACTTCTAAAAAAAGTAATAAGTAAATGCATTAAGTCGACATTTAATTATAATTTTAAATCCCAATAGAATAATAATGAAAGAAAACAAAAATTATGTTTGTATGCCTTTTCTCAAAAAGAAAAACAAAACAGGTTAGAAAATTCAGTTTAAAAAAAGGATGGTTTTTACCATATTGAAAAGTGTCTCTAATTAAATTATCAATATATAAAACATACATTTTTTTCTCAGTCATTTTAACTGCATTGTAAGTTTTTCTTTCCTTTCCATTTTTTGTAGAATTTTTTTCTGTTTACTCTGTTTACTCATTAAGTTTTAATTAATTAAGTGAGACATTTAGTCACAGAATTTTGTATTAAAAAAAAATAAAAACTTAAAATTATAGAAGAAATGCAAATTAACATACATTATGTTTTTTGCTTCATTTATTACTTTGCATTAGTAACCTAAAACATATATAACATGTTTTATTAAAATACATCAAATATTTTTAATATTGTATACACATTTATTTCACCGATAAAAACATTTTAAAACCATAAGAGTATTATTTCTGATTCTAAATAACGTAAAGTAGGAAAACCGAATTCTTTCTGAAATTTAAATTTTTAAGTTTTTTTTAATTTTTCTTTTAACAGTTTTAAATTTATTGTATATTTAAAACTTTATTTTCTTACAATGTCTTTCAAAATATCCGGAAAACATATTCCTGAAAAATATTTATATAAATATCCGCAACATAGTTAACTTCTAAATAAGTATTTATTTTTGAAAAAAAATCTCATAAAAATAAATATTAAATTAAAAATAAAAAGGGAAATAGATAATCATAGTTATATTTGCTAATATAATTTTTGCTTTTTAGACTTATGTTCATATAAAAATAAGTTTTCATTTTCATATTTTAAAAGAGGATTTATTTCAAATATTAGATTTTCGTTTTATGCAACAATAAAATATATGTATTAATTTGGAAATTTTTATGTAGTAATAATAATAATAATAATAATAATAATAATAATTATTATTATTATTATTATTATTATTATTATTATTATTATATTTTTATATCTTAAATTATAACTTATTTTGAATATTTAATTTTCCTTTTATACAACAATAAAAATTATGAATTAATATTCGAATTTCTACGCGTCAATTAATATATATATATATATATATATATATATATATATATATATATATATTATATTTTTTCTGAGTATTTATCCAGGTTTTTAACAGTAAGTTTTCTTTCTGAACATTGTGTTTGTAAAGGATATTTATTGCTCTTTTTTAATTAAAATTTATTTATTATTTATGTTTAAAATTTTATTAAGAAAAAAAAAAAAAAAAGTCATCATAATAAATAAGTTTAAGCAATATAAATAAATGCTAAGTTGTTAACAAAATATTTTCAAATTTAAATATACATATTTTAATGTGTTTTCACACAGGTTTCTATTTTCATTCATATTTTATGTCTGACTCTGGTAGCTTACACCAATGCAGTGAAAGGTGTTCAAATAAGATATTTTTATTTTTGTTGCAATACTAAAATTGTGGTCATGATATTGTTAATACTCTTAGCATTCTAATTATTACTATTATTGCTATTATTTTTTGAGTCGCTTAAAAATGGAATTTTACAATAAATATTGAGTTTTAAAGAAATTTTATTACATTAAATTACTGAAATATCATTAAATTCCTTGCTGATATGTGAAATCGAGCACTCAGTCATTTTCAGAGCAGTCTATTTGATGATTGCTGTTTCCTTGTTTTCTTCGTGTTAGCATATTGTGCCATTTTTCGTCTAAGTTTCTACATTGATTACGCATTTCTGGATTCCTGCTTTTTGTCGAAAATTTAAATGGCTTTCTTTCCATTGGGTATATAAGGCTTTGGCATGGTTTTTAAATTTTTGTAACCAGCGTGGTTTTTAATATATTCGAAGTCAATGTTTATTTATTTATTTATTTTTATTTCTATTGGTTTTATAGAGGAAATTACTCATTTAGTTTGTATTTTATGTTATTTTAAATCTATTTAATTATTTTATTAATATTACTATTGGTCAATCCTAGATAACATGTTTCTTATCCTTCACCTTGTTTTATTAATTTACACAAGCTGGTTTCACCAGCTAGCTGGCCAGAGACCCATGAAAATTTTTAACAAAAAACTTGCTCTCGGACGCCTGCGGCGCCAAGCGTAATTTCTTCTCTGTAAAAGTCGCATACAATTAAAATATTAAAAAATAAAATATTTTTAAATAAAACATAAACGTAGCTCTAGTTCAACGTAAAATACACTCAAATCAATGAAAATCATATAAACCAATCAAATATCTCGTAATTCCTCATAACGTAGCTCCAGTTCTACGTAAAATACAATCAAATCATTGAAATCAAATAAACCAATCAAATCTGTCGTAATTCCTCATAACGTAGCTCTAGTTCAACGTAAAATATACTCAAATCAATGAAAATCAAATAAACCAATCATATATCTCGTAATTCCTCATAACGTAGCTCTAGTTCAACGTAAAATACACTTAAATCATTGAAATCAAATAAACCAATCAAATCTCTCGTAATTCTTAATTACGTAGCTCTAGTTCAACGCAAAATACGCCCAAACCAATGAAAATCAAATAAACCAATCAAACCTCTCGTAGTTCCTCATAACGTACAGTCGGTAACAAAAGTGTCCGAACTCTAGCAAAAATTCCTATATAAAAAAGCACACTTAATAATGTTTTGTTAAATAAGTCCTTGTCGAATCGTGTTTTAAGGCTGACTAAGAACAGGATTCGACAAGGATTTATTTAACAAAACAGTATTAACTCTACTTTTTTTATATAGGAATTTTTGCTAGTGTTCGGACACTTTTGTTACCGACTGTAGCTCTAGTTCAACGTAAAATACACTCAAATGAATGAAAATCAAATAAACTAATCAAATCTTTCCCAAGATTCTCCATTCTGAGTCATTATAGAAATGGGAAGTTTTATTTTCATATTTTTATTAATTAAAAGAAAACTAATCAAAAATTCGAAAATCTGAATTCGATGCGCATAATGACCCTACGGAGTACACCTTTGTCATAAATCACGTGACTGTCCGAGCTACCGTTTTCGAGAACAGTGAAATATACATATATATATATATATATATATATATATATATATATATATATATATATATATATATATATACAAATATTGCTCATTTAATAGTATAAGATATTCTTGTGGTTCCTAATAAACTGATTGTGTGTTTGTAATTTTCAGCATGTTGAAAGATATTTTTTTTAGGTTTACAGGAAAATTTATGTTTATTTCAGTGGCTTAGGTTTTAATTTTATTAAGGCTATCTATATTGTAAGATATTGATTCTCTGTATTTAAATTTAGTTTTTTTGTCCGTTTTCGTTTCGATCAAGTATTTTAATTTTGTTTTTATATAATTTATTTATTGTATATTTAAAGCGACCTGTTTTGGGGTAATTTCAGTTATTTTTTTCTTAAGCTTATATTTTATTAGAAGGTTGTTCAAACAGACATTAATCCAAGCCTATATAAACCATGCGAGGAATTAATATTAACCTTAAAACAATGTACTTGCAAAGTGATTTTTATGAACACACGTTTATACCGATGAAGTGACTGTTATAAATTCATCTATGCAAACTCTTATTTGCTCTAGAAAAATAATTGCCATAAAAATAACTAATTGTGTAAGCAAAGTATAGGTTAAGTAAACCTTAACTTATCTGTAAAGTAATTTGATATGAATGATATTTAAATACCACTTTGGCATTCATAATGAATATATATATATATATTATATTTAATTTAGTAGAACTATTTATATTATTAAATAAAAGAGCTAATTTAAAATAAAAATATGAGCCCGATCAAGCATCGTACCTAAGAGCAACCTTTTTTAAGTGAATAGTAGAGGGTGAAAATTATTGTTTGAAATTACTGTTTTACAGTTATGCTTTACAGTTGTAGTTTGCATACACATGAATTGGAATGCATAAATCTTAAGCAAATTAAAATTTCTAGACAAGTTTTTAAATAATAATAAAATAATAATAATAATAATAAAAGTAAAATAAGTTGCAAAATTATATCTATTTACCTATCTATCTCTCTCTATATATATTTATATTTATAGCTATATACATATAATTGAAAAAAAAAATGTGACTGATTTCTTAAATTTTCCCTGAATTTTACATTATTATAGTTTACCAATATGTCTCTACATTTAGTAAAATAATATATGTGTGTCTGCCGCTTTGTAGGAAAGCGACTAATCGCAGATCTGCAGGAAGATTAGTACTAATTTCTGATGCTTGTCGAAGCTCGATTTCTAAAATTTTGATTAGTTTCTCTTTAATTAATAAAATCTATAAAATTCTGAAATGACTGTCCTAAAACATATAAAGGTAAAAGTAAAAAAAGAAGAAAAAAATGTATGCCATTAGAACAGTTAGTTACAGAGTCAGGCTAATAACGCGAAGGTTGTGTGTTCGACCCTCCAAGAGTGACGTGTTACTTATCACTGAGAATATATATATATATATATATATCGCCTTCATCTAGAATAAATAAGTGGTCATTTTCTAAATCATTTAACACGAAATATAGATTTCCGAGCTATGTGATAAGGCACGCCAATAAACTGAACAGACGAAATGATCGAGAATTTCTATACTACACATTTCTAGATGGTGGAACAGTATTCTGAATATTCTGAATCTTTTGTATGGCGAGAAATTCTCGCTTGATTATCTAGAATAGTTTCATTTGCTGAAAGCCGCCTCTTTTTTTCGCATTTATTGGGAGATATTTCCAAATAGAGTTGACATCGATAATACAGACGAACTCTCTAGGATTTTAATAGGGGTTTCTAGAACTCGCTTTCAAAAGGGACTAGAGTTTATGAGGATGACATAGAACTATTTTTTTTCTAGAGCCACAATTTAGATTCTAGATGTCAGTTACAGAATTTTTTCTCAGTGTTTGCAGATAATTAATGGAAAAGACTCTTATTGATAAAAAAAAAATAATAATAATAATAATAAAAACAATAAAAATAAATAAAATATATATATTTCAGTGTCTTCGCAGTATTATAAGCGGACAGGATGACAAGAAAATGACAAATAACAAAAGAGAAAAAAAAAAAAAAAAAAAAACTTATTGTATGTCGCTGTTTAGGCACTTCTGATTGCAGTGCTACAAAATTCTGTATGAAGGTCTGTTCTGACCTCTCCCGATGTACCGGTATACCTGGAAACCAGGTTTTTTATTTAATTAGTTAAACATTTTTCAGCTGAAAATATAGTCTATTACTGCTACCAGTTGTCATACATTGAATATGATAGTCTGACAAAACAAATGTCATTTCTTAAAAAATGTAGCGCCATTTACCGTCCATTTATCACCTAAAATGAATCTTCCGGTAAAGAACAAAATCCTGCACTAGGGACCCGGAAACGACATAGGACAGGCAGGGACAAATATTTTTATGATTGAACGTTAAAAACATGCATGAAATTTCTGCATTCAAACATGAAAATATCTGGAAAAAAATAACTTGCCAATTAACGCATATATTAATGGAAAAATATATTTTTTGTATATTAATAAACTATTGATAAATTATCTATGAGGCCGCATACTACAATAATCTCTGAAAAATCACCTTAAGTTAATACGATTTTAATTTTTGTGAAATTCCAATTTTGTGAAAATATATGCTATTTCTATTAATCTCTTGTCGTTTTTTCTTCAATGCACATTTAATTAAAACTAACAGCAATTAAATGCTCTGTAAAATAGTATAATCATAATAATAATAATAATAATAATAAAAGAAACACTTGTAAAAGAAGAAGTATTTATTTTTTATTAGGAAAATTATGAGCAACCTTGCTATAATCTGAATTCTAATCATTAATATTTAATATTCACAATCCGTAAAAATAGTATTCTTAGGAATATTTAACGTTTGAATTTTATTAAATACGCACTATGTTAAATAAACATCTTTCTATGTTAACAAATAATAATATTAATTAAATGAATAAAATAATAAAATAGAAAGAAATATTTTATATTATTTTTGTTAAAATTTTTAAAAATCTCTTTAAAAACAGAGTAAAATTCATATATTTTATTAACATATGTTTTCTTAACATTTAAGAATTGTTCAGTTTATTTTATATTCTTATATCTTCTACACATTGTTTATCGAAAAACTTTTAAGGTCATTGTTTAAGTCACAGTTTACTGATGAGAATTTTGTCTCACATGGGACTAAACTTGATCCTTCGATGTCATTTCTTTGGGAGCTTTTAGTTAAGTAGGATTGATTTTACCCGTGAGAGTTTAATGAAATTATCTATTTTTTTTAAGTTCTTTTTCCTGTTACAACTGATAATTTCTTTATTTTTTAACATGTTCTAGGAAGTAGAACTTCTTAAGAAGAAAATATATAGTACTTTACAACAACAATATTTATTTACTTTGTAGCAATTCTTTTCCAGCCTTTAGTTTTCAATATGACGCCCGTTTCTCTGCAACTAGTTACAATTTAATATACCTTAAATTACATAGATACTATCGCTTAATGTGAATAGATTTTTTTTAAAAGCGTATTTCAAATATTTAATTAGTTATTTTATTTTATTTTATTTATTTATTATTTTATTCTTTGAATACATATGATTTTTGAATATGTATATATGAATATATATGTATATACATATACATATATATATATATTTTTTTTTCATAAAATGTTTTCATTATATCTTTCCAAAATCAATGAATTTTTAACAATGTAATATTCAATATTTAAACTTTTTTTTTTTTTTTTTTTTTTTTTTTTTTTAAATATTTATTTATACTTTTTTCCAAAATCGCACTCCAGAGATACAACCGCGCAATTCAATTAATATTCATTTTAAAATGTGGATGAAAATATATATTTTAATTTATAAGATTTCGTTCTAATAACTTAAAATATGTATTTCCTTAAAATATATGTTTTAATACGCTATGAATCGACATATATACATATATATGTATAATGTATTCTAAATATACATATAACTTAAAATATGTGTCGTAATATATTATGGTAACTTATTTTACTAGAATTCTTTAAATATTCTAAAACATCGGAAAAGAAAATTCTAATATATACAAAACGAATATTTTAAAACACTATTTTTTTTCTTTATATTTATCAATTGAAGAAATAAGGCAGAACTGATTTTATAACGAACTTGTTATAATATTTTTTTTTTCATTGTATGACTTTTTTGAATATTTTTGTCCTAAGAAAAGCAAAAATTTAAGAGTAAAATTAAAAATTAAAAGTAAATTTAACCAATTTTTACACACACACACACACGCACACACACACACACACACACACACGGATATATCTGCGTCTTTGTCCGATTAAAATGCTTCGGTAATATCCTCTTTTACAACAACTCTCATTTATTTATTTATTATTATTATTAACATTTAATCAGCTACATATAAAGATATCAGTCTTTTGATAAAAGTTAAAGGATTATCAGTTTATACTTTTTTTTTCCGTTAACAATATAAAGGCCAAATATTAAAATTTTTGCAAATGATTCACGCCATTCTCATATCTGTATCATAATATTTTAAAGCATGTGTAAATGAGTAATTAAAAGAAAACATGTTTTTGTTTCACTTTGAAGACACAGAACCAATAAAGAATGTTCATTTATATTTTTTTACATTATTTATAATTTTGATGATATTTTAGGGATTTCATAATTCTTATCTTACTTTACGAACCTAAACATTAGGACAAACATAAAGAAAGGAATAATACACTGCATATTTTATAATATATATATATATATATATATATTGGATAATTCTATAAAACTTTATATTTTGTATTTTCAAAAATAGGTTAAATATGTCATAAATATGTCTGAATCAACTATATGTAGTATTTCAAGGTTTCTTCGTTTTTTTTTTTTTTTTTTTTTTTTTTTTTTTTTTTTCTTTTCATAATACGTGCATAAGAAAAAAATCATGAAATGTTTTTATTTAAGCCATAAACAGTGAAATTTTTCCTTTGGGAGATATAGGAAATTACTTTGTAAATAAATCAAGAATTCTAAATTAAGGCTGACCAAGATTACGACATATACGGAGTTTTTCGCTTAGAATTGGAACAAAAAGTAGATTTCATTAGGTTTTAGTTTTATGGATAAACATACTTCCTGCAGAATTTTGTTTCTTAAATTTATTTTATTTTTTTATAACCGGAAGAATCATATTTTTGTTGTAGAGAGTAATATTAAGAAATATTTTTGTTTTTATAAAAAATAAATAAACAAATAAATAAAATAAAATATCAATATATATATATATATATATATGTATGTATGTATGTATGTATGTATGTATGTATGTATGTATGTGTATATATGCATATAAAGATACAGTCCAAACTCTGAACAATGTCACTGATATTATTACTTATGATTTTGCTGACCTGTTTAATAATATTAATTTAACCGAACTTCATCAAATCATTTACAACCTTTTTGTGAGTTTTAAAAGAAACACTTTTGTGCAACTTCTTTTAAGACCCTTTTCAATTTTATTATTCATAATAATTACATTCTACATAATAATAATATTTATATCCAGAAGTTTGGTATCCCACAAGGTGTAAGTTGTTCGAGTTTATTAGCTGACTTATATCTTTACCATTTTGAACAAAATCTGTGTAATGATAATGTCATTTTCTGCAGATACATTGATGACATAATTTTAATATTGATAATTATATTCCATCTTCCTTAAAATTTGAATTTCCCACTGACCTAACCACTTGTCATCAAAACCACACGTCTAAATAATGGTCATCCAACACAGTTGGTGCAAATTTCTTTACAAAAATCTCAATCAGCTTATATGGGGAAAGATAAAATGCCTTTCGTATAATACCAGAGCAAAAAGTCTGTCTATGTTCTTAGCTGTAATATGCTGCAAGGTTTTTGAATAAAAAAGAAAAAAAAAGTACTAGATATCGATCAAGTGGAAGAGAAAATCCTTTCAGAAAAGCTATTCCTATTTATTACTACAATCATTTAATGGGAGCCGTGGACGCGACTGGCCAGAAGTATGACCGTTAAAGGAATACAGATATATCGTTTAAAAAATATGGTTACATATCGTTTACTGAATGCTATTGAATACACATGCTATGTATGCAAATTTAAATGACAAAATGCATTTTTATTTAATGTACGCCCCAGTGCTGTCATGACACTTTATATAAACATCCCATTCAATATGCAGCACTAAAACACTGGACAACTGACAGCATTAGCATTTGTTAAAGTTGAAAAATACAACAATCCATCATAAAACTTTTGTCAACACAGAAAAAAAGTGCCTTCTGAAGCGATATGTTATTTGTTACACGCAAGGCATAAGAAATGATACAAAAAAATTTTGTAGCAAATCCCCAGGTAATCCTGTATCTTACAGCAACAAACGTTTTACAGAAAATCTTTAAATTAGTTATAATTTAGCAATTACAACCACTTGATGTAAAAAAAAGGAACAAACTTCTTTCGTGTTCTCATTTTCACAGATTTATTTTCAGTTATAAAGTTGCTGTCTAATTTTGCTCCTGTATTTTTTACTGAAACAGCAGATTTTTCAGAATTTTGCAAGTTTTCAGATCTTTGCGAATAAGATAATTATAGTGTAATAAAAGCTTTGAGAGCACATAAAATGTATCCTTTCAATTTTTTATATATTATTAATGTATATTGAATTGGAATACATTCAAAACTTCAGTTTCAAGAAAATCTAAGAAATCATGTTTTATGCGCCTTTAATTCAACGAGGTATGCAATGGGTTAAAAAAAAGGAAAAATATCAATTTTATTAAAGCTATTGACCATGGTTCGATGCGCTCTTAGGTCGAAATTGTCTGAATTAATCTTTATTAAATTTTGTTATAAGCACAGAAAATTATATACATTACATTATGCTTCTTAGTTGTCCATCAATGACTTTTGTGTAATAGGATGTATTTTTCGAGGCTACTTTTAATTTTAAGACTTATTCTTAAATAAAAATCGGAAAACAGAGGATTTTAACTTAATGGTACTAAGAAACCTTATCAAAATGTCTTTATTACTTGTTTTTTTTTTTTTTCTTTTTCTTCTTTTTTCTTCTTTTTTTTTTTTTTTTTTTTTTGTAAGGTTCTTTTGATTTAACGAAATAATTAACTTTTAACAATATCAATATGTATTTTTTAGATTGAAACGAAATACATAAAAAAACGAGGATTGACTAAGGTGCATACCGGAAAAATCAAAACAAAAGATTTAATAGAAAAAAAAAAAAAAAAAAATCTGGTGTGTCACTCACACGACTTTCTCTTACCCTGAAATTAACCACTATAAATACAAGTTGCAGATTAAAAGGTAAGATAACGAGTACTGTTATGTAAACCTGTGTTAAACAATTCATATTAGGCTTCTGTAGAGTTTTATATGGTAATTAGTTCTGTGTGAGGGGGGCTACCGCCCTCCTCAACTCCCCGTTTCATTAATGCACCTACATTTACATAGAATTTAATTCGGTTATTAAAAAATAATTCTGTTTTTAAAAATTAATTTATTAAAATTATTATTTTTAAAAAAATATCTCTTATGATAATGCAGACGATTTCCATATTAGAGAAGTGGTATAACAGCAAATATCCAAAAAAAAGTCCATTTTATTCTCATCATTAAAAAGAAGGGAAAAAAAAAAAAAGATTTTTTTTTTTCCCATTAAAAGTAAAAAAAAATCGATAACTTTGTTTTTAATTATCGCAGATTGATGGTTCAACCATTCGTTTTAAAGGTATTGGCGAGCTCTTTTGAAAGATACCCATCATGGAAATTTACTCCCCTCGAGGAGGGACTTCCCCCCAGGGGGGAGGCGAAGCTCCTACATACACAATTTTTTTTCCCAGTTAACTATCTCTATTACAAAAAATATATATTCGTTTCATTTGGTTTAGTTCAGTCTATAGACGTTAAACTCTACTTTCCTGCAATTTCCCCCATAGACGTAATGTATTAGAATTCTCTTGATTGTCCCTGCACACGAACCATTTGCTTGATCTTAACGAAATGCTTACTGTAGCATCCCTGTATGATACACATTTAGAATACCAAGTTTGAACTTTCTGCCATAATTTGTTTTTGAGATATGCTGATAACAGACAGACTCACAGACAGACACACAGACAGACACACAGTCATACACACAGACCATTTGCTAAAAACATGATTTTCGTATTCAGGGGACCTCAAAACGTGTAAATATAACAAAATCTCGCGTTCGAAAATTTGACCCAAAAACAATACTTTCTCTACCTTATGGGTAAGAGAAAGTAAAAAAAAAAAAAAAAAAAAAACATACAATATCTTATCAAACAGTCAATACACAAAAAAAAAAAAAAAAAATTGCCTTTAAGATTTTTTTTTTTTTTTTTTTTTTTGAAGAATTAAAGGACTAATGTATAAAATTCAGTATACCAAATTTTATCATATAAGGCTTGGCTGAGAATAAACTAATACTTTATCTTTAAATATAGGAAACAGTATATGATTATTAATGGAATAACTTGGATGCAATAGCAGAGAAATCAGAAGTTTTCGCGAGTGACAATTTTTGTTTTTTAAGGACAATTTCAAAAAAATATGTATATATACATATAAATACATATATATTACGTAATTTACTATAATTTATAAAATTATACACTTATTGTTTTTTAAGTATGCTATCTGGTTAATAATTAAAATATTTGTATAGAAATGTAACTTCTGAAAATTCTTGGAAATTCTTTATTTTTTATCTTAACAGTACTAATTCGATTTTTTTTTTTTATGTTTAACTACTTAATATCTTTAATGCGTTCGACAAACATAAATTGGCTACATTAATTTTTATGAATATTATTAAAAAAAAAAAAAAAAAAAAAAAAAAAAACCTTTTTACACTTTTCAATATTTTTAACGAAATTATAAAGACAGCATGGAAAAAGAAATCAATTGAAATTTTATATATAAAAACTGTATAAATTATGTTGGCAATATATTTGAAATATTTTTTCATTACTAAATTTGAAACTGACAGCTAAATTTTAGTAGGCTGCATACCTATAATTGGGATTTCTAGTATTGAAAGTATTTAAGACGAAACTTCTGATAATCAGTGCTGTTTAATCTTATCGAAAAGCCAATTTTCGAGTTAATCTCATAATCTCATTCCAGATGCAAACCTTCGTGATATAATCTTTATCTTGAGCAATCGAAAGCTTACTGGGTAACTTTGTTTCAGTTTCAGATAATTGGCTGTTTGAGACATTTATTCAGTCTTGAAAGATATAAACAAGACGTATGAGTGATATTTTCTTGGTTTAGAACATATTATGGTAACATAATTAATAATTTAAATATTGTGTTTAAATATTAAATATATTTGATACATTATACATGTTTACAATATTATTAGTTTACATATCATTTATTGAATCAATCTATTTATATAAGTATGCCATATGTATACAATTTATTATTATTATTATTATTATTATTATTATTACTTAATGTGAATTTTAAAATAATATGTAATAGGTTAACATATAATTTTATTTATTGTAACATTTTAACTGTTAAGGCATTACAAATATGTTTAAAGATTCATGATATTGCAGGCAAGCCATCATTTTAATTTACTCCATGCCTGACCTCTTTTTCACACCAATATAAAGTGATATAGTGTTATAAAAATTTAGTACAAAAAATTACAGCATTTTTTTTTCATGTGTTCTTACGATTAAATAAGAAGAAAAATATCTTTTAGCAAAAAAGTTGGGTAAAATAAAGAGCAGTACTGAAAAATCTCCGGAATAAATTAAAATGTTGTTATGTGTGGTGATATATTTAAGTTGTTGTGTGTATATTAAATGAATAATTGTAACTACTTATTTTTATTTTTTAATATTTTTGCTCGTATTTAAATATTTTTTTTCCTAACTTCAAATTATGTCATTTCGTTGGATAGATTATTAGGTATAAAATTTCATCTTTATATTTTAGATCTATGCTGCTGACGAGGTATTGATTATTGCAATGGTTTACCATTTTTTTCTAGTTTTGTCCATCTTAGCTCATTTTGTTGAATCTCATACTGTATACTGAGTCATTGAGTTTTACAAGCACTAAAATACTTAAAACGGACGTTTCCTATTAAAGAAATGTAAAGTCAATGTCCTTACGGTGCCAGTAAAAAAAAAAAAAAAAAAAAAAAATCCACATGTACTTTTATTTGTGAGTTGAGTAGAAAACACAAATGTTGTGTGCATTTCAAATTAAAGCGTTTCACATTATAGTACATTTTATTTAAAAAGATAATAATAATAAAAAAAGAAAGAATATTTAAAAACAGCCTGACAAAATAAAAGCTTATTAATCGACAAAAGGAGGAACATGTTCCTTATCCTAGGTGCAAGATGCAGTACCTCTAAAAATTATCAGATTTTTGTTTCTGTTTAAACTATTGTCCTCATAACTAACTAAACAAAAAAACCAGTCTTTTTTTTTTTTTTTTTTTTTTTTTAACATTTACCATATGAAGTAATATTGATTATCGATCAAAACTAATTTAAGAAATTCTTAAAAATTCGAAAAATATCTAACGTAAGTCTCATGGACGACGTTCATCTGATATGATTGAACGGAGTTCCTTTACGGCGCTTGCGTATAACGTCTTATGCTAAATTACCCTAGTACAGTTTTATAAACAAGTGAATAAATAAAACAAATTTTTCAGATATTTTATATGGATTTGACATAAGCAATTTTAGCAATAACAAATGGTAACATTACCAGTTAACTTATCTTTGTCTTCTGGCGTATCACATCAATTGTTTGTTGCTGATGTCATTCGCTCGCATCTGAACTAACTGCCATTTTCTTTCTGTTTTTTTTTTTGTTTGTTTGTTTGTTTGTTTGTTATTTTGCAAAGAGCTACTCTTTATTTTGAATGATGAAATAGTTAGCTTAACATTTTACTTATTTGGTCCATAAGAATGAATTTCGTTGTTTACTAATTACACTGGTCTACAGTGGTTCGGTAACAACGGTCAAATTATTATTTTTATTATTAATTCCAATTTTTATTTAAATATCTGCAAGCAAAACATTCCCACTACGTCACATTTTTCTGTTAGAGTATCAGAAAATGGCAATTTTCACGAATTTTTATCATTTTCACAGTATCACAGGTTGTAACCCTTCCTGCTGGCAACCCAGAGTCCTGGCAAATCAGAGTCCCAGGAACCATGTTTGTTCCATTTTTTTGTTTAAATATATGAAAATGGCAAATTTCATTAATTTGTTTTATTATTTTTACAATACAGTCGCCAGCAAAAGTATCCGAGCACTAGCAAATAATTCCGATATTAAAAATGTACACGTAATACTATTTTGTTAAATAAATTCTTATCGAATCATTTTCTTAGACTAACTAAGAACATGACTCGGCAAGGATTTATTTAACAAAGCAGTATTAAGTGTACTTTTTTTTAGACAGGGATTATTGCTTCCAGTTCAGATTAAATAATCGTAACAAAAAATCTCTACGTGTTACAGATTTTTCGCTATTATTTTTGAGTTCTGCACTACAAAATTAGTTGAAAATAGCTAATTTCCTTTTTGTTACCCTCCAAAAAAAATTTTTTGTCGACTAGTGTTATTAAAAAAAAAAAAAAAAAAAAAAAAAAAAAAAAAAAAAAGCATATTGTAGTTGCTTTTTCGTTGTGATAACTTTATTCGGTTCAAATTTTAGTGCTATTAAAATTATTGCACTATTTCTATCAGAATGATTCTATTAAATTTTAGTTGGAGTTTGTAATCCTAAAACAAATATCGATGTATTATATTTTTATTATATTTAAAATTTCGTACAGACAAAAAATGTGAAAAAAATGTCCTTAATTTATTGTTTAACATGCAAAAATATTTTTATTGTGTGTGCAGCAGAGCTACCCCACATCTATAAGATTAAAATAAGAGTATTAATTCTCAGCAGAGGGTGAGAGGACATGATCACTGACATTCACAACTGAATATTGCAATTGTAAATTTTTTATTGGTCTAGAATAACACTTTGAAAAATCTTGAAAAAAATGTGCAATATTGGAAAACAATAAAATGTTATTTAACTTCCCATTTATTTTCTTACTCAGTTTGCGGAATCAAAAAAAAAAAAAAAAAAAAAAAAGAAAGAAAGAAAGAAAGAAAAGAATAGAAAAAAAAAAAAAAAAGAAAAACCATGCATTTTGCAAACAAAACAAATTAACCGCAAAATCCACATATTTTAAGAAAATTCTGTTACGAAAATTCTTGAATATGTCTTTTTATACATAATTATATTTAACAAATTCAACTTTCATTAAAATGTAAATAATATATTTCTCTCAGTTACGGATTTCTAGCGATTTGAAAATGAAAGTTTCCATCTTGTTTATTCAACTTTCACTGACGAATGCAAATGTTTACTGGAATTCTGATAAAATATGGCAGTAAAAAGTTATTCTTTAATTAAGCTTGTGCACCAAGTTTATGTTGAGGTGAAATTTACACATGATTTTTTTTTTTTTTTTTTTTTGTGGGGAGGGGTGTGTGTAAATTTATTAATATGTTTTGGAAATCCACTTTTTTTTTTTTTTTTTTTAGCTTAAAGTGTTTTGAAAAACAAATTATTTATTTATTTATTATTATTATTATTTTAATTCCGAAGAAGATTAAGTTTTGGGATCAATTTTTCGAAATTGAGGTTATGTATATTTACACGTTTTAAGGTCCCCTGAATTCGAAAAATGTATTCTTAGTAGTTGGTCTGTGTGTCTGTTATCAGCATGTCTCAAGAACAAATAACAGCAAGAAGTTCGATATCGGTATCCTAAATTTGTATCATATAAGAATATCATATCATATAAGGATTTGAAAGAAAATTTTTGTTGACATCAATGAAATGGTTCGTGTACAGGGACTCCAAAGAGAATTCAAATAAAATTTCATCTATAAGACGGTTTGCCTGTAAATAGATTGCAACGCCTATATGCATTTATAAAGCAAATAAAATGAATATATATATATATATTTTATATGCATAAATACAGGTTTCATGTGGAATATAATATAAAAATCATTTACCAGGGCTACACAAAATAACAGCAATACACAGAAAAATACTTGAAAACTGGTGCAAGGGTATTTCAGGTTGTGCTGTGTGTTATTAATATATAATTACTTTAATGAGCATCTAGTATTGTGTACATAATTTTTAGAAGATATGCAAAGCTGCCAATAATTAAGCGAATAGTTCCTTTTTTATTGAAAATGTGATTTTTGGAATTGCATCACTGTAATATTTTGCCATGTTATGAAAAATTGCTCAGAAATTGATATTAATTCCTCATACGCATACGGTAAATATGTCATGTATCGCTTGTTTCTGTATATTTACGCGGCTTAAGGTTTCCTGAATATCGAAGTCATGTTTTAACGTTAGATCTTTGTCTCTTCCTCTTATCAAAATAACTTACAACCAAATAATTTCAGGCAATTTAAATGTTGTATTTTGAAGTTAATATAAGTTTAATCAAGTTTGATAAGTTTCAAGGAATGGTGCGTGTGAAAGTTGTGTAAATAATTTTAAATTAATTTTCAAATTTAAAAACAAATTCGAATTCTATATAAATGCAACTACAATAATTCAAGAGAATTGTTGAGTGTGACAGCGTCCCCCTCCAAACACAGGATTATTTTTCAAAGAAAGCTGATCCGAAACCTAATCTGAAATGTTTTAACGTAGGTTTAAATAACAGTATTCTTTATCTTCCCCTTAATTGAAAAACTGTATTTAAAATATTAAATTTCAGGGTAAGAGAAAGTCGTGTTTATTCCACGCCAGATTATGTCCTTAAGAATATTCTTTTTAACTAAACGACATAAACATAATGTATGAATTCTGTTAAAATTCGTGTATGTAATATTGTTTCGGATAAAAATTGTCCTAGCAAATTAAATAAATAAAAGCAAAATTATTAATGAATAAAAACAAATAGTTACGAACAATGTGGTATACAGACAAAATAATAATCACGTGCACTAAGACTAGCAATGAGGAAGAGTCGAAATTCTTGGATGGGTGTCAAATTTACCGATATATTGAGATTTGGGGAACATCGAGTCATTTGGTGTTCCCTTAAAGCTCATTTTCTCTTTGCGTAGCAGCTCCCATGGTCGCAAGAACTGCGTCTAAAAAATATTTAAAATATTATAATTTATTACATAAATATAAGAAACTTCTGACAGGTACTATCAATGCCCTGAAAATATTAAAATGTTTGTAAACCTGCTGTTGTATTTATGATTTCTGCATTTCAAATGGTTTGAAACTATTTATTTTTATTCATTAATAATTTTGATTTTATTTATTTATTTCTTCTACACTTAGTTTGTGTACTTTCGTTCGGTCAGTGATTAAGCAGATACAATTGTTAGATTTTAAGCCTTATACTTACTGATAAACAAAAATCCTTTACTTTTTTTATGCCTACAATATAGATTAAGTGGTACTCGAAAGGTATTGGATAGGGCAATGCTTTCACATTTCTATTGATTTTTGTTTATCATAACATATTTTTAGGATCTTATACTTTATACGATGTCTTTGATATTTTTAAACTTTAAAGTATTATCTGTTAAATAAAACACGTGGTTCAATCTTTAATGGAAAGTGAGTACCCTTATAATCGACGATAGTAAAGAGAATATTCTCAGGTACTTCCGTTTGTGAGTTGGAAAAAAAAAAAAAAAAAAAAAGAAAGAAATTCACTGGTATTTTAGATTAAAATGCTTTACATCAACGTTTACATTTTTAAATAAAATTCTTATTAATATTTTTTCTATATGTATCTTATACTTCATAAAATGTCATTGAATTTCATCTTTTGCGATGAAGAGAGACTGTGAATATAAACGACTGCAAAAGCCTTATTGACTTATGAAACCGGCCCTATGATTTAGGAGCAAGACACTGTACTTTTAAGAATTATCCTATTATTTTTTTCCTTGTTTAAACTATGACTTACATAACTGACTAAATATAGGACAAACCTTTTCTTTCTTTCTTTTTTTCTTTCTTTCTTTTCTTTTCTTTAATTTTACATTTCCCAGATTAAGATAGAGGTATTTTCATTTAATATACCATGCAATCGTGTCAGTCTTGTCTTGAGATAATTTGAAACAGAATTACTCTTGAAAAAGTGTTTTTACTACTCCATCTACTATAAGGGAAAAGGGGGAATCTCGCAAACTTTCGCTACAGTTGTTTGTTTTATGCAAACCGAGAAGTCCTGCGCTCTTTATATTGGTTGACGAAATATTTTGAGCACAGTTTCTGAATGTTCTGAAGCCAAAGTTTTTTTTTCCCTGCACTTATGACTTATAGCTAGTATACCTCAAAAGATCCGTATGCAGTCAATAGCACACAGTGCTACGTCTCTTTCATAGGGAAATTTCTACAGCAATTATACCTCGCCAAATATAGCTTTAAAATAATGATCTTTACAAGAAAAAAAAATCTCGTGTTGTATATATAGAAATGTAACTGCTTTTTTAAGAGAAAATACAAGTAATATTTTATTTTTAAACATATTATTTAAACTGAATATTTTACAATATCATTAATTTAATAATTTGTTAAAAGGAAAATGTAAATGGATTGGTTTAAGAAAATAATATTATTAACACAATTAAAAGCTTTGTATTTCGCATAAAATAATTTCATATGAACTGATTTTAAAAAGTTGTTTAAGTTATAGCGTTAATTATCATTATCTTATTAATATTCATATACGATCTCTCTTTTTATATTTAGAGCATATAATATTATTTATTCTATAAAAAGCAATTTATATAATATGAAAATTACTGGGCAAACTAGTAATCCATTATAAAAAAGCATTGATTTGCATAAATTAGTTATAAAAATTTCAAGAAACATTACCAACAATTTTGTGTTTAATCTTTACATAAACATGTTTTTTATAATACTTCTATTATAATTTTAATTATTTTCCAGAATTTGTTTAATCTTGAATCCCAATTATTTATGCTTTTCTAATACCATCAAAACTTATAGTCTTAATTCCAAATTTTTATTCTGAGACCACGTATAGTTTACTTTAAGTTATCTAAAATAGTGTTTTATCAAAATAATTATTTTGATTTCATTTATTCTTTAATTAAAAAAAAAAAAAAAAAAAAACTGCACAAATATCACTTTTTTTTTTCTTTTTGTGTGTGTGCTCCGTCAAATCAAATTGATAAACGTACTATCCTGGAATTTTTAAAATATATAAAAATCGTATTTAAATTAAATTATAAATAGAAAGAAATTCCTATTAAAAATAATTTTTCATAACTAATTTTTAAAGTATTCTAATCTAACCCATGCTGTATTATTTTTAATGATGTAGACTATATTTCGATTTTTTAATGTTAACAAAATTTTAAATAAAAATCCGTAAATTGCATACACACACACACAAACACACACACACAAACACACACACACACACACACACACACACACACACACACATATATATATATATATATATATATATACTTTGTGTACAGCAGTCATGTGCTTTAAAATAATTATGTAACGTTTCATAAAAATGAATAAATTAAATTGTAATCCAATAAGCCAACTCACTGCAAGAGGTATGAATATCATGTACCAAAAATGTACTAAGATGTTGAAACGAAATGGCTAATAAAAAGTACTTTAACGCTTTAGATTATAAGATTTTATATTTGAAATTAATGTATACTATTTAAAAAAATACTCAAAAGAATATATATATATATATGTGTGTGTATGTACAATATATCAATTATTAACACATATATCAAGCAGGCGATATTTCAGGAATATCAAACAATAACTATGGCACCTTTCTCCATTCCACCCTACGTTAAGAAGGTGTAATCAACATTTTTAAAGTAACTGTCAAATTCTAAATATTTCGTTTTTTGTATAACGCAAGATCCATATTTCAAAAGCAAATAGAATTATAAAACTATTGAATGCATTTCATTGTACTGTTTATAATTTTCCTCTAAACATGTCGCAATTACCAATCTAAATAAAATAAAAATGACTTTTTTCCCCCTCTTTATTTTACCTTATGCAGTTATTTTTATGGTGTGAAATTTGTTTTAGACGCAAAAATATATTTTAAACAAAAAATATTTTAGTTAAATTTGGTGTGTTTTATTTAAATCCCTATTTAAATTTTTAATATAATAAAAAAATCATCGGAGAAAAATTGCATTTTTTATGTTTTATAGGAAACCGTAATTTATGAAACATGCGAAATGCAAATCATTTCTACATTTTAAATATTCTTATGAATCAAAAAACTTTTAGTTTATGTATTAAAGTTTATTTTTAAACACTTAACACATCTATGTAAATAAGCAAAATTAATTTTGCACTTTAGATTTAAAAAAAAAAAAGAAAAATAACTTTCAATCTATTTTGTTACCTATTTTGCTGACTTTAAAAAAACATGCATTTCGAAAAAAAAAAAAAAAAAAAAAAAAAAAAAAAAATCGCAAAATACGAATATTTTAAGAAAGTTCTATTAAACGTTTTCTTAAATGTGTCTTTTTAAAAATAATTATTTTTAGAAAACCACCTAGCTTTCATTAAAATGCAAATATCTTTCTCTCAGTTACAACTTTCTTACTATCTGAAAATGAAACGTTTTATTTTATTTCTTCAGTTTTCGTTGACGAATGCAAATGTTTACTAGAAATCTAATAAAATATGGCAGCAAAAAGTCATTCTTTAATTAAACTTGTGTACCAAATTTATGTTGAGGTGAAATTTGCAGAGGAGAGTTTCAATTTTTAAATTTGTTTTAAGATTGTTTCTTTTATGCGATGAAACAGCTCTGAAGATAAAAACTTATGTTTCTGGTCTAGAAATTATTAATTTAACTTTTAAAAACTGAAAATTTGCGATGTAAGGAACCTAAGAAATTATTTTTTTGTGTGAAAATATGTTAATATGTTATAAAAATTCTGAATTTTTCTGAATAAAAATTCTGAAGGGTTTGAAAAAGTAGTTAAAAAGGTGCTGCTTTTCAGAATGATTCTTTTTAATTAACTGTCATAAAAATAGTTTAGAAAGACTTACAAAATGAATGTATAGATTATTGTTTCGGATAAAATTTATCCTTTCGGATAAAATTTCTTTGACTTAGGAAATACACTAATTGTGACAAAATAAATTTTAAATCTGTAATTATTGAATTTATTTAAATGTTATAAATTATTATAATAAAAAGAAAGCTAAATTTATGTTATTACACATATTCACTTCAGTAACAAGTTATATATTTTTAAGTTTACTTTGTATGCAGTAATATTGTATAAACTATTTAGCACAAAAATAATCATGAAACCCATTTTTTACAATAAATCAAATGAATAACTTTAGATGTTTTACCATGTGAACATTTGTATTTTTAGGTGGAAATTTTTTACACACATTGGATTTATGCAACTTGCCATAAATGTATTGAAGAAAATAATCAACAATACATTTAATATGTCAGTAACAAATACAAGGTCTGTCCCGAAAGTAATGCGCCCCATTTTCTTCTGCCGCGACTATCCGTCGCATAGGGTTGCCGCTGGCGCGGAAGGGTGGGTGGAATCTTGTGAACACAGTGACACCAGCAGCAGTCGGCTAGAACTTCTGCAGAGTCAAAGTGCCTTTTACAGTGAACCCTTGTGTGAGTGCTCTGTAGAAATCAAGATGGAAAAAACTCTCTGGCTGAATTGTTGCAGTGTTGTGAGGACGATCCGACATTTTTTGACAATGTGGTATGTGGTGACGAATCTTGGATCTTCTTGTACGAAACACAAACAAAAGATAGAGCGCAGAGTGGTACACGACGTCGCCGTCACGCCCCAAAAAAGGCAAGAATGAGGAAATCGTAGGTCAAAGCGATGCTGATTTTTTTTTTTAATTATTATTACAAGGGAGTGGTCTATTTTAAATTTTTTCCACCTGACCAACCAGACAACGCGAAATGCTACGTCGAAGTACATAAAAGGATAAAGCAACGGGTCTGGCGCGAGATCAAGATTACCTGGAAGATGTACCATGACAATGCACCCAGCCTCTGAACGATGCGCCAGCCGTCTTGCAGTCCTGATTTTTCCCCGCCCGACTTCTTTCTGTTCCCGAAGATTAAAAAATCCCTCAAAGGACAGCATTTGGGGACCCTATAGAACATCAAGGCTGCTACGACGAGGTTTCTAAAGGACACCCCTGTAACGGACTTCCAGGACGCATATAAAGCTTGGAAATCGCGTTGAAACAAGTGTTGAAGCAGGAGGTATGTATTTCGAAGAATACTATGTAATCGTATGAATAAGTTCAGTAAATTTCTTAAAATAAAAATAGGCGCATTACTTTCGGGTCAGACCTTGTATATTAATTTTCAAACCTGATCTACACTGTAAAAAAAAAAAAAAAAAAAAAAAGAACTTAAAAACAGAAATTTCTTGTAAAATTCCTATAGAAAGTTCCTGTTTACTGAAATTTAGTGTAAAATTATATATCAATTTGTCAAAAGGAACCTATTTGCTATGTACAGTCGGGGAAAAAAAAACCGCAACACTCAACGTAACTTCGTTGCTAATCAATGTAGAAAAATGTAATAGGTATCATTCGACGGGGAATTGTGAGTAGTTTCAGAAAATGAACTGAAATTTTGAATTGGGGGTCGTCTACATATTGAAACGCGCACCAACTTTGATTTTTTCATAGGTAACACCCTATTTTTATTTTATGTTTGAATTCCTGGGATCGCGACAACGCGAAAAAGTATATTGGTTGTATATTTTACTCATTTTTTCATAGAGTTATAAGCGTTCAAAGCTTGAAGGTGCTAATGTTAAATTCATATTTCTAACTTTTATTAATATTGTTTTACGAGATACAGTGAAGAAACCCAAACATAATCCATCATTACTTTTGATTCTGGAAAATAATTTTATTTCTGAAAAATATTAATAAATTCATATTCATAAAAATTATGAATTATGACCTATATTAATTTTTACATAAAATGAATCCTAATGCTGAAAAATACAGGTGTGCAAATTTGCAGCTCATTCCAGTTATTAGTTTTCGAGATATAAATAAATCTTTCTTTTGGAGTGGTTTAGGGGACCGTATCTTATATAGTTCTGAATGAGATAACGAATGAAATCTTAAAAAATAACAAAGAAAATTAAACTAAATACTTTTATTTTTTATTTACGGGTCAAATTATATAACAATAACGTCAAATGCAAAGAAATGAAACAAAAATGATGATTTTTAGACATTAGTGTTAGCATCAAGAATTTCTGTTTTCTAAAGAAGGCAAGCCCCGTCTTCATCGTTCTTTAAAACAAAACAATACAGTAAAGAAAAGTAAATGTGGCATTGAGTATCCGTGTTAAACCCCTTATTTTATGTTGACAAAAATATGCACAAGTGGCATTTACTTCATCGATTAATTGGTGATTAATTTTGAATCTTTTAGACAAACACTAGAAGAAAAAAAATAACTAAATAGGTGGGGTTTACTTTTTTAAATAGAAAAATAGGTTTAATGAGAAATTGTCAAATATAAAAAACGAATGAAATTGAAATGCAAGACATACCTGTAAAATCGTTTCTTAACTACCGTCATAGTTAAAAAAGACTTAATCATTTGCTTCATATATTGCTTTATTTTATTTTATTTATTTACTTATTTATTTATTTTGTAGGGGGACGATTGTTATTTTAAGGTCACTTTATTCTTTAAAATTTTATTATTTTATTTTAACTTTATACATTTTTAAAAACATACTTAAACTTTTATAAATATATTTTAGCACATTTGCGACTGCAGAATTTTGTCTTTTTGACAGTAAGAACCCCCTACGGGCGTTATACTCTCAAAATAAAATATTTCAGAACTAATTTTCTGTATTCACAATTATATTATAAATTGATATACATTATAATTATATTATTTCATAAATAATATATTTCTATTCATAGAATATTTTATTGCAAAAATATGAACACTGGGTACACACTTAAGAAATATGTAACACACAAATTACGAAAGAAAAGGCCACTGACAGAGATACAGATTTTGAAATGGTGTGAATCTACGTAAGCGGTCGCGAAAGGGTTAATTAAGAAATTTTATTTTCATAGAAATTATAAAACGAATCTTACAGTTCCAAAGATTTCAACTGATCCAAAACTGGTAAGTGCGATTAAAATTGTTTAATATTTACTTCATGAACACTTACAATAATTTATCCGAAAAGATTTAGTTTATGCGTTGTTGTATATATATATATATATATATATATATATATATATTATTTCATTTCGTATATTATGTTACACTTCGAAAGAAAATTTAAGATTTATTGGTGATGAGTACAGCCATAATAGACACTTTTACTTGAAAAATATTGCGCGTTTTTCACAGAGTACTGTATGAAGTAATCGCAAGTGTAATGTATTTAAATAGACCTAAAATTATCTACAAAAGTACTGAAGTATATATAAATCTAAAAAATTGAATTCACGATAATTAAAGAACTGAAAACGAGGCAACGTTTTATTAATTTTATAAATATCTTTTTTTCCTAATGATTTCCGGTGTGAAACATTAAAATTTTCTCTATTTTTATCGGATCTTAATTTTATTTTTCTACATTTATGGATAACCCCCTAACACACTTTTGATTATAACTCTATAAATACTAAAGATAAAGTATACAAACAGTATACTTTTCTGCACTGCCAGAATCTCAGAAATTCGAAAATGAAGTCAGAATTGGGTGTTGCTATTGAAAAAATCAAAGTTGGCGCTCATTTCAATATGGTGATGACCCCTAATTCAAAATTTGACGACATATTCAGAAAGTGCTTTGCATTTCCTGTTGAATGATGTGTATTAGATGTTCCTGCGTCAATTAATAACGAAATTACAGCGGTGTTGCATTTTTTTTCCCCCCCGACTGAACACGTAAAACTTTTAACCTTTGAAATACTGTTTCAGATCTTAAATCTGGAAAAACAAACTAAAATGTCATAATTATATAATTTTGAATTTTATGTGTATTGCGTGGGAAATTAAATTTCATTGACCGGATGTATTCGTCAGCGGTAGTCTTGTGGTTAATACGAATCGACACATTTGATGACAGTGCTGTTCATTATGTTATCAATCGTGGGTTTATATAAGTAAGTGCTTTATATAATTATGTTATCTGATATTGTATGATCGCCTCTGATGATCTGATCAATCTGATGATATGTTATCTGATCGTCTCTGAAAAGGTCAAAATCGTAATGTTGTTTTCACAACATTGTTTTCAGTCAGCTGTATGTATATATATACATCAACTTGAAATTAAAAATATCTCTATGTACAGGATTTTAATTCTTATAATTACTACTTAAAACTTTCAAACTTGAAAAAAAAAAAAAAAAAAAAAAAAAATCAAAATGATATTATTTTGAACTATAAGTGTATTGCGGGGGAAATAACAGCTCAGTGACTGAATATATTAGTCAGCGGTGGTCAGGTGGTTAATATCACTCGACACATTTGATGACAGAGCTGTTAACTATATTACAAAATGTGTATTTCTATAAAAGTGTTTTATGTTAAAAATAAATAAAAATAATAAAAATAATATATTAATACTTCATACTGATTTTAGTGAAATAAAGGAAGTGGATACAAGAAGTTATGTCTATATAAAAAACAAGAAAACACACAAAGTAAAAGAAAGAAAAAATAATTTATTTTACTCAAAAGAAAAATAAAATAAAATAAGAAAACAGAAATGTTCGCACTTTTTAATTAAATTGACCTCTTTATAAAACTGATAGCTTAAAACCTTCGTAGTTCAAGTAATTAATAGAAAGGGTTTGTAAATCTAAACTTGATTTCTAGGAATACCGTGCATGTATTAAGGTGATTTATTTATATATTTTTTAGTTTAAATATGTCCAGTAATAGTGTATTGTCCATCATCGATTGACCTTGATATACTTACCACGGGTGAAATTATTTCTTTAAATAAAATAAAATATATTTTAAATAACAATAAAGAAATAATTGTCTATTTATACAATAAAGAAATTAATTTAATAGGAGTTCTAGTGTTGCTATCGGTTTTTCCTTATAAACGAAAAAAAAAATGTTATTTTCAAAGTTAAACTTATTGGGCTAAATTTCTGACAAAGTTACCTAGAGACTTTTTGATTTTATTGATAAAAAAATCTATTTTTCAGTGTTAAATTATCTTTTTATTAAAAAAAAAAAGTAATAATTACAATTTTCTTTTGTTTTCCAACGAAAGATAAACGAAAGGTTCACCGCACTTTAGAATGTAGGAAAAGAGAGGGGAAAAAGGTAAAAACCCATAGAAATAGCATAGGAAGGAAACCAAAAAAACTCACGATGACAAAATGATGTGTGTTAAAAAAAAAAAAAAAAAAAGAAAAAAAAGAAGAAGCTCACACAAGAAGTAACAAAAGTACAAAATTGACTAGAAAAAGAAATCGAAGAGCGGGAACGTTGCGGGCTGGGGCGTAAAATATACCGTCCATGATTAATACGTCTCGCCTAGTAGTCGGCTCCATTAATGGCTAATTGAATTGCATATGCTGATCTCGAGGGAATATATATATATATATTACAAGTATTTTTAAAACCCTGTTGTAAAAGCATTCTATATATTTTTTTAATATTTTAGTAGATTTAAGATTTATTTTTTTAAGTACATAAATAAGTACATTCATTTTTTATTATTTTATTTACTTTTAAATACTTCATAGTTCGAAAGGGATTAATTATGAGATGTTTTAAGGACAAAAATATTTAGAAATATTTTCAACCTCATAACATTGATTAAGCTGACAAATCCGCGAACATACATAGGACACACAAAAAAAAAGACATTTTTGTCAAATAATAATAAATAATAAAAACAATTTATTATGTGAAGTTAAGTTACTATAAGTTATGTTAATTACGTTATATATATATATATATATATATATAAACAGTACTTTTTTTACATTTTAGAATTACACTATATTAAAACTAATATTTAGATATTTCTTATTGTAATCTTGGCTTCTATAAACAATTAAGTCCATCACGATTTAAATATGACCATTGAGTAAAATCTGTCATTCCAATATTCTGTATTACCATTCAAACATTAAAAAATGGACAAAAGATGCTTTTAAAGGCCATTTCTACAAGTTCTAGTAAGTTCGTGTAATGCATATTGATCGAAGAGATCGTTTGAAAGCATCTCCTTGTATCAGAATGATCTTCGAGCTTGGCGAATGCTATCGTGTTGCGGGTACCGGCCTTGAAATTTAGAATAGGTAAAAATATTGCCTTGCGATTAAGAAAAGCCTTACTGAGTAAATTTAAAAATGATTATATAAAAGGTAGATGAGAGCTAAAAGGAAAGATGAAATTAGAAAAGGTCTTTACATTGTCTAGCAATTAAATATGTGTGTATGCCAATTAGAGACCTGGGCAAGAAACATTGACTCTGGTTTTCTGTGTCAATAGCGAATCATCCTTCACAAGGTTTTAAATTTCACTTTAATGAATTGTAGCACTATGTTGTATTGGACATTTACAGTTCGAGAGTTTTTAGAAAAAAAAAAATTCATAGCAAAAAAGAGAAAAAAACTGTTACACTCACCTAATCAAGATATTCCATAAAACAAGTGTGTTATTACTTTGAGAAGATATTTTTTAGCTTAACAACATTCACCGAAAATTATCCAATAAAGGTTTTATCTCAATACTTGTGCAAAATTAAAATTTATGTACGTAAATAAGCAAGCATTCATATTAATGATGGTTTTATACCATTTAAGCATATAAATATGTGTACCATTGCTATTGTTTCAATAAAACAGTTTTGTGTTTGATTCAGTAATATTGATATTAGAGTGTGCATGTCTCATCCAAGTATCTAATCACTAATCAAAATGACGTGATGAGTTTTTTTTTTTTTTTTTTTCAGCTTTCAACCTTGATGGTCACTTGATCTCTCTCCTTTTTCCCCATTGAGACAAGGGGAGTTATGGAAATTTCGCTGTGTAATCCAACTTAATAAGGAAAAAAGAGAAAAGGAGAATGCTTTGCAGTAGTGGCAATAATCCAGGTGTAGTAAAGAAAAAGACCGAACTGAGTCAGATGTGGCACATGAAACGTATTTCAACGTTTTAATCCTCACGTGACAGACAAAATCATCCCCAAACTTTGTAACGCCTTTGGAGAATAACTGTGGCATTGAAAATGCACTCTAATAAGATATATGCTTTAGAGAAATATGTATTATTTTACGTAAATTTAAAGTATATACCGATTTTCATGTTTGAACTTCCGAAACGTCACAAAATATTGGACGTTTCTTACGATTTTAAAACAAACGTAAAGGAAAAGGAATAAAATAAAATGTTAAATTTAACACTTTGCGGCACGAGAGAATTTGGATCATTTAAATTATACTGCCGCCAGAATTTAGGAACTAAACTAAACTAAAAGAAAATTTAAATTTTAAGGTTAAAAGAACCGGCCTTTTCTGTTACGTTATAAACGTAAATTTTTGCAAAATATTTTCCGGGATACATTTTTGCAGCTAGATCTTAAATTTTGCGTCCTCTCAGCGAGAACAGCGCGCGTTAAGGGGTTAAAGCATTAAGATCATACGTGCAATTTCACACTTCGATAAACACTTGACACTATGTTATCAATTACTTAGAATCAACATTCAACCTGTACTAATGTACTTAATTAAAACTCCTTCGATGACAAAATTGCATAATCATTGACAATTATTTTTATAATACACATTAATAGTAAGATGCCATTGTACTATATAACGATATACTTGACTACATTCACATGTAAATGCTGTTTTTTAAAATTGTATATAAATCTATTTTCATTCATACGTATCTTAAATTTATGTAAATGTACTTTAGTTTAAAAAATGAGTTAAAATTTATACAATATTTTTATAAAATAAGATGAGGCTGAAAAATCTAAATAACCACTGTATGCATGCTTATTTCAAATTATTTGAAAATTTTCTACTCTTATTAAAATTTCTCTTCTTAACACTTTGATAAAATTTTTGTAATAAGGATTCAAAAATGTATTATTATCATCGTTATTATTATTATTATTATTATTTAATTTCATTAAAAATAAAAATACATCTTAACATATTTAAATATACTTTATATTTTAAGCAAAATCATTAAATTATATTTTACATTACTAGTATTATGCTCTCAATTTATCGCAATCATTCTTCTCAATTTAGTTGAAAAATATCTAATTGTGAATACAATTTATATTAATCCTTGAATTGCTTCTCAACCAAACAGTTTTCTGGTAGCTTAAGGCAAAGTATTTTGATAATGTTGATTAGGCATTTCTGGTACTCAGTAAAAAGATCTCTGATTAATTACATAAGCAAAAATAACGAATTATTGTACACAGCCTAAGGTAATAAATAAGTATAATCACAGATCAAATGTATTTTGATTTTTTTTAATAATATTTTATTGTATGGAGAACAGTATTATGTATAGAGTTATTTAAATAAAGTGATAATTCGTGCAAATTACTTCTTAAGGATTTTAAATTTTAAATAAGGTACTTGATATTGAAAAATAAATAAATAAACAAGCACAATTTGTTATTAAAAATAATTGAAGAAACAAAATATGATGTTATAATTAAAAATCTATATAAATAAAGAGAAGTATCTATGTGTCTATATGTGTGTCTGCCTGCGCTCTGGTGCTTACACCACCGAACGCAGAGCTACAAAACTTTTCATATGGGTACCTGGGACTCTGAAGGTGTGCACCACATTTTTTTTCAATTTTAAATATTGGCTTTTATGTTTTATTATTTATGAATTTATTCTGTCATTTTAATCGTCTACGTATGCTAGTAACGGCTATTACGCAATTTATTTCTTTTTAATACATTAATTTGAAGGTGAAACTTTTTTTTTTTTTTCACTTTTTTAATTTATTTGTTATACATTGAAACTAAAATTGCAATGCATGAGAAAAAATTAACTATATTAAATTTGAAATTTAAAAATTTATTTATAACAGTTACGTTTATGCATAACTTTTACAGTATAACTACTTTTTAATTTTAATTTTTTAATTTAATTCCTTTCAAAGAAAACTATTTTATGTGCGTATGCAGTATAGTCAGTACCAGAAAACTTTACTAGAACGTCAAAAATGCAATTAGGGATACTGATAAGCGTGCTTTTAATGTCACTCTAGACACAAACGTTCTATAAATGACACTGAAGTAAAACTGGCTGATAATTTCCGGTAAATAATATTGTTAGTTAACTTTCCTCAACGTTGATTTGAAATATGTCAAATATTATTATGCTATAATCCAGGTAGTACATAATGTTGTTAAAGCACAGTAAAAAAAGTCGGAACAGTTAAAAATGAGTTATAACACCATTATCTGCTACCTGGGAAATTCTCAGTTAAAAAAAAAAAAAAAAAAAAAAAGTCATTATTCTCTAAAAAACATTCTTCTTCTTCTACAGGCAGACTGCTTTTATTTATTCATTCAAAGTTAATTTACGAGATTATGTGCTACACTTTCCACCGAGAGTTCAAGAGTTGGATGAGTGCTGAGTTGCCGTGGTCCAATGGTGACACCACGCCTCAGTGAACCAGAAGTTGAAGATGGAATGAGTTAAGATCATGATGGCTTAAAACACACAAAAATAAATAAAATAAAATAAAATTATATATATTATATATATAAAGGAGCGGACAGACAGAGAAAAACAAATTCTGAGCTCAAAAAGGAAAATGAAAAAAAAAAAAAAAAGAAAGAAAGGAAGCAAAAAAAACATATAACAATTAAAAGCAACTTTAAAGTAAAGCATAATAAAAAGTAACAAAGAACAAAAGTGAGTTTATGTACAACATTACGAATAGAAACAAATATATATATATATATATATATATATATATATATATTGAAAACATTTTCAAACATTGAATAGATGAAAACAAGAAACATTGAAAAATTTAAAAAAGAGATTGCGACTATAAAACATCCATAAATGGAAACATGCAAATTCATTACGTTTTCAAGGGAGCAGAATGAATGTTGCATGTAAAGTAGGTGTAACAAAAACTAAACCAATATAGAGATATTTCGTATGGCAGTTAATGCAATTTTTAATAGATGACATTAATACAATGCTACAAGTTCTCAGATATTAATATACCATGCAAGAAAAGGAAAATCAATTCAACATAAAGTAGGTATTTTTAGAACTAACAATAATACTAAGATTGTTGCGCAATTGCAGCATAACAAATCATGTATTAGTGAACTAAGTTTATTAAATAGATTTTGCCAAACATGGGCAATACTAAAATAACAGAGATTGCAATATTTTGCATGTAGAGAGAAATATATATATATATATATATATATATTACAAGAAGACAAGAAAACAACGAAAAACTAGAGACGGGAAGTTAAAATAACACAGACCTAAGAGTTTAGATTAAGATATATTTCCGAATTTCTTTTGACAAGCTTCATATTTTTTCTTCAATATTCATATATATAAACAAACTATTATGCTTTTTACATTTTAGAATAGTTCTCGTTACGAAGGCAAAAATTATCCATGGAAAGAAAAAAATGAAAGAAAAAGTAAGGTTTCGCATCAGCCTGCAAAGGAAAATGTTAGCTCTACATTATAATATGATGTATTTTTTATTATCTATATATTTATTTGTACAAGAACTGAAATATAAATCAACCACGCTCTTTAGCTTGAAATATGTATGTTTCATGTTCTCAAACGGATTCCAATCATGGGAAATTCTTGTTTTACTTACAGTAAAAAGCTGCGTTTTTCTTTTTCTTTTTGGACATTTCGTAATATTCCTATTCCTACTCGTTACTATAGTTCGGAAATCTTACACATTGAAAATGTTATTAACTTAATATATATATATATATATATTTATATACACATATTAGAAAAAAAAAAAAAGAATGTATATATATATATATATTTTTTTTGCTTTAATAATATATAACTTATTATTTACAGGGCTATACTAATGTATTTGGTTATATTAAGGGATACCATTGGGAATTACTGGAATTGCGCTTCCGTTTGTGTCAAGAGTATTTATCAACTTTCAACAATTTTTAACACCCATTATGAATTCTATTAGTCTATCTTTCTATATTCATGTTCTGTCTGCCCATTGTAAGATAATGTAGGGAAAGAACAATGAAGACTAAACGATGGAACGTGTGCGTATTGATGGAAAGTGTTAATAATCAATGTGAACCTCATGATTTTTCATTCCTGTTTGTATAATTTTGCAAAATGCATATGAATTTTAAATATATGTAATTATATTAGACTAATAATAATGTAAATTATATGTAATATGAAAAAATATATATATTTATAAAATGTAATGAAATTTAAAAGAAAAGACACAATTTATTTTATAGCTCCCTTTCCTTAAGTGGGGCATCTGTCACGGAATTACCTTAAGTTGGTCAAAGCAAAAGAGAAGACAACTATATTATCAAAGAAATCGAACAAATTAGCAATTTTGAATGTTTCGAATGTTTTGCAATAGGTTTGCCACGAATGGAACAGTTAAAAAAAAAAAAAAAAAAAAAAAAAAAAACTCTGATAATTATGAACTAATATTATTAAAAACTCCGTGATAGAGCTGAAAAGCAAAGGTTATCAAAATTGCGAGATAATAAACTTTGTTTTCGATCCTCAAGAAGTATGCAAATGATACATAATTTACTTTTTCTGTACTTCTCGCACTGCGAAGTATGCTAATTTATGCATTTTTATATTTTAAAGAATATATTACAGAGAACTAAAATTCCGACAGCAGTAAACACATTTCTCTTTTAAATTTTCAATTTTCGCAAAGAAACCCAAAAAACTGCGAATCATTCGAATACCGATATCTAACTAACAAAGTATATTTTTTGCTGCGCTAATTTATTTATTGATTGAAAAAATAAAAACACTTATATCATAAATCTCAAATAATCTATTTATGATACACGTAACGCTGTCAATAATGTACACTTTACACTACTGGTTTTACATATAAATGCTTTATTTGGCATGATTGCTTAGAATCACTATGTATTTTTATTGGCTCCTGTGTGATATCTACAACTCCAAAAGAAAAATATTCGTTATTGTTGCTGTAGTAAAATATTAAATTATAAAGCAGGCATGAATCATTTATTTATTTACTTATTTATTAATCAATTTTTGCTATGTAGCACTACGTGTGCTAATATTCTAGATAACTCCTTACATTTTGCCTATAACATGTTTAACCATCTGATAGCCTCTGAAAAGGTCAAAATTGTAATGTTGTTTTCATTGCATTGGTTTCCTGTGAACTGTATGAATATATATTTTTTACTTGAGATTAAAAATATATATGTGTTTAATCCTTATAACTACTATTTAAGATCTTCAATCTAGAAAAACAAACGAAAACGTCATAATTATATAATTTTGAATTATAGTGTATTGCGGAGGAAAGAAAAGTTCATTCGCCGGATATATTCGTTAGTGATCGTCAGGTGGTTAGTATCAATCGACACACAGTACTGTGCTGTTCATTATGCTATCAGTTGTGGATTTCTATAAAATTGCTTTATATTAATATATTATCTGATATTACCTGATAGCCTCTTATTATCTAATCGATCTGATGATATGTTATCTGATCGCCTCTGAAAAGGTCAAAATCGTAATGTTGTTTTCACTGCATTGTTTTCAGTAAAATGAATGAATATATATTTGAACTTGAGATTAAAAATACATCTGTGTTTATCCCTTATGATTAGTGTTTAAGATCTTCAAACTTGAAAAACAAAGTAAAATGTCATAATTATATAATTTTGAACTATAAGTGTATTGCGGGGGAAATGATAACTCGGTGACTGGATATATTCGACAGCGGTGGTCAGATAATTAAGACCAATCGACACATTTGAAGGCAGTGCTGTTCACTATATTATCAATTGGGAATTTCTGTAAAAGTGTTTTATTTTAATATGTTATCTGGTATTATCTGATCTTCTCTGATGATCTGACCAATCTGAAGATATGTTATCTGATAGTCTCTGAAAAGTACAAAATTGCTATGTTGTTTTCACTGCATTATTTCCAGTGAACTGTATGAAAATATATTTGAGATTTAAAAAAACCTTCAAACTTGAAAAACAAACTAAAATATCAAGAGCATATCGTTTTAAATTATAAGGGAATATTGCGTGGGAAATAACAGCTCGGTGACTGAATTTATTCGTTAGCGGTGGTCAGGTGGTCATTTGATGATAGTACTGTTCAGTATGTTATAAAATGTGAATTTCTATGAAAGTGTTTTACGCAAAAAAAAAAAAAAAAGTATATATATATTCTGCCAACTGATTTTAGCGAAATAAAGAAAATAGATACAAGAAGTCATGTCTATATAAAGAATAAGAAAAAAAAGCAAAGGAAGCAAAAATTAACTTTTTTTATTCAAAAGAAAAATAAATAAAATAAGAAAACAGAAATGTTCGCAAATTTTAAGTCAATTTGATCTCTTTGTAATATTGGTAGCTCAAAATCTTCATAGTTCAAGAAATTAATAGAAAGGGGCTGTAAATGTGAACTTGAATTCGAGGAATACCGTGCATGTATTAAGAAGGTGGTTAATTTATTTATTTAGTTTTATTTATTTATTTAGTTTATTATTATTTAGTTTATTTATTTATTTAGTACTTTTCCTACATTTTAGAATTGCACTATATCAAAACTAATATTTAGGTATTTCTTTTTGTAATCTTGTCTTCTATAAACAATTAAGTCCATCACAATTTAAATATGACCATTGAGTAAAGCCTGCCATTCCAATATTCTGTATTACCATTCAAACATTAAAAAATGGTCAAAAGCTGCTTTTAAAGGCCATTTCTTCAAGTTCGAGTAAGTTCGTGTAATGCATATTGATCGAAGAGATCGCTTGAAAGCCTTTCTTTGTATTAGAATGATCGGTGATCTTGGCGAATGCTATAGTGTTGCGGGTACCGCCTAGAAATTTGGAATAAGCAAAAATATTGCCTTGCGATTAAGAAAAGTCTTACTGAGTAAATTTAAAAATGATTATATAAAAGGTTGGTGAGATCTAAAAAGAAAGATTAAAAGGTCTTTACATTGTCTAGCAAATAAAAATATGTGTATGCCAATTAGAGACCTGGGCAAGAAACATTGACGCTGGTTTTCTGTGTCAATAGCGAATCAACCTTCCCAATGTGCAACTTTTTCGATGTACGAAGGGTTTCAAAATTGCAGCACTATGCTGTATTAGTCATTTGTAGTTCATGAGTTTTTAGAAAAAAAAATTCATAGCAAAAATAGATTAAAACTATTACACTCACCTAATTATAATATTCCATGAAACAAGTGTGTTATTGCTTTGAGAAGCTATCTTTTAGCTTGACTACATTCCCCGGAAAATATCTAACAAAGGTTTTATTTCAACACTTGTGCAAAATTAAAATTTCTGTACGTAAATAAGCAAACATTAATATTAAGAATGCTTTATACCCTTTAAGCATATAAATATATATACCTTTACTATTGTTTCAATAAAACAGTTTTGTGTTTGATTCAGTTGTATGTTTAGAGCAGGAATAAGGTTACTAGAGTGTACATGTCACATTGAAGCATGTAATCACTAATCGAAATCATGTAATTAGTTCTTTTTCAATTTTAATCCTTGATGGTCACTTTATCACTCTCCTCTTCCCCCATTGAGACAAGGGGAGTTATGGAAACTTCGTTTTGTCATACAACCACTAACAGCACAAGATGTTTCAGAAACGTAACAGTCATATAACATGGAAACATTTTAAATATTACAGAAACGTTCAATTAGCTTTCTGATTACATTCATAAATGTAGAAATGTACGCGATCGTGACAAGAAAATCAGATACGTAACAAAAACGTTCCAATCACATAATAGAGAGAACATGTAAAAGGGCGAATGTTTCAGAAACGTATCAGAGAGCATATTAAAAAGTGTTACGTTTTTGAAAGTTTGTTAGCATTTTGCAACATAACTGAAACATACATTGCTGTATGAGACTTGATAAGAGAAAGAGAGAAAAGGAGAATATTTTGCAGTAGTAGCAATAATCCAGGTGTAGTAAAGAAAAATACCGAAATGAGTCCGATATGTTAAATGAAACGGATTTCTACGTTTTAATCGTCGCGTGATAGACAAAATCATCCTCAAACATCGTAACGCTTTTGGATATGAAATGTGGCATTCAAAATGCACTCTAAAAGGATATATGCTTTAGACTAATATGTAGTCTTCCACGTATAAGTTTAAAGTATATACCGTATATCATGTCTGAACTTCGGAGACGTCCCAAAATATTGGACGTTTCTTGCGATTTCAAAACAAGCATAAAGGAAAAGGAATAAAATGTTAAATTTAAAACATTTAGATAATACGTGCAATTGCATGCTTCGAAAACGCTTGATAGTGTTATCAATTCCTTAGATTCAACACTAGATGTGTACTAATGTACTTAATTATAACTCCTTCAATGTCAAAATTGCATTATCATATATATATATATATATATATATATATATATACATTGTAATACACATTAATAGTAAAAGTCATTATATTATAGAACAATATACTCTTCTACATTCACATGTAAACTCTGCTTTTAAAAATTGTATTTACGATTATTTTCATTAATACACATCTCAAATTCATATAAATGTAGTGTAATTTCATAAATGAGTTAAATTTTATCTAATATTTTTATGAAATACACTCCTTCTCATAATTATAAGGACACCCGTTTTTCTATATTAACTAAACACTGAACACTATTATTTAAACAAATATATTTTTAATTAATTTGAATTTCATTAATAGACTATATTTAAAAAGTTTTATCGTTTTTCTATCTTAAAAAACTTTCAATATGGTAAAAAGTTGATTTTTTAGGTGTTCACAATTATAAGGACAGCTCGAATTTTAGTAATTTTTTTCAGTTATTCTTTTATTTAATATTTTATGGAGTCTCTTCTTAGGGTTAAACAGTCAGACATTCTCTCTGGTACATATATATATACATTTTATTTAAATATTCAGTTTCAATACCATTTCATATAGCATATATGATATTCTTAATACATTTAAACTATTTAAAATTGCTATCCACTTGCATGCACATTTCTAATATCATAAGTTAAGGTTTTTTTAACTTTTAGACCATGGGAAAGGCAATAATACAGAAGTTTCTTTCTTTAAACTATTTCCTGTTGCTCTAAAAGTAGAGCAAAAATGTAAGTCTTGTTGAAAAAAATATTATTACCCCCCAAAATCTAACAAAAAACTGAGAATTCTACGTTTAAAATTTGCGGATATTCTCTTGATGTTCATAATAATATAAAAAAATTACTAAATTCCTTCTGCCTTCAGTAGAAACAGCTCCCGAGAGCACCATTGATCCACCTACAAAATGCCCGATTCATATCTACATTTAAAAAATCTGCTCTGTCTTTCGCTATCTTCAGATCGTGCCAGCAACTGTTAAAACCATTTGGTTAATCAAGAATAAAATGTTTTTCATCCGAAAATGCAATATTTTACCATTTAATATTGTCTTTATTCAATTTTAACACAGACGTGCTTTCCCCCATTAAATGCTTATTGGTTATTACAGGTTTTTTAATCATTTTAACATATTATTAATTATTTTAAGCATGCATAATTGCGGACCCCAACCTTTCGTTAAAAATTACGAGCAAATTCAGCAGCAGTCATTATGAGTAGAACAGTAAGAGGAATTATGAGTCTTTGATCTCCGTAAAACAACTCTGATTTTGCATCAGATCTCTCTCCTATCGAATCAACAGTTCAACGTTTGATCACATTTCCTTCAGCAATTTTAGATCTTCGAATTTCATTAGAAATTCGGCGGATTAAAATTATCCTTCCACTTAAAAAACACATTTATCATGCTTCATTACATGGACGTTCTTTTTTTCGAGGAATTATCAGTAATGTCCGTCCAAGAAAAATTGAAGGCTTATATATGAATAATTCTAGCCCAGTAGTTAACAAATCCGCATGTCAACTGTAATTTATCCGCTAGTAATTTAAATAAAATGAAAAAATCTGGATTGTCCCTATAATTATGAACATCTAAAAACGTGAAGAAAAACACATTTTGCATTATTTTTTATTAATTTTGTTTCATATAAAAAAAAATTATAGCAATTTTGGTTTTTAGAATACTAGATATATTAAGTGCGCTTACTTAATCTTGTTCACAATTACTTTTACATTAGTTATTTCAAAATATAAAGTGTCCTTATAAATATGAGAAGGAGTGTATGATAAGACTGAAAAATCTACTTAACTACTGTATGACTGCTTATTTAAAATTATTTAAAATTTTCTTCTCTTTTAAAATATATCTTATTAACATTTGATAAAATTTTAGTAATAAGGAATTAGAAAAAAGTATTATAAACATAGTTATTATTATTATCAATATTATTATTATTATTGTTATTATTATTATTTTAATTTCATTATAATTAAAAATACATCTTTACATCTTTAAATAGTATTATGCTATATTTATCGCAATCACTCTTATCAATATATTTGAAAAATATTAAACTGTTAATACAATGAAAATTAATGCTTGAATTGCTTCTCAAGCAAGCAGTTGTTTGGTAGCTTAAGGCAAAGTATTTTGATAATGTTGATCAGGCATTTCTGGTACCAAAAAAAAAAAAAATAACTCTGATTAATTACATAACAAAATATAACGAATTATTGTACACAGCCTAAGGTAATAACTAAGTATAATCACAGATCAATTAATGTATTTTGATTTTTTTAAATAATATTTTATTGTATGAAGAATTGTATTATCTATACAGTTATTTAAATAAAGTGATAAATCGTTCAAATTACTTCTTGATAAATTTTAAATTCTAAATAAAGTACTTCGTACTAAAAAATAAATAAATAAACAAGCACAGTTTGTTATTAATAATAACTGAATAAACAAAATGTGATTTTATAATTAAAAATCTATAAAGAGAAGTATCTATGTGTCTGTCTGCGCCCTGGTGCTTACACCACCGATCGCAGAGCTACAAAATTTGGCATATGGGTACCTGAGACTCTGTAGGTGTGTACCATGTCGAGATTTCTAATTTGAACTTTAAAAATTATTTTTGTTTTTCAATTTTAAATATTGTCTTTTATGTTTCATTATTCATGAAATTATTCTGTCATTGTAATCGTCTGCGTATCATAGAAACGGTTATTACGCAATTTATTTTTTATTTAACACATTCATTTGAAGGTGAAACTTTTTTTTTCACTTCTTACTTTATTATATATAATGAATATAAAATGGCAATGCAGTCGAAAAAAGTAAGTATATTAAATTTAAGATTTAAAAAAATATTTATAACAGTTACTTTTAAGCAAAATTTTTGTAGTATACCAATTTTTTAATTTTAATTTTTTAGTTTAATTCCTTTAAAAGAAAAATATTTTCTCTGTCTCTTTATCTGTCTTTTTATATATAGTATTTATTAGGAAAAAGTGTAGTATATAGTAGAAACGATTAAATTGATTAAAATTTATTGGCTTTTATGCATTTAATTCCTTTTAAAATAAAATACACTTTTCATTTCCTTTATTATATTGCTTGTAATGATATGATAATATAGTGAAAATAGAGGGGGCTATAAAATACATGGCTTAAAAACTAAAATTAATAATTGATGTTGCGATACAGTCATCTTTAAAATCGTAGTTTTTCAATAATAGCATATCCACCTGTTGTCAATAAATACCCAAATGAAGTCGCCGGGAAAAACACTACTGCAGGAAGTGGAAAACTGGACCCGCTGTGGTGCGGGTAGTGAAAGAGATGCCGTAGGCAGCGGTTACCTCAAGCGAGGTTTTTGAGTGATTTCAATATTTATTTTCTAGTTTTTATTTATGATGGAATGTAAAAAATGAATATTAATCCAATTCTTTTGAAAATTCGTTTAAATATAGTGACCAGAGAAGTGGGACTAGCCTGCTAGTAAATAAATAAATATGATACGGTGCACATAGCATTTTGATTATAAATATTAAATTTTTAACATTTAACATTATCGTACACAGAAAATAAAAAAATCCCTTTAAGATATATTTATGGAACATAAAAATAAAGCATATACTCATATACAATCATGATTGAAAACAAATGATTATTTATTAAATATTTTTAAGTTAATAAAAGTGGTATATATTTCGTAAATTTACATAATGGGGTAAGTACATTTTATGATGTAATTAAAATAAAACCGTAATAAAAGTGTGCATAATGGACATATAAAAGTATTACTATAAATTTATTCATATACTTCAATATTTAGATCTTATTAAATTTAATTTTATGCTGAATTATTTGCCCTTTTTAAGATTAATTAAAGCTTGCAGATAGAGAAAAAAAATTTAATACAAAATTATCCATCTATATTTAAGTATTCATTAATTTTAATTTTGTAACTCATGCTTTAATGATAATTTGTATTAGTTTATTTTTAATTAATTTAGCTAATATAATTTTATTTCTAATTATCTTTCTGGGAGACTTAATTCATCTAATGATTGAACGATTTTTTTTTTTCAATAAGACAGATTGAAATTAATTTTATTATTTAAACATTGTAAAAGCCGTATTTTTTTTGTATGCTTCATTCTTATACAAATATCAGCCAAGTAATCTTTAGGCCTCAATATTTCTATTTTAGATTTACGAAGTTTATGTGAGTAGAAATTACTAGGAACATTAAAAAAAAAAAATCATTATTTCCTAGATTAAATTAAATAATATAATTTACTTATAGACATGATTTTACGTGCGTGTACACTGTACAGGGTTGTCAATCCCAGAAAACTTTTCTAGAACGTCAAAAATGCAATTAGGGATACAAGCGTGCTTTTAATGTCACTCTAGACACAAACGTTCTGTATATGACACTGAAGTAAGAGTGGCTGATAATTTCCGGTAAATAATATTGTTAGTTACTTTTCCTCAAAGTTGATTTCAAATAAGTCAAACATCATTGTGCTATAATTTAGGTAGCACGTACCGTTGTCAAAGCATTGTAAATAAGTCTGATCAGTGAAAAATTAGTTATAACAACGTTGTGTGCTACCTGCGAAAATCCCAGTTAAAAAAATAATAATAATAATAATAATAATAATAATAAAATAAAATATTTTCTAATACATTCTTCTTGTTCTACATGCAGACTACTTTTATTAATTTTTTCAAAGTTAATTTACGAGATTATGTGCTACACTGTCTACCAATTCATAATTGGAAAGTTTGCATTAAGATATATTTCCGAATTTCCGGGGACCAGCTTCATGGTTTTTCTTCAATATTCATGTATTGAAATAAACCACTATGTTTCTTACATTATAGAATTGGCCTCGTTCCGAAGGCAAAATTTACCCATGGAAATAAGAAATGAAAGAAAAAGTAAGGTTTCGCATCAGCCTGTAAAAGAAAATGATACTAGCTGTGCACTGTATTATTGATGCATTTCTTGTTATCTATATATTTATTTGTACAAGAACAGAAACATAATTCGACCACACTCTTTAATTATGAATTTTACCTATTCATACTTTCCTTTTTAGTGAATGTATGGTAGCTTAAAGTTTTGGTGTAACTTAAATTCAATCGCAAGAATTATAAATGTGAAAAGTGCGGTTGAACCATATTATGGTATTTTCCATAACTTTACTCCATATAGTGAATTAAGTTTGAACTTAATTTTTAATAGTGTAGAATAGATCGCTCTTAAGATTGATAGCAAAATTGTACTTTCTATTTACTGAATATGATTATATTTTCCTTTATATAATATTTTTTATACTAATTGTTAATAATATATTAAGAAATAAGTAAGTTGGTGTTATGATAGATTTGTTTCTACTCAAGGTTTTTTATGAGTTATCGTCATGAAATTAGATTTATATTTAAAAACAATCGGGCTTTGAAATAGCAAGTTTATTATAATCTCAAATATTCAAATTTATTTCTTAAAATAATATCTAAATACATAAGCATGAAGCAAAATACTATGAATCCAATGAGTAATATATGAGTGTAAATTTCATCCACTTTCTTTCTTTCTTTTTATTTTTTATTCTTACTTTTGTGTGAACAGTTATTCTAGTTTATACATCTGATTTATGTTTCTCTGTATATCAAAAGATAAGTAATGTGTCCTTCGGATAACTCTTTAACGTGAAATATGTGTTCCATGTTCCCAAACGGATTCCAATCATGGGAACTTCTTGTCTCACTTACAGTAAAAAGCTGCGTTTTTATTCGGACAATTCCTAATATTCCTACTCGTTTTTGTATGTCGGAAATCATGCAAATTGAAAATGTTGTTACCTTAAAAAAAGAAAAAAAAATGAAAGAAATTGATTTTTTTTTTTTTTATATTTCGCTTTAGTAATATATAACTTATTATTTACAGGGCTACACTAAAGTATTCGGTTATATTAAGGAATACCATAGGAAATTACTAAAATTGCGTTTCCGTTTGTGTAAAGCACATTTATCAATTTTCAACAATTTTCAACACCCGTTATGAATTCTATTAGTCTATCTGTCTATATTCATGATCTGTCGGTTTATTGGGAGATAATGTAGGGAAAGAACAAGGAAGACTAAACGATGGAACGTGTACTTACAGATGGAAAGTGCTAATAATCAATGCGAAACTCATGAATTTTCGTTCTTGTTTATATAACACTGAAAACTGCATATAAATTGTAAATATATGTAATAAAATAGACTGTTAATAATGTAACTATTATGTAATAAAAATAAAGATGTTTATAAAATGCAATTTAAAAGAGAAGAGAACGATAATTGAAAGTAAGTATATTATTTGACAACGAACATTTTGTATGGCATTTTTAAACTTTAGACACTAAAAGAAAAAAAAATAGCGTCACATAATTAATTTCTGACATTCCAATACCCGCGATGATTAAAAAGCAGTACTGCAGTCAAAAAAAAAAAAAAAAAAAAAAAAACTATGATGTTTAAATTACTTTTGTTAAGAAAATAATCTTTTTTTTTTTACTAAATTGACTTTTTCTGCCATTCAAAGAAAAAGACTTAATTTAATTAGCTCTATAAAACTGCATTTTTTTATTGTTTTTCAAAAGGAACATAAGTTGTATTTCCTCCTCATTTTTAATTTTAAATATTTTTTTATATATTTATTATATAGATAAACAAATAAAGTAACACTTGCAAAATGGAAATCTTCGACAAATAAAAAGTTAATGCAAATAAAATTATAAATATAAAATTCTTAAATAATAATAATAATAATAGAATAAAGAAATGACTTTAATTCCATATTACTTTAATTTTAAGATTTTAATTAAAATGTTATTTTGTAACAATACGCATATGAATTGACATTTATTTCTTTAAATACTAAATACAGAAATCTGTTATAGTTGCACGTTATTTATATTTGATTTATTTATGGACACTAATTTTAAATTCAGTTTCTATTTTATTAAATTCTAAGAAATTAAAAATTTGAATATTATACTGTTTTGTTTCTTTTGAAGAGCTAAGTTAATTTTATCTTTATTATCAGGACTGTAAATGATGTTGTTTGAGTAAATATATTCAAAGATGTTTCTTTGTTAGAAACATAAACAAAAATAAATTCATCAAACTATTTCAAATTCTATACTTTCCCTTGATTAAGAGATTTATTATTATTATTTTTTTATTTTTTATTTTAAATCAGAACGAAACTTCATCTAGTAAATGAATAAATATTTGTCGTAGTATTTCAGAAAAACTTATACTGGTAGGCACGTTTTGAAATACAGATGGTATCCTGGATTTGCAATCAGTTGCAGAGTGAAACACGTAGCTCAAACAGTGGACAGTCTGCCAGCAGAGACTGAAAATGAACTGACCATTTTAAGAAAAGACCCTTTGTATGTGTGTGTATAAACAAATTTGTTGAAGATGTTTCTCCTGAGCAAATGTAGGTAATTTATCTTAACTTGGTATTTAGTTAGATCTTGATTTAAACTGTTGCTATATACATCTACAGATCAATCTCTCAAAATTTGGCGCTTTAATCCCATTTTTAATAATTTCGAACATGACAGTACAGGGCAAATTTTCGAATAAATATAAGGATGGTTATAATTAAAATTTGCCTATTCAACACTCCCTGTAGCTGTAACTAAAAAGCGTATGAAGTAGAAAGTATGTATATAGACAATTTAAAGGATGCGCTGAAAGTTTCAACAATAAATAAATAAATAAAATTACGCGTGGGGGCATATATCAAAATGTAAGCAAGCTAAAAATAACTTTATTTATTATTACAGACATTTTGTTATTAGTTCCCCATTCGCGAGGCTATAGAACTATTTCTACAGATGCCCTCTCAGTCATCACTGGGGTCCCACTTGCTCATCTTCAACTTAAATATTGTTATCGTAAAGTAAATATTCTTCAACTTAATAACTCAGCAATCGCTAATAAATACTTTGAAAATATGGTAATACAATCCCATTCTCCTAACTGGAACATTCACTCTGCTCAGGATGTAGCCTCGTTATTAGTTAATAGTTCTAAGAATAGTTTTTCACCGTCTGCTCCTGTTGCAATCTATACTGACGGCTCTAAAACTGAGCATGGAGTCGCAGCAGCATTCTGTGTCCTCAGGGGCAATATTTTTATCCATGAGTGGGCCTGCAGGCTTGAGGACTATAATACTGTCTTTCAGGCAGAACTCTTCGCTATTGATAAAGCTCTAGAATGGGCTCACAACAACAAAGACCAATTTACTTCTCTTCCCATTTTTAGTGATAGTCTCTCGGGTCTGCATGCTATAATTAGTTACAGGTGCAGACACCCTCAGGTAATTAAAATAAAACATCTGCTAATTTCACTTAATTCCTTAGTTTCCCTGGCACACGTTTCTGCCCATAGGGGTGTCGTGGGCAACGAACGTGCAGATGACTTGGCCAAGGCTGCTACAGAGGAACACACTCCTCTTTACTCTCTCCCAGTCCCACCTTCCTATGTCAAAAGAAAACTAAAATCTCTCCTTTTCCGGGAATGGCAGTCTTGGTGGGAAGATTCCCTCAACGGCAGAATTACTTTCTCTCTAATACCAAATGTTTCTCTCAATGATTGGGTACTTACCCCAGAAATTACAGCGTTTTTAACTGGGCATGGCCCTTTTCCGGCTTATCTGCACAGATTTCGTCGTCGACGTTCGCCCCTATGTTCTTGTGGAGAGGAGGGTTCTTCATTTCATTACTATTTCCATTGTCCGCTTACAATAACCTATCACTTAAGAAATCCGAATAATAGACCAGCCAACTGGCTGACTAATATTTTAACAAGACCTTCACTTGCCATAAAACTAAAAAGAATTTTTGAATTACTCATAGATATTTCAAATAGAACAAATTAAATTCTTCTTAAGTCATTTAAAACTATCTAATTCCTAAACATTTAAATAAATTAAAAGTATTTAATAATCTCATAAGTTAAATAATCCTTTTCACTTACCCACTAGCCCTAAGATATCTATTCTTTCCTCATGTGTTTGTAAATGTCGTAAAACAACCAACTTCGCCCTATGTCGCGCGGGAACCTTCTTCTAGCGAACTGATTTACTTGTAAACAACTCTCCCTCCTTCCTGTTCAATTCTAGCTCATTGTGCTTTTGAGTTTTCAAGATTTATTTTATTTCGCCCCCTGTCGCGTGAGTACTCTGTACTGGCGAATCTTACTTTAGTGTATTTAATTTTTATTTTATTTTTTTTTTTTAAGTTTGTTGTAATACTTCGCCCTATGTCGCGCGGGAATATTGTTCTGGCGAACCTTGTAATTTTATCCTTTTTTTTTTTTTTTTTTTTAAATAAACGTTCCGGAGTAGGGGCCTAGCATAGCTAGAAGCGCTCGACACCACTCTTAGAGCGGTGAGCGGCACCTACTCCTTGTTAAATCCTGTTATAGGTATGGGGAACTTAGGTAATCGTGAAAATTTTCGTTTTCTACACGTTTTCAGGTGTGAGGAATCCGAAAATGAGAAAATTTCTATGGTGTCTGTCTGTAGGGTGTCTGTTAGTGTGTTAGTGTGTTAGTGTGTTAGTCTGTTAGTCTGTTAGTCTGTTAGTGGGTCAGTCCGTTAGTTTGTTAGTCTGTGTACACGATATCTCAAGAACAAATTGTCGCAGAGAGGTCAGATTAGTTTTAAAATATTACTTTCGACACTGGCAAGAACCCTATTCATTTGCAACATTCGAATTTAAAAACTTCGTAAGTTTTAGAAATTTACGATTTTCTTAACATGGGAGAATAGGACAAAAATTCATTTAAACGTGCATTAAATGGAAACTTTTTACTGTAAAAAGATCAGACCAGTTTTAAAATATCCGTTTTGATGCCGGAATGAACATCAGTAACTATAAATATGCTACTTTGAAAATTTCGCAAGTTATTAGAAATTTACGAATTTCTTAACATGGCAGTATAGGGCAAAATTTCACATAAACGTCAATCTTGAGGGATATTTTCATTGTAAAGATGTCAGACCACTTTCGAAACATTATTTAGGATACTGGCATGAATATCATAGACTATGATTTTTCCAATTAAAAAATTCGTAAGTTATTTGGAATTTACGATTTACTTAACATGTCAGAATAAGGCAAAATTGAGCATAAACTTCCATTTTGAGGATCGTAAATACATTAGACAACTTCAAAATTACGTTTATGCTATTTGTTTGAACATAATTGAATACAAATATTCTACTAGAAAAGCTTCGTAAAATATTCGTAATTTACGATTTTATCAACATAGCGGAATTTTAAATTTTTCATATAAATATGAATTTTGAGGATTATTGCATTGGAAATAGTAGCATGAAAACTAAACAACGGAATTGACCCTGATAAAATAAATTAATAGATTAGAATAAGATAAATATATCGAAGTGAACGGTGGATAGCCTATTAGGCGGGGATTTCATTCTGTCACTGCATCAAGCGTTGGTCAAATTCATTTCCTTTAACATGATTATAATATGTCTCGCACTAGAAATTTCTGAGAACATAAATATGATGGGGAACTGAGCAGAGTCCACCTATGCCAACTAGTTTTTAGAGACTGATTAGCAGTGTAAAGCTTATTGTTCAATGGGATACCCACCATTAAGTTGCAAAATAATCAACTGATGTATAACGATTTCAGTAGCTGACCGTCAGTGGTCTACCGCACATGCACTGCTATGCGTTCCTTCAAGTCAGCCGAAGTTACGGCATTTACAGGATAAGCCAAACTCTTTAAATAGCTTCATAATAAAAAAATCACATTCATTAAGATCGGGTGAACGGTCAGGTCAACGTCATGGAGTGGAAAATGAACGGCTAATCACTCTGATATCTGTAAATGTTTCCGCGAAAACCTCTGTAAAATGTAAGAAAAAGAGATTTAAATGACGTAAGGTTTTAAAATGTTAAATAGATCATAGTCATTTATTAGATATTATTTCAAGAATGTTGACTAGTATGCGCAAACTACTATGCAAATTTAAATTTTTGACAACTATGCAAATTTTAAAGTTCATTTTATTTTATTTATTTATTTATTTACAGAAATTTAAGCGCATTTTTTGACTTGTCTATATTTAAAGTTTAGATTCAATCCGCATTTTAGTCAAAGCTACAGATACCTCTGAATAGACAAAATTTTATTATGTCCTTACTGTACATAATATGAATACTTTACATATATATATATATATAAATATATATCGGTGGGAAATTAAAAATGAAATAATTATGCCAGTGATAAACAATGAAGAAAACTTTTCTGCAGATGCAGAGGCTTCATACAGTTGAAAAGTGTCAAAATGGTTTAAAAGTGTTTACTGTTTACATTAGTATTTCTAACAGCGAATTTATAAATTTCATCAAAATGATATATGCTATTCAGGTGCACTAATGTAATTTTAATAAATACTCCTGTTTTTTCTATTACGAATGAACAGTACAGCACAAATATTTCAGTACACCCAAAAAATATTTCAAAGCATTGCGATCTATGATAGGCCGTTTTATAAAATCTGTTGAACTGAATTTGTGCTGCATAAATTATAAAACATTGAAATTTAACATTCATATTCACAAAAAAATGGATTTCTAGAAAAAAAAAAGTGTGATTAGCAATAACTTTTACAATACAATTCAATACTATGCATATAATTGATTATTTTTATATTACTACAATAACAAAATAATCATATCTTTTAAAGAATAATTAAAAGAAATATAAGTCTCATCTATCTTTATAAATTCGACAGCATCTACATATTATTATGCTCCAAAGGACAAACCAAAGAAACAAAATGAATGACTAGAAAAAGTCCCCGAAGAGCGGGAAGGGACTCGGGTTGGAGCCCTAAAGCTATGGTCGAGGGTTTAATACGTCTCGCATATTATGTGACTCGGCTGTGGGCGGGAGCCACCGCCTTTTAAAATATAAAATACGATGAAAAAAAAGGCTAAAAATCCATAGAAGAAGCTTGGGTTGAAAACGAAAAAAAAAAAAAAAAAAGGTTAACTTCGAAATAATCAAAAGGCCAAAATCGAATAGAAAAAGTCATCGAAGCGCGGTAAGGGACTTTTTTTGAAGCCCTAAAGGTATTATCGAGGGTTTTATACGTCTCGCTTATTATATGACTTATTTTATTTACATTCCAGTATTTTTTTTTTTTTTTTTTATGTTACATCTGTTTAAGTTTCTTTATATTTCATATTTAAGTTTCATTTAGATCTAAAATTTACTCTTAATTAAAACTAGCTCCAGCTGAGTTAAAATCTTTTAGAATTATTTACATATATAATCTTTTAATTAAATTGTTAATCTTTAAACAAGCACCATGTGCTTTTAATAATTAGCATATCCCTCGAGAAGGAAAACAAATTCTCTTTGAAACACATTGCAAGTGAGAATACATTAAAGTTGCTTTTAATTCAGAAAATTTTCATATTTTTCCTTTTTCGAACATTTAGAAATGCTTTCTTTTAATAATATGTTTATTATTATTATTATTATTATTATTATTATTATTAATGAATATGTGTCTTCTAAATAAATGTTTTATTTAAGGAGTATCAACTAATATCATGAATTATATTACAATCGTCAATATTTCTGCAACATATTTAATTACCTGCATTTGTTACAGATGTCATACCTTTATAATTTATAAAATTTGGATATATATTCATGAAGATTGTTTGATATATTCAGTTTCACGAAAATAAAAATCGATTTTCATCTACATGTTATCATGTCTCAATATAGAAATAAAGGAATTTAAATGCAATAATTTTAACTTGTTAATCTCTAAGCAATGAATATGCATTATAATTATAACACTAGAATTTTATTTATTTATTCTATTTATTTTTTTACATTTTAATTATGTTTGCACATACTCTATTTACTACAATTTCTTCGCAATCAACCTGTTTTTTTTTTTTTTTTTTTTTTTGAATATCATTGTTATTTATTAAATTTTGGATATTTTCAAGTAATATAAATATCCATAGTTTCCATTCCTGTGCTTTTAAGTTTATGTTCAGTTAAAAATACGATTACATTTTTATGTTTTAAAAGAGGATTTTTTATTTTTCGAATAATTATTTAATATTTATACAAAAATGAAGTACGTGAATTAATTCGCATTTTTTTTATTAAATGTTATGCTCTCATTTGTGTTTTTCTATCGATACGCGATTGTTATAAAAAACTAATAATAATATCATAAAACCAAATACTGATATTAAAGGGTATTACAAAAAGTATTGTGTGTAAATATGATACCTTGTAGCTTGAAACTTCTAAAAAACGTAATAAGTAAATGCATTAAGTCGACATTTATTTTATAATTTTAAATCCCATTAGAATAATAATGAAAGAAAACAAAAATTATGTTTGTATGCCTTTAAAAAAAAAAAAAAAAAAAAAAAAAAAAAAACAGGTTAGAAAATTCAGTTTAAAAAAAGGATGGTTTTTACCATATGGAAAAGTGTCTCTAATTAAATTATCAATATATAAAACATACATTTTTTCTCAGTCATTTAAACTGCATTGTAAGTTTTTCTTTCCTTTCCATTTTTTGTAGCATTTTTTTCTGTTCACTCTTTTTACTCATTAAGTTTTAATTAATTAAGTGAGACATTTAGTCACAGAATTTTGTATTAAAAAAAAAAAAAAAAAAAAAAAAAAATTAAAATTATAGAAGAAATGCAAATTAACATACATTATGTTTTTTGCTTCATTTATTACTTTGCATTAGTAACCAAAAACATATATAACATGTTTTATTAAAATACATCAAATATTTTTAATATTGTATACACATTTATTTCACCGATAAAAACATTTTAAAACCATAAGAGTATTATTTCTGATTCTAAATAACGTAAAGTAAGAAAACCGAATTCTTTCTGAAATTTAAATTTTTAAGTTTTTTTTAATTTTTCTTTTAACAGTTTTAAATTTATTGTATATTTAAAACTTTATTTTCTTACAATGTCTTTCAAAATATCCGGAAAAAATATTCCTGAAAAATATTTATATAAATATCCGCAACATAGTTAACTTCTAAATAAATATTTATTTTTGAAAAAAAATCTCATAAAAATAAATATTAAATTAAAAATAAAAAGGGAAATAGATAATCATAGTTATATTTGCTAATATAATTTTTGCTTTTTAGACTTATGTTCATATAAAAATAAGTTTTCATTTTCATATTTTAAAAGAGGATTTATTTCAAATATTAGATTTTCGTTTTATGCAACAATAAAATATATGTATTAATTTGGAAATTTTTACGTAGTAATAATAATAATAATAATAATAATAATAATAATAATAATAATAATAATTATTATTATTATTATTATTATAAATATATTTTTATATCTTAAATTATAACTTATTTTGAATATTTAATTTTCCTTTTATACAACAATAAAAATTATGAATTAATATTCGAATTTCTACTCGTCAATTAATATATATATATATATATATATATATATATATATATATATATATATTATATTTTTTCTGAGTATTTACCCAGGTTTTTAACAGTAAGTTTTCTTTCTGAACATTGTGTTTGTAAAGGATATTTATTGCTATTTTTTAATTAAAATTTATTTATTATTTATGTTTAAAATTTTATTAAGAAAAAAAAAAAAAGTCATCATAAGAAATAAGTTTAAGCATTATAAATAAATACTAAGTTGTTAACAAAATATTTTCAAATTTAAATATACATATTTTAATGTATTTTCACACAGGTTTCTATTTTTATTCATATTTTACGTCTGACTCTGGTAGTTTGTGAGGTCTAGCAAAGTGCTACGATTAAAATTCGCACTTTGCGAGTAAAACATGAATACGAAGTTTTTAGGATTCTATTGAGTAATGGAGTTAGTTCCTATCCTAAACTAAAATTGTAAATTGAAATATGCTAATATTTTGGAAACTGAATAGTATAAAAGTAGAAGGAAGATTGTTTCGAGGTGTTAGTTGAGAGTTGGAAGGAGTGTTAGTTGGAAGGGTGTTAGTTGGAGTGAGCTAGAGAGTTAGTTGGAATGTGAGTTGAAGCAATTAGTTGTTAGCGGCTATAGCCGGAAAGTGTAATTCGAGTAGATAGTGGCGTCAGGGAATCTTCCCGTTATTGAAAGATTACTTGGCCTTAGGGGTTGATGAAGTTAATTAAAAGTAGTTGAGATCATTTGCGAGTAATTAAGTAAAGTAACGTAACGGTGGTTATTTATTGGTGTCAAAGTATTTAAGAGGGCTGCCCATTGAAATTTATAAATATATTATGTACGATTAAAGTCCAGCGCCCTCATTCTTATTTAAGCTCAATTAAAGCTCATTTATTTTATATATTTGGACTCTGTCATTTCTTCATAAATTAAGTATTTCAGTTTGCAGCATTCAACCTTAAGTCAACTATAAGTTAAAGGAAGGTGACGACGTGAAGGTCGTCACACTGGCGCCCAAATAAAGTCGAATCCCCCCCCCCCTCCCCAGCAAATATTTTTTGACGGCACTAATAGTGTGCTTCAATTTTTTGAGCAACTTGAATATTTTTTTAACTTTTACAACATTGATCGATCCAAAAAATATGCCTGGTTAGCATATTCATTAGAAGGAGAACCACGACAGTGGCATAGATTAATCGCTTGCCATTCACTTGGCCCAAATCCAACTTATGAGGATTTAAAAAGGCGGATCATCGACCTTTTTGCCACTCGGGATGATAGATTACGATTAGAGCATGACCGCTCCCTCCCCCCTCACGAACGTCAGTGGGAAGCAATAGTAAACCCAGTGGAAAAACCACAAGAAGTTATTAAGTCACAGGAAGCAAGCTCTATTAGTTTAAACCAACCTAAAACTGGCAATGAAAACGTTAATGCTTGTGACTAAAGTCAAACACAAGTTAAACCAAATGAACAAACTTCGCTTGCAAACAGCGATACAGACCAATTTACGTCTGTTATCCAGAATTTAGCTACGGATGAAAAATCCGATAAAATATCTAGCGTAGCGACGGCGATTTAAAAGGAAAAGACGATTGAACCTAACTCTGTAAATGAATCCCTTGCTTTAAATGAAATGAATGTTCAGCTAAATTATACTGTTCAAACCTCGCATATCCCTCATTCGCATTTAAATGCCAAACCGGTTCAAGCCGAAATATCAAACGTAACTGAAGCTCGGGTAACAGAAATGGAAATTAATACAACTAAAATAACTGCGGCCGCTGAAGCCGTTAAACGGACCGACAGTGACAAATTAATAAATGTTGCGGCTAACTTTTCTATTGATTTAAATTCATCTCCTGATAAATTGAGTTCCAAAACAGTCAAGTCGACGGACTCTTTTATTTTCGCAAAAACTGTGGTAAAAGACAGTGAAAAGTTTATTCACTGTGCTTCTAAAGATCTCGTAACTAATTTTGAAGAAAATCTACTAGTTAATGTAAAGGAAAGCAGTACAGTTCAAAATGCAGTGGTAACTAATTCTAGTTCGGCACATCCAGTGCATAAATTCAACGATAAAGTCGTAAATCTAACAAAAAAGTCAGATAACTCGGTCGCTAGTTTAAATGATATGCCGCCTAAAGTAAAACAAAAAGTTGCACTTTCCACTAGCAAAGCGAAAGATTTGACAGCTTGTAAGCCCACCAGGACCTCGATCTCAACGAGTAGAGAGCGAGCGGAACCTTTTCAAGGAACTGTAAACAGTGACAAGGTGACGGGCTCGAAAACCCCTCAACACGAGGAACAGATTCAGAGTTTAAAACCTCCTCCGAACAGTGAAAAGGCTCTGGGTGTGAAACCCCCTCCTGAGAGTGACCAGGCACCATGTTCGAACCCTCCTCAGGACACCAGTGATCCTGCAACGTCTCACCTAAATCTGCAAGCCACCAACGCTGCAACTCTACAGGCCAGTCTGACCTGCATCTCTTATTTTGCTGCTATAAAGAAATCAATCTGTCAGGTGCTTTGGTTTCATATTTTTTCCATTGTAAACTGTAGTTCTATCACAGCAGTTATGAAATTTTCGACCTGTAGAACTTTCATTTGGACTTTCAGCCATAATCTCAAAGCGATGAACTTTTTAAAATATCACAAATCTAAATTTAAACTTGCTGCATGAACTTTCAACTACCGAAATTTCATGTTTTGGATTACATGTCATAATTTTTTTTTCTGTATATAATATATGCATGTACGTACGTTAATGTTTTTTTTTATTCCTAGCCAACACCAGCAGTTCTTGGTAATAAAAAACCTTTTTGAACATTTTTATATAAATTTTCCCCCCTTTCGTTTTGTGACTGATCTATATATATCTGTACTTAAATGTTTTCTGTTTTAGCCATCACCTGCAGTGATTATTACGATAAATTCCTTACCCTTGTATATAAATTTTCTCTCTAGTTTTTGACATGATCTATATGTACATACTCTAATCTTTTTCTATTTTGTAGCCATCCACGCCAGTTTGAAAAAACAAACTTTTTGAAATATTTTGTATATATTCCTTAACTATATTTCTCTCAATAAATAGTATAAAATGAAATTTCATAAGTGTATAAACATTTTTCTCTATAGTTTTGTAAATGATCTATATGCATGTACGTGAATTTTTTATTTCTCTGCGATCAACTGCAGTTTTGAAAATTTTGTATCCTTATATATGTTTTCTCAATGTCGTACATTGCATAAAATGAATATTTCTTGTTGTAAACTCTTGAATTTTCACTAAGAGTTCTATGTATGTATGTATTAGTATGGAGAAAAAAGAGAATTTTTTAAGCTATTTTGCATGTAAATTCGCGTTTAACGACTAACCTTATTAATCCACTAACAATTTAGTTTTTTTCCGTACGCAAATAGCTCGGTGAAAATATTGCTTATGTATAAAATTATGTCATTTATCTATATAAAAGTGTAGTTCATGTCTATTTTTGACTTATACCTTAAAAAAAGTTTTAATTCTAGAAATTCCGATGTCCAGTTGTTAATCTCAAGTCCTCTGATTCAAACTCTGCGTACAGACGTAAATCTGAAAATCCAGGATGATTTCTTCAAATTGTTTCTTTCCAAATGAAAAAAGAGGTATTTTTGGAGTCTTCCAACGTTTTTCTTTCCTGAAAGGAAAAGGTGCTTTTTGGAAGAGTGCCAACAGCAGTGGATTGAACTTTCAAGTTAAATCATACTGGACAACTGAAAAATATTTTCTTTTGCACTCTTAAGCTGATGATCTGGGTCAAGACTGACCTGCAGATGGATAAAGATACACCAAGTTTTTTGTCAATAAAGACTTTTTAATGTTACCACGTTTAAATTGAATAACGATCGCATTTATTTTTCTAAGCGATCCTTTTTGTACTGATTTTTTTTTTTTTTTTTTTAATTAATGAAATTTTTTTCCTTTCCATTTGTTTTAAGGAAAGATGAATGTAAGCCCCGCTGTAATTACGCTGGACTTTAAATAAGTTAACTAAGTTAGGGCATGAAGTTTCTGCCATAAAGCACCTCAGATGGATCTAAAAAACTATTTTTATCATAAATCTTTCCTGAGTAGGCAGTTTTAAGCTCGGCCTTCTTACTTTTTTTTCCTTATTACATTTTAAATGCAAATAGTTATTCTTGGGCAGTCTAATTTAAGTTTCCCCCTTCTTTTTTCTTTTTCTAAAATATTATGTAGTTGAATTTTAAACAGTAAGTCACTGCAGCTAAATTTTCTTTGCATAGTATTGCAATAATTTAAAATTTGCACGGGTAAAAACCCGTTGGGGATTTTTTCCGCGAATTTTTTTCTTTTGGGGAGGAACTGTGAGGTCTAGCAAAGTGCTACGATTAAAATTCGCACTTTGCGAGTAAGACATGAATACGAAGGTTTTAGGATTCGATTGAGTAATGGAGTTAGTTCCTATCCTAAACTAAAATTGTAAATTGAAATATGCTAATATTTTGGAAACTGAATAGTATAAAAGTAGAAGGAAGATTGTTTCGAGGTGTTAGTTGAGAGTTGGAAGGAGTGTTAGTTGGAAGGGTGTTAGTTGGAGTGAGCTAGAGAGTTAGTTGGAATGAGAGTTGAAGGAGTTAGTTGTTAGCGGCTATAGCCGGAAAGTGTAATTCGAGTAGATAGCGGCGTCAGGGAATCCTCCCGTTATTGAAAGATTACTTGGCCTTAGGGGTTGATGAAGTTAATTAAAAGTAGTTGAGATCATTTGCGAGTAATTAAGTAAAGTAACGTAACGGTGGTTATTTATTGGTGTCAAAGTATTTAAGAGGGCTGCCCATGGAAATTTATAAAGATATATACGATTAAAGTCCAGCGCCCTCATTCTTATTTAAGCTCAATTAAAGCTCATTTATTTTATATATTTGGACTCTGTCATTTCTTCATAAATTAAGTATTTCAGTTTGCAGAATTCAACCTTAAGTTAAAGGAAGATGACGACATCTAGGTCGTCACAAGCTTACACCAAAGCAGTGAAAGGTGTTCAAATAAGATATTTTTATTTTTGTTGCAATACTAAAATTGTGGTCATGATATTGTTAATACTCTTAGCATTCTAATTATTACTATTATTGCTATTATTTCTTGAGTCGCTTAAAAATGGAATTTTACAATAAATATTGAGTTTTAAAGAAATTTTATTACATTAAATTACTGAAATATCATTAAATTCCTTGCTGATATGTGAAATCGAGCACTCAGTCATTTTCAGAGCAGTCTATTTGATGATTGCTGTTTCCTTGTTTTCTTCGTGTTAGCATATTGTGCCATTTTTCGTCTAAGTTTCAACATTGATTACGCATTTCTCGATTCCTGATTTTTGTCGAAAATTTAAATGGCTTTCTTTCCATTGGGTATATAAGGCTTTGGCATGATTTTTAAATTTTTGTAACCAGCGTGGTTTTTAATATATTCGAAGTCAATGTTTATTTATTTATTTTTATTTCTATTGGTTTTATTGAGGGAATTACTCATTTAGTTTGTATTTTTTGTTATTTTAAATCTATTTAATTATTTTATTAATATTACTATTGTTCAATCCTAGATAACATGTTTCTTATCCTTTAACTTCTTTTATTAATTTACACAAGCTGGTTTCACCAGCTAGCTGGCCAGAGACCCATGAAAATTTTTAACAAAAAACTTGCTCTCGGACGCCTGCGGCGCCAAGCGTAATTTCTTCTCTGTAAAAGTCGCATACCATTAAAATATTAAAAAATAAAATATTTTTAAATAAAACATAAACGTAGCTCTAGTTCAACGTAAAATACACTCAAATCAATGAAAATCATATAAACCAATCAAATATCTCGTAATTCCTCATAACGTAGCTCCAGTTCTACGTAAAATACAATCAAATCATTGAAATCAAATAAACCAATCAAATCTCTCGTAATTCTTAATTACGTAGCTCTAGTTCAACGCAAAATACGCCCAAATCAATGAAAATCAAACAAACCAATCATATATCTCGTAATTCCTCATAACGTAGCTCTAGTTCAACGTAAAATACACTTAAATCATTGAAATCAAATAAACCAATCAAATCTCTCGTAATTCTTAATTACGTAGCTCTAGTTCAACGCCAAATACGCCCAAACCAATGAAAATCAAATAAACCAATCAAACCTCTCGTAGTTCCTCATAACGTACAGTCGGTAACAAAAGTGTCCGAACTCTAGCAAAAATTCCTATATAAAAAAGCACACTTAATACTGTTTTGTTAAATAAGTCCTTGTCGAATCGTGTTCTTAGGCTGACTAAGAACAGGATTCGACAAGGATTTATTTAACAAAACAGTATTAACTCTACTTTTTTTATATAGGAATTTTTGCTAGTGTTCGGACACTTTTGTTACCGACTGTAGCTCTAGTTCAACGTAAAATACACTCAAATGAATGAAAATCAAATAAACTAATCAAATCTTTCCCAAGATTCTCCATTCTGAGTCATTATAGAAATGGGAAGTTTTATTTTCATATTTTTATTAATTAAAAGAAAACTAATCAAAAAATCGAAAATCTGAATTCGATGCGCACAATGACCCTACGGAGTACACCTTTGTCATAAATCACGTGACTGTCCGAGCTACCGTTTTCGAGAACAGTGAAATATACATATATATATATATATATATATATATATATATATATACAAATATTGCTCATTTAATAGTATAAGATATTCTTGTGGTTCCTAATAAACTGATTGTGTGTTTGTAATTTTCAGCATGTTGAAAGATATTTTTTTTAGGTTTACAGGAAAATTTATGTTTATTTCAGTGGCTTAGGTTTTAATTTTATTAAGGCTATCTATATTGTAAGATATTGATTCTCTGTATTTAAATTTAGTTTTTTTGTCCGTTTTCGTTTCGATCAAGTATTTTAATTTTGTTTTTATATAATTTATTTATTGTATATTTAAAGCGACCTGTTTTGGGGTAATTTCAGTTATTTTTTTCTTAAGCTTATATTTTATTAGAAGGTTGTTCAAACAGACATTAATCCAAGCCTATATAAACCATGCGAGGAATTAATGTTAACCTTAAAACAATGTACTTGCAAAGTGATTTTTATGAACACACGTTTATACCGATGAAGTGACTGTTATAAATTCATCTATGCAAACTCTTATTTGCTCTAGAAAAATAATTGCCATAAAAATAACTAATTGTGTAAGCAAAGTATAGGTTAAGTAAACCTTAAATTATCTGTAAAGTAATTTGATATGAATGATATTTAAATACCACTTTGGCATTCATAATGAATATATATATATATATATATATTATATTTAATTTAGTAGAGCTATTTATAATATTAAATAAAAGAGCTAATTTAAAAAAATAAATATGAGCCCGATCAAGCATCGTACCTAAGAGCAACCTTTTTTAAGTGAATAGTAGAGGGTGAAAATTATTGTTTGAAATTACTGATTTACAGTTATGTTTTACAGTTGTAGTTTGCATACACATGAATTGGAATGCATAAATATTAAGCAAATTAAAATTTCTAGACAAGTTTTTAAATAATAAAAAGTAATAATAATAATAATAATAAAAGTAAAATAAGTTGCAAAATTATATCTATCTACCTATCTCTCTCTATATATATATATTTATATTTATAGCTATATACATATAAATGAAAAAAAAAATGTGACTGATTTCTTAAATTTTCCCTGAATTTTACATTATTATAGTTTACCAATATGTCTCTACATTTAGTAAAATAATATATGTGTGTCTGCCGCTTTGTAGGAAAGCGACTAATCGCAGAGCTACAGGAAGATCAGTACTAATTTCTGATGCTTGTCGAAGCTCGATTTCTAAAATTTGATTAGTTTCTCTTTAATTAATAAAATCTATAAAATTCTGAAATGACTGTCCTAAAACCTATAAAGGTAAAAGTAAAAAAAGAAGAAAAAAATGTATGCCATTAGCACAGTTAGTTACAGAGTCAGGCTAATAACGCGAAGGTTGTGTGTTCGACCCTCCAAGAGTGACGTGTTACTTATCACTGAGAATATATATATATATATATACCGCCTACATCTAGAATAAATAAGTGGTCATTTTCTAAATCATTTAACACGAAATATAGATTTCCGAGCTATGTGATAAGGCACGCCAATAAACTGAACAGACGAAATGATCGAGAATTTCTATACTACACATTTCTAGATGGTGAAACAGTATCCTGAATATTCTGAATCTTTTGTATGGCGAGAAATTCTCGCTTGATTATCTAGAATAGTTTCATTTGCTGAAAGCCGCCTCTTGTTTCTGCATTTATTGGGAGATATTTCCAAATAGAGTTGACATCGATAATACAGACGAACTTACTAGGATTTTAATAGGGGTTTCTAGAACTCGCTTTCAAAAGGGACTAGAGTTTATGAGGATGACATGGAACTATTTTTTTTCTAGAGCCACAATTTAGATTCTAGATGTCAGTTACAGAATTTTTTCTCAGTGTTTGCAGATAATTAATGGAAAAGACTCTTATTCATAAAAAAAATAAATAAAAATAAATAATAATAAAAATAATAAAAATAAATAAAATATATATATTTCAGTGTCTTCGCAGTATTATAAGCGACAAGGATGACAAGAAAATGACAAAAAAAAAAAAAAAAAAAAAAAAAAAAAAAACTTATTGTATGTCGCTGTTTAGGCACTTCTGATTGCAGTGCTACAAAATTCTGTATGAAGGTCTGTTCTGACCTCTCCCGATATACCGGTATACCTGGAAACCAGATTTTTTTTTTTAATTGGTTAAACATTTTTCAGCTGAAAATATCGTCTAGTACTGCTACCAGTTATCATACATTGAATATGATAGTCTGACAAAACAAATGTAATTTCTTAAAAATTGTAGCGCTATTTACCGTCCATTTATCACCTAAAATGAATCTTCCGGTAAAGAACAAAATCCTGCACTAGGGACCCGGAAACGACATAGGACAGGCAGGGAAATCGCGGCCAAAGGCAGCGAGGACCCAAAGCGAGGTTTTAAGTGATTTCAATGAATTTGTTTTTAGTTTTTGATTCTAATGTGACTCAAAATATAGTAATTCTTCTTATTATTATTATTTTAATCCTTCAAAACCTGGTAATTTGAAGTATACTTAGGCGCTAATTTGAGGTTCGACTGATAAGTTATTTGTTTACAAATATTTTTATGATTGAACGTTAAAAATATGCATGAAATTTCTGCATTCAAATATGAAAATAACTGAAAAAAAAAAGAACTTGCCAATTAATGCATATATAATTGGAAAAATATATTTTTAGTACATTAATAAACTATTGATAAATTATCTATTAGACCGCATACTACAATAATCTCTGAAAAATCACCTTGTATTAATACGATTTTAATTTTTGTGAAATTCCAATATGAAATACAAAATATATGCTATTTCTATTAATCTCTTGTCGTTTTTTCTTCAATGCACATTTAATTAAAACTAATAGCAATTAAATGCTCTGTAAAATAGTATAATCATAATAAAAATAATAAGAAGAAGAAGAAGAAGAAAAGAAACACTTGTAAAAGACGAATTATTTATTTTTTATTAGGAAAATTATGAGCAAACTTGTGATAATCTGAATTCTAATCATTAATTTTTAATATTCACAATCGGTAAATATTGTATTCATAATAATATTTAATGTTTGAATTTGATTAAATATGCACTATATTAAATAAACATATTCCTTTTTAACAAATAATAATATTAATTAAATGAATAAAATAATAAAATAGAAATAGAAATATTTTAACTTATTTTTGTTAATTTTTTTTAAAATCTCTTTAAAAACAGAGTAAAATTCATATATTTTATTAACATATATTTTCTTAACATTCAAGAATTGTTCAGTTTATTTTATATTCTTATATCTTCTACTCTTTGTTTATCGAAAAACTTTTAAGGTCATTGTTTAAGTCACAGTTTACTGATGAGAATTTTGTCTCACATGGGACTAAACTTGATCCTTCGATGTCATTTCTTTGGGAGCTTTTAGTTAAGTAGGATTGATTTTACCCGTGAGAGTTAAATGAAATTATCTATTTTTTAAAGGTTTTTCCTGTTACAACTGATAATTTCTTTATTTTTTAACATGTTCTAGGAAGTAGAACTTCTTAAGAAGAAAATATATAGTACTTTACAACAACAATATTTATTTACTTTGCAGCAATTCTTTTTCAGCCTTTAGTTTTCAATATGACGCCCGTTTCTCTGCAACTAGTTATAATTTAATATACGTTAAATTACATAGATACTATCGCTTAATGTGAATAGATTTCTTTTTTAAAGCGTATTTCAAATATTTAATCAGTTATTTTATTTTATTTTATTTATTTATTATTTTATTCTTTGAATACATATGATTTTTGAATACGTATATATGAATATATATATATATATATATATATATAATATAAAAATATATAAATGTTTTATATATTAATAAATATATTAAAAAAATTTATATAAATTTAATATAAATTTTTTATAATTTTTTTATATAAATTTTATAAAAAATAATTTATATATTAAAAAATATAAATATATATATATATATATATATATATATATATATATATTATTTTTTTTTTTTTTTCATAAAATGTTTTCATTATATCTTTCCAAAATCAATGAATTTTTAACAATGTAATATCCAATATTTAAACTTTTTTTTTTTCGATATTTATTTATACTTTTTTTCAAAATCGCACTCCAGAGATACAACCGCGCAATTCAATTAATATTCATTTTAAAATGTGGATGAAAATATATATTTTAATTTATAATATTTAGTGCTAATAACTTAAAATATGTATTTCCTTAAAATATATGCTATAATATGCTATGAACATACATATATACATATATACGTATAATGTATTCTAAATATACATATAGTAACTTAAAATATGTGTTGTAATATATTATGGTAACTTATTTTACTAGAATCCTTTAAATATTCTAAAATATCGGAAAAGAAAATTCTAATGTATACAAAGCGGGTATTTTAAAACACTATTTTTTTTTTTTTTTAAATATTTATCAATTGAAGAAATACGGCAGAACAAAATTTACTAGACTTAAAATAATAAAATTATGCGCAATAATAATGATATTTTGGTTTCCCAAAGAAAATCAAGATTCAAAAATTTTATTTTCATTATTATATATATATAATAAACACATTACAGATAAGTTTCTTTCTTTCTTTCTTTTTTTTTATTTTTTTATTTTTTTTTTTTTATTTAGTAAAAATTTTGGGTTTCATAGCATACATTATAAAATATATTTAATAATTTATAAAATGAGAATATCGATGTAATATTATATATAATAATGATTTTATAAGGGAATTGTTATAATATTTTTTTTTCATTGTATGCCTTTTTTGCATATTTTTGTCCTAAGAAAAGCGAAAATTTAAAAGAAAAATTATAATAAAAAATAAATTTAACCAATTATACATCTACACACACATACGTATATATCTGCGTCTTTGCCCGATAAAAATGCTTCGATAATACCTTCTCTTACAACAACTCTCATTTATTTATTGTTATTATTATTTTTAACATTTAAACAGTTACATATAATACTACCAGTCTCTTGATAAAAATTAAAGGATTATCAGTTTATACTTTTTTTTTTCGTTAACAGAACAATATAAAGGCCAATTATTAAAATTTTATCAAATGATTCACTCCATTCCCATATCTGTATCATAATATTTTAAAGCATGTGTAAATGAATAATGAAAAGAAAACAGGTTTTTGTTTCACTTTGAAGACGCAGTACCAATAAATAATGTTTATTTATATTTTTTTACATTATTTATAATTTTGATGATATTTTTAGTGATTTCATAATTCTTATCTTACTTTACGAACGTAAACATTAGGATAAACATAAAGAAAGGAATAATACACTGCATATTTTATAATATATATATATGTGCACTTTGGCATTATTTGCTTGTAATTATGTCTTCTTAAAACTTAACACTTAATAATTTGACTTATTAAAAAAAAAAAAAAAAAAAAAAAAAAAAAAATTAAAAATTATTTAAATCTTGCTGTTAATACTTCTAAATTATATTACTCTTTCAGTCATTACATCTAAAATAAAAATCTTAAAAATTATCTTAATCTTGCTGTTAATACTTCTAAATTATCTTAATCTTTCAGTGTAATGTTATTATAGCTAACCGAAAGATGGCGCTTGTACTTAGTAGTCCTTAACATTCATTCTTCAGTCCTTATCTTAAACGATTTAATTATTAATTTTTGGTACGATTTAATTTAACTCTACTAGTATTAATTTTAACATTATCATTTAATATTTACTCTTTGTATTTTATCTTTAATGTAATTGTTATTGTTCTGAAGTTTTTTCGATTAATCGATATCTGTTGAGCTATTATTTTAACTTCAATTTAGGTTCAGTCATTACATCTTAAATAAAAATCTTAAAAATTATCTTAATCTTGCTGTTAATACTTCTAAATTATCTTAATCTTTCAGTCAATACATCTTATATAACTGACTTAATGTTATTATAGCTAACCGAAAGATGGCGCTTGTACTTAGTAGTCCTTAACATTCATTCTTCAGTCCTTATCTTAAACGATTTAATTATTAATATTTTTGGTACGATTTAATTTAACTCTACTAGTATTAATTTTAACATTATCATTTAATATTTACTCTTTGTATTTTATCTTTAATGTAATTGTTATTGTTCTGAAGTTTTTTCGATTAATCGATATCTGTTGAGCTATTATTTTAACTTCAATTTAGGTTTTGGCATCACCCCTTTTTCCAGTTTGTGTTAATTGTTTTCCATGTGGTTACTCTGCTTATTTCATGTTATTAATGTGGTTTCCTTTAAGATTTTAATTAATATTTATTTATCCTTTGTTTTAATTGAATTTTTCACTTTTTTCTCATTCATTATGGTTTTTTTGCTGCATTGATCGGGGCGTGAGATGATATAAATTGCTATCATTAGCAATATCGTTTTACGAAATCATTGCAGCTTTCTCTGCTTTATGAAATATGCGCCCCTTGAAAAGTATATTTCTACTTTTAAGCATTTATATCCAATTGATTATGTGGTTTATTATCTTTTTTTCTCTTTCACAAGTTTAATGGTCCCTTTTTTTATTATCCTTCAGGTCGGCGTAAGTATTTTAAGTTAATATGGTAACTCATTGGTTCATCATCGCAACTTTTTGTGTCATTCTTTCCTCTATGTTAAATTCAGTTCTATATTTTAGTGTTCTGTTATTGTTTTAGTTCTATTAATTGCTAAATTTTAAGATTAAATTTTATTACGTTATCTATTATTTATATATATATATATATATATACACATTGGATAATTCTATAAAACTTTATATTTTGTATTTTCAAAAATAGGTTAAATATGTCATAAATATTTCTGAATCAACTATATGTAGTATTTCAAGGTTTCTTCGTTGTTTTGTTTTTTCCTTTTCATAATACGTGCATAAGAAAAAAATCATGAAATGTTTTTTATTTAGCCATAAAAACTGAAATTTTTCCTTTGGGAGAAATCGGAAATTACTTTGTAAATAAATCAAGAACTCCAAATTAAGGTTGACCAAGATTACGACATATACGGAGTTTTACGCTTAGCATTGGAACAGAAAGTAGATTTCATTTAGTTTTAGTTTTATGGATAAACCTACTTCCTGCAGAATTTTGTTTCTTAAATTTATTTTATTTTTTTATAACCGGAAGAATCATATTTTTGTTGTAGAGAGTAATATTAAGAAATATTTTTGTTTTTATTAAAATAAATAAATAAATAAATAAATAAAATAAAATATCAATAGAAAGTAATTTTAATAAAATCTTACACTATGAAATAACTCAAATGTGATTTCACAGGATTAAATATATTGTAGCCATAACAGTCACTAGTTTGAACTATAAATAATAATAATAACAATATTAATATATATATATATATATATATAAAGAAACAGTCCAAACTCTGAACAATGTCACTAATATTATTACTTATGATTTTGCTGACCTGTTTAATAATATTAATTTAACCGATCTTCATCAAATCATTTATAACCTTTTTTGAGTTTTAAAAGAAGCACTTTTGTGCAACCTCATTTAAGACCCATTTCAATGTTATTATTCATAATAATTACATTCTACATAGTAATAATATTTATATCCAGAAGGTTGGTATCCCACAAGGTGGAAGTAGCTCGAGTTTGTTAGCTGACTTATATCTTTACCATTATGAACAAAATCTGTGTAATGATAATGTCATTTTCTGCAGATACATTGATGGCATTATAATTTTAATATTGATAATTATATTCCATCTTCTTTAAAATTTGAATATCCCACTGACCTAACCACTTGTCATCAAAACCACACGTCTAAATAATAGTCATCCAACACAGTTGGTGCAAATTTCTTTACAAAAATCACAATCAGCATATATGGGGAAAGATAAAATGCCTTTCGTACAATACCAGAGCAAAAAGTCTGTCTATGTTCTTAGCTCTAATATGCTGCAAGGTTTTTGAATAAAAAAGAAAAAAAAAAGTACTAGATACCGATCAAGTGGAAGAGAAAATCCTTTCAGAAAAGCTATTCCTATTTATTACTACAATCATTTAATGGGAGCTGTGGACGCGACTGACCAGAAGTATGAACGATAAAGGAATATGAATATACAGTTTTAAAAATACGGTTACATATCATTTACTGAATGAGTTTGAATACAGATGCTATGTATGCAAATTTAAATGACAAAATGCATTTTTTTTAATTTACGCCCCAGTGTTGTCATGACATTTTATATAAACATCCCATTGAATATGCAGCACTAAAAAAAGTGCCAACTGAAGCGATGTGTTATTTGTTACACGCAAGGCATAAGAAATGATACAAAAAATTTTTGCAGCAAATCCCCAGGCAATCCTGGATCTTACAGCAACGAGCATTTTACAGAAAATCTTTAAATTACTTACAATTTAGCAATTACAACCACTTGGTGTAAAAAAAAAAAAAAAAAGGCTACAAACTTCTTCCGTGTTCTCATTTTCACAGATTTATTTTCAATTATAAAGTTGCAGTACAATTGTGCTTCTGCATGTGTATTTTTTACTGAAACCGCAGATTTTTCAGAATTTTGCATTTTTTCAGGTCTTTGCAAACAAGATAATTATAGTGTAAAAAAAGCTTTGAGAATGCAAAAAATGTATTATTTCCCTTATTTACATATTACTCATGTATACTGAATTGGAATACATTCAAAACTTTAGTTTCAAGAAAATCTAAGAAATCATGTTTCATGTGCCTTTAATTCAACGAGGTACGAATTGGATTAAGAAAAGGAAAAATATCAATATTATTAAAGTAATTGACATTGGTCCGATGCGCTCTTAGGTTGGAATTGTACGAATTAATCTTCATTGAATTTTGTTTTAAGCACAGAAAAATATACATTATATTATGCTTCCTACTTGTCCATCAATAACTTTTGTGTAATTGAATGTATTTTTCGAGGCTACCATTTAATTTTAAGACTTATTTCTTAAATAAAAATAGGAACACAGAGGGTTTTAACTTGATGGTACTAAAAAATCTAATTAAAATATCTTTCTTTCTTTTCTTTTTCTTTTTTCTTCTTTTTCCTTATGTAAAGTTCTTTTGATATAACGAAATAATTAACTTTTAATTATATATAATATATATATATATATATATATATATTAGATGAAAACGAAATGCCTAAAAACACAAGGACTGACTAAAGTGCATACTAAAAAAAATCAAAAGAAAGTTTTACCAGGGAGAAATTATTACCCATCAGACAATATCTTTTCATACAGTCAATACACGAAACATTTATTTGTCTCTAAGATTTTTTTTTTTTTTTTTTTTTTTTTTTTTAGAATTAAAAGGACTAACGTATACGATTGAATATACCGAATTTTATCATATGAGGCTTGGCTAAGGATAAACTAATACTTTATATTGAAACAAAGCAAACAGTATGTGATTATTAATGGAATAATATAGACACAATTGCAGAGAAATAAGAAGTTTTCACGAGTGACAATTTTTGCTTTTGAAAGACAATTAAAAAAAATAAACGTATATATATATATATATATAAATACATATATATAAGTATGCTATCTGGTTAATAATTAAAATATTTATATAGAAATATAATTTCTGAAAACTATTAGAAATTCTTAAATTTTTATCTTACCAGTATTAGTTCGAATTTATTTTTTGATGTTTAACTACTTAATATCTTTAGTGCGTTCGACAAACATAAATTGGGTTCTTTAAATTTTATGGATATTTTTTAAAAATAAACTTTTAACACTTTTCAATATTTTTAACGAAATTATAAAGATAGCATGCAAAAAGAAATCGGTTGAAATTTTATTAATATAAAAACTATATAAATTATGTGCTATATATTTGAAATAGTTCTTTATTACTAAATTTGAAACTGACAGTTAAATTTTAGTTGGCTGCATACCTATAATTAGGATTTCTAGTATTGAAAGTATTTAAGAGGAAACTTCTGATAATCAGTGCTATTTAATCTTATCGAAAGCCAATTTTCGAGTTAATCTCATAATCTCATTCCAGATGCAGACCTTGGTAATATAATCTTTATCTTGAGAAATCGAAAGCTTACTGGATAACTTTGTTTCAGTTTCAGATAATTGGCTGTTTGAGATATTTATTCAGTCTTGAAAGATATAAACAAGACATATGAGTGATATTTTCTTTGTTTAGAACGTATTATGGTAACTTAATTAATAATTTAAATATTGTGTTTAAATATTAAATATATTTGGATACATTATACATGTTTACAATATTCAAACAAGATATCATGCATTTCCTTAAATATTTTTATTGTTTATACAGCTATTTATCTAGTTATCATTTATTGAATCAATCTATTTATATAAGTATGACATATGTATACAATTGGTTATTATTATTATTACTTTATGTGAATTTTAAGATAATATGTAATAGGTTAGCATCTAATTTTATTTATTGTAACATTTTATCTGTTAAGGCATTATGAATTTGTTTAAAGAGACATGATATTGCAGGCAAGCCATCATTTAAATTTACTCCATGCCTGACCTCTTTTTCACACCAATATAAAGTGATATAGTGTTATAAAAATTTGCTACAAAAAATTACAGCCAATTTTTTTACCATATGTTATTACGATTAAATAAGAAGAAAATTGCCTTTCAAGAAAAAAAAAAAAGTTGTGTCAAATAAAGGCTAGTACTGACGGAATAAATTAAATGTTGTCATGTCTGATGATATATTTATGTTGCTGTGTGTATATTAAATGAATGATTGTAATTATTTATTTTTATACCTTACAGTATTACAGCCAATTTTTTTACCATATGTTATTACGATTAAATAAGAAGAAAATTGCCTTTCAAGAAAAAAAAAAAAAGTTGTGTCAAATAAAGGCTAGTACATCCGGAATAAATTAAATGTTGTCATGTGTGATGATATATTTATGTTGCTGTGTGTATATTAAATGAATGATTGTAATTATTTATTTTTATTTTTTAATATTTTTGCTCTTATTTAAATATTCTTTTCTACCTTCAAATTATGTTATTTCATTGAATAGATTATTAGGTATAAAATTGCATCTTTATATTTAAATCTATGCTTTATATTTAAATCTATGCTGCTGATGAGGTATTGATTATTGCAATGTTTTACCATATTTACTAGTTTTGTCCATCTTAGTTCATTTTTATGGATCTCATACTGTATACTGAGTCATTGAATTTTACAAGCACTAAAAAAACTTAAAAGGGATGTTTCCTTTTAAAGAAATGTAAAGTCAATGTCCTTACAAACGGCGGTGTCAGTAAAGAAAATTTTCCACGTGTACTTTCATTTGTGAGTTGAGTAGAAAACACAAATGTTGTGTGTATTTCAAATTAAAGTGTTTCACATTATGGTACACTTTATTTAAAAAAATAATAATAAAAGAAAGAAAGAAAGAAAGAAAGCTTCGCAAAATAAAAGCTTATTAATCGACAAAAGAAGGAACCTGCTCCATACCCTAGGGTCAAGGTACTGTATCTCTAAAAATTATCCGATTTTTGTTCCTCTTTAAACTATAGTCCTCATAACTAACTAAACAAAATACCAGTTTTTTTTTTTTTTTTTTTTTTTTTTTTAATTGAACATTTACCAGATGAAGTGATAGGGATTATCAATCAAAACTAATCTAAAAAATTCTTAAAAATTCGCAAAATATCTAACATACGTCTCATTAACGACATTCATCTGATATGATCAAACGGAGTCCCTTTACGGCGCCTGCGTATAACGTCTTATGCGAAATTACCGTAGTACAGTTTTATCAACAAAAGTAAATAAACTAACTTTTCAGATATTTTATATGGATTTGACATAAGCAATTTTAACAATAACAAATGGTAACTTTACCAGTTAATTCATCTTTATCTTTTGGCGTATCACATGAATTGTTTGCTGCTGATGTAATTCGCTCGCATCTGAACTAACTGCCATTTTCTTTCTTTCTTTCTTTCTTTTTTTTTTTTTTTTTTTTTTTTTTCTTTTTTGGTATTTTGCAAACAAATGCTCTTTATTGTGGATTATAAAATACTTAGCTTAACATTTTACTTATTTAATTCATAAGAATGAATTTCGTTGTTTACTAATAAAAAAAAATGCATTTTTTAGTTGATTTTTCATTGTGATGATTTTATTCGGTTCAAGTTTTCTGCTATTAAAATTATTGCACTATTTCAGTCAGAATGATTCTATTTAATTTTTGTCGGAGTTTGCAATCCTAAAAAAATATAGATTTATTATTATTTTTGTGATATTTAAAATTTCGTATAGACAAAAAATGTGAAAATTGTCGATTTACTGTTTAACTCGCAAAAATCTTTTCATTGTGGGTGCAGCAGAGCTACCCCACATCTATGAGGTTAAAATAAAAGTATTAATTCTCAGCAGAGGGTGAGAGGACATGTTGTCTACATTATTTGACGAAATAAGCTGTTTTGAACCTTGATCTCTACTGTCGTCCTACCATTTCAAAAATGTTTATGATTTTGTCTGAAACACTTGTGATTATGGACTAGTACGTTTTAGAAAGTATACATAATGAACATCCCACCCAGGCGTAGTTCAATGTGTAGAAAGTTTTCTTTAACCTGTGCATCCATAATTTTAAACATACAGTCGGCATCAACATTATTTGAGCGCAAGCAAAAACTCCTATATAAAAATAGTACACATAAAAAAGTTTTGTTAAATAAATCCTTGTACGAATCACGTTCTTAGTCAGACTAAGAACATGATTCGACAAGGATCTATTTAACAAAACAGTATTAAGTGTACAATTTTCATAGAGAAATTTTTGCTAGCACTCGAATAATTTTGCTGCTGACTGAATTAGTACGATTGGATATAATTTGAAAATAATTAAAATTGGCTTTGAAAACTGTAAAGAAAAATTGTTAAAAAACAGGAAAACTTCTAAAACTCCTTCTAGATATTTTCTGTTTTCTAGAAATGCAAAAATCTACTGAATAATTACATTTCAATCTTTTAAAAGACATATTTTCTCTTTAACCGGATAAAATTTGTAATCATTTTTACAGATTTTATCTGGCGGATAGATATTGTTTTCGCTTTAGCACACGGGAAACTGAGTATGAAAGCAAGATTGGAAAGTGCTGAGTAACCACGTGAAACGTGTTTCCATGGGGTTCTGAGGTAAATCTCTTACCTACAGTCGGTAACAAAAGTGTCCGAGCACCAGCAGAAATTCCTATATAAATAAAATACGCTTAATAGAGTTTTGCTAAATAAATGTTTGTCGAATCCTGTTCTTAGACTGACTAAGAACATGATTCGAAAAGGATTTATTTAACAAAACAGTATTAAGTGCAAATTTTTTAAATAGGAATTTTTGCTTGTGTTTGGACAATTTTGTTGACGACTGCACTCTGCAGAGGGTTTTGATTCCATACTGTCTGGCCGAACGTGAAATTTATATTTAATGTAAGGTACATTTTACAACTTGCAATATGAAAAAAATGTAGTTGTATGAATATTTTATTTAATACTCGGTTACAATAAATTTCTGTCAACAATTTTTTCCCTTAGCATGTATATATTTTCAGACAGTTTTTGCTGCCAGAATTTTTTTGTAATATATATATATATATATATATATATATATATATACAGTGAATTGTAATAGAAAATATTATGAAAAATGCATTCAAAAAATGGTCCGTAAATTAATTTGCACCGTAAAGTTTAATTATAATTTAAAAAAAATGTGTGCAATATTGGAAAACAATAAAAAGTTATTTAACTTCCCATTCATTTTCTTACTCAGTTTAAAAATTAAAAAAAAAATAAAAATAAAATAACACCTGCACTTTGCAAACAAAACACATTAACCGAAAAAGCCGCATGTTTTAAGAAAAGTCTGTTACGGAAATTCTTAAATATGTCCTTTTAAACGTAATTATATTTAGCAAATTCAACTTTCATTAAAATGTAAATATATTTCTCTCAGTTACGAATTTCTTGCGATTTGAAAATGAAATTTTCCATCTTATTTATTCAACTTTCACTGACGAATGCAAATGTTTACTGGAATTCTGATAAAATATGGCAGTAAAAAGTTATTTTTTAATTAAGCTTGTGTACCAAGTTTATGTTGAGGTGAAATCTACACATGAAAGTTTTAATTTTAAACTTATTTTAAGGTTGCATCTTTTGTGAAATGAAACAACTCTGAAGTATAAAAAGTCATTTTCTGGGTTTAAATGTTATTAGTTTCACTTTTAAAAACTGAAAATATGCGATTTAACCTTTTTTTATTTTTTTTTATTTTTATTTTTATTTTTTATTTTTTTTGGGGGGGGGGGGGGTGTAAATGTTATAATAATCTTATTTTTTTAATTCTGAGGTGGAGTGAGTATAGTTTTGGGATTAAATTTTCGAAATTGAGATTTGTATATTTACACGTTTTAAGGTTCCCTGAATTCGAAAAACATATCTTTAGCGGTTGGTCTGTGTGTCTGATATCAGCATATCTCAAGAACAAATAACAGTAAGAAGTTCAAATTCGGTATCCTAAATTTGTATCATATAGGAATATTTATATTTATTATATATTTATTTGTATCATATATACGGATTTGAAAGAAATTTTTTGTTGACATCAAGGAAATGGTTCGTGTACAGGGGCACCAAAGATAATTCAAATAAATTACATCTATGAGGCGATTTGCCTGTAAATAGAGTGCAACACCTATAGGCAGCAATAAAGCAAATGAAATGAACATGTTTTTTTTTATATACATAAATGCAGGTTTCATGTGGAATATAGTATGAAAATCATTCAACAGGGCTGCACAAAATAACTGCAATATACAAAAAATGTTTGAAAGCTCATGCAAGTGTATTTGAAGTTGTGCTGTGTGTTATTAATATATAATTACATTTATGTGTATCAAGTAATGTGTACATAATTTTTAGAAGATAAGCAGGGCTGCCAATAATTAAGCAAACAGTACCTTTTTTAATGAAAATTTTATTTTTGGAACTGCATCACTATAATATTTTACCATGTTCTGAAAAATTGTTCAGGAATTGAGATTGATTCATCATACTTATACTTAAAATATGTCATTCATCGCTTGTTTTTGTATATGTACACGGTTTGAGGTTTCCTGAATATCGAAGTCATGTTTTAAAGTTTGATCTTCGTCTCTTCCTCTTATCAAAGTAACTTAAAAACAAATAATTTCAAGCAATTCAAATGTTGTATTTTGAAGGTAATATAAGTTTGATCAAGTTCGATAAGTTTCGAGGAATGGTGCGTGTGAAAGTTGTGTATATAATTTAAAATTAATTTTCAAATTTAAAAACAAATTAGAATTCTATATAAATGTAACTACAAAAATTCAAGAGAATTGTTGAGTGTGACAGCGTCCCCCTCCACACACAGGATTATTTTTCAAAGAAAGCTGATCCGAAACCTAATCTGAAATGTTTTAACGCAGGTTTATATAACAGTATTCTTTATGTTCCCGGTAATTGAAAACCTATATTTAAAATATTAAATTTCAGGGTAAGAGAAAGTCGTGTTTATTTCACTCCAGATTATTTCCTTAAGAATATTATTTTTAACTAAACGACATAAAAATAATGTATGAATTCTGTTAAAATTCGTGTATATAATATTGTTTCGGATAAAAATTGTCCTAGCAAATTAAATAAATAAAAGCAAAATTATTAATGAATAAAAATAAATAGTTACGAACAATGTGGTATACAGACAACCTAATAATCACGTGTACTAAGACTAGCAATGAGGAAGAGTCGAAAGGCTTGGATGGGTGTCAAATTGACCGATAGATTGAGATTTGGTGAACATAGAGTGATTTGGTGTTCCCTTAAAGCTCGCGTAGCAGCTGCCATGCTCGCAAGAACTGCGTCTTAAGAATATTTGAAATATTACAATTTATTACATAAATATAAGAAACTTAATCTAGGTACTATCAATGCCCTGTAAAAGGTTAAAATGTTTGTAAGCCTGCTGTTGTATTTACGATTTCTGCATTTCAAATCGTTTGAAACTATTTATTTTTATTCATTAATAATTTTCGTTTTATCTATTTATTTCTTCTACAGTCAGATTGTGTCACTGATTAAGCAGATACAATTGTAAGAATTTTAGCATCATACTTACTGATAAGCAAAAATCCTTTACCTTTTTTATGCATACAATATAGATTAAGTTGTACTCGTAAGATATTGGATAGTGCAATGCTTTCACATTTCTATTGAATTTTGTTTATCATAACTTATTTTTAGGATCTTATACTTTATACGATGTCTTTGATATTTTTAAACTTTAAAATACTAGGGGCATTATTTGTTAAATAAAACAAGTGGTTCAATCTTTAATGGAAAGTGAGTTTCCTTATATTCGACGATAGTAAAGAGAATATTTTCAGGTACTTCCATTTGTGAGTTGGAAAAAAAAAAAAAAAAAAAAAAAAAGAAATTCACTGGTATTTTAGATTAAAGTGCTTTACATCAACGTTTACATTTTTTAATAAAATGCTTATTAATATTTTTTCTATATGTGTCTTATATTTCATAAAATGTTATTGAATTTGATCGTTTTCGATGAAGAGAGACTGTGAATATAAACGACTGCAAAAACCTTATTGACTTATGAAACCGGCCCCAAGATTTAGGAGCAAGACACTGTACTTTTAAAAATCATCCTATTATTTTGTTCCTTGTTTAAACTATGACTTACATAACTGACGAAATATAGGACAAACCTTTTCTTTCTTTCTTTCTTTTTTCCCCCTTTTTTTTTTAATTTTGCATTTAAGATAGAGGTATTTTCATTTAATATACCATGCAATCGTGTCAGACTTGTCTTGAGATAATTTGGAACAGAGCTACTCTTGAAAAAAGTGTTTTTACTACTCCATCTACTATAAGGGAAACGGGGGAATCTCGCAAACTCCCGCTACAGTTGTTTGTTCCATGCAAACCGAGAAGTCCTGCGCTCTTTATATTGGTTGACGAAATGTTTTTAACACAGTTTCTCGGTGTCCTCAAGCCAAATAGTTTTTTTTTTCTTTTTTTCCAGCACTTATGACTTATAGCTAGTATACTTCATAAAATCCGTATATAGTCAATAGCACCCAGTGCTACGTCTCTTTCATAGGGAATTTTCTATAGTATATATACCTCTCCAAATATAGCTTTAAAATAATGATCTTTACAAGAAAAAAAATCTCGTGTTGTATATATAGAAATTTAACTGCTTTTTTAAAGAGAAATTTCAAGTAATATTTAATTTTTAAATATATTATTTAAACTGAATACTATTTTACAATATCACTAATTTAATAATTTGATAAAAGGAAAATGTAAATGGATTGGTTTAAAAAAATAATATTATTAACAAAATTAAAAGCTTTGTATTTCGCATAAAATAATTTCATGTGAACTGATTTTAAAAAGTTGTTTAAGTTATAGCGTTAATTATCATTATTGCCGAAACGTCAGTGGAGGCCCTACATTGAGACTCAAAACGGTTTTGGGCTGTGTCTGTCTGTCGCGCGATAGCGGCCGCAAAAATAGCGCTATTGACTTGAAATTTGGTACACATGTTCATGAGCCCCACGAAATCAGCTGTATAGTTTTTGGTATGTATTCCATTTATATTTCGTATACAGGGACACGCCAAAGTTTTTCTTATCATTACGGCCTATGGGAGGAATTTGTATGTATCGCAATAGCGGCCGCAAAAATCACGCTATTGACTTGCAATTTGGTACACATGTTCATGTGCCACACAGAATCAGCTGTATAGTTTTGGGTGTGTATTCCATTTGTAATTCGTGTACAGGGTCACGCCAAAGTTTTTCTTATCATTACGGCCTATGGGAGGAATTTGTATGTATCGCGATAGCGGCTCCAAAAATCACGCTATTGACTTGCAATTTGGTACACAAGTTCATGTGCCCCACGAAATCAGCTGTATAGTTTTGGGTGTGTATTCCATTTGTAATTCGTGTACAGGGACACGCCAAAATTTTTCTTATCATTACGGCCTATGGGAGGAATTTGTATGTACCGCGATAGCGGCCACAAAAATCACGCTATTGACTTGCAATTTGGTACGCATGTTCATGAGCCCAACGGAATCAGCTGTATAGTTTTAGGTGTGTATTCCATTTGCAGTTCGTGTACAGGGACACGCCAAAGATTTTCTATCATTACGGCCTATGGGAAGAATCTGTATGTACAGCGATAGCCACCGCAAAAATCAAGATATTGACTTCCAATTTTTGCCGAAACGTCAGTGGAAGCCCTCTGTTGAGACTCAAAAGAATTTTGGGTTCTGTCTGTCCGTCTGTCTGTCGTGCGATAGCGGCCGCAAAAATCACGCTATTGACTTGAAATTTTGTACACATGTTCATGATCCCCACGAAATTAACTGTATAGTTTTGGGTATGCATTCCATTTGTAGTTCGTGTACAGGGACACGCCAAAGTTTTTTTTATCATTACGGCCTATGGGAAGAATTTGTATGTACCGCGATAGCGGCCCAAAGAAGAACGCTATTGACTTGCAATTTTGTACACATATTCATGAGCCCAACGGAATTAGCTGTATAGTGTTAGGTGTGTATTCCATTTGTTGTTCGTGTACAGGGACACGCCAAAATTTTTCTTATCCTTACGGCCTATGGGAAAAATTTGTATGTACCGCAATAGCAGCCGCAAAAATCCTTCGATTGACTTGCAAATTGGCGCACACGTTCCAGTTTTGCATATAAGTAGCTGTATAATTTTTATTGCTATATTTTTTATAAACTGTGTACAGGGATACGCCAAAATTCTTAACATTACGGCTTATGGGGTGAATTTCGTTTAAACGCATTTTAATATCATTACTTTGCAATGAAGAAAATGAAACTAGAGTACGTGAGTAAGATTCTTATTAAACTTATGTTGTTTGATAAAAATATGTGCTCTTAAGCTTTCTAATTGATGTACAGGACCTTACAAAAGTGTTCTGACAATGTCACTTAGTCATCCAAACGATGTTAAATTTGGAACAATTATTAATTTTAAACGCAAAATAAGCTGAATAGTTTTTACTGGTGTATTCAATGTTTATGGTTCGTTTACAAAGACACACGAAAGAATTTCGTAACATTAGAGCCTATGGACAAATTTTTAATTTTAGAGCGCACTTTAATGCGTTTATGCTGAATTGAACTTAATAAAGTTAACATACATTATAAAGATGCTTAAAATCATGTTTTCTCTTAAAAAAGGTTATGTATAGACTAAATAGTTTATGGGACCACACAAAATAATTCCGAGTATGTACTGTAATCATCCAAATGATGTCAAATTAGTTTGAAAAAGTAATGAGTTATAATTAATTTGGTTTATTCTTATTATTGGCGTTTATAATGACTGTGGCTACTTTTCCGGGATACGTAAAGGAATTTCGTACTATTACGGCCTATAGTCGGTATTTCTTAAAAGTGTATTTTAACATGGTTACACTCCATCAAATATAATGAAATTTTATTAAAATTTTAAAAGCATGTTTTTCTGTTGAAAATTGTGGGCAAAGAATTGATAATTAGTTTAAAGAATACGCAAAATATTTCCGATATGCTATGTAATTTTTTTGTATGAAATTTGGTATTTATGAATTTCAGGGATATAATACAAGACCGTCGTTTATTAAGAATACATATTGTTGCGCACTTGGGGGTTCGTAACTTGTCCGAGAATGAAGGGTGAAACTTGCAAAAATTCAGTGATTTATTTACAGAAAGTTCCAGAAAAATACAGGTCTATAAACCAAGTATCAGCTTCAATTCAACCAGTAAACATAGCTTAAACAACAGCCGTTAACAGCAAAACAACAGTACAAACTGTTTATCAATAACACATAAAGCAAGTCTCATTCAAAGAGGCTCAAAGCAAAGCAAGCATTTGACGAAACTGACACACATCTGAGATTGGCCGCCTTGGCTAAAAAAATGCTCCTTTTATACTATTCTATCGTACACAGACTGTTCTGGAAAATTATCGTATCTCATCAGCCAATGAGATTAGAGCTTCCATATTTGGTATATCTCTAATAAGGATTTTCTCGCCAAGGTCGCCAAAAAAATCGCCAAGAAGGGAAACAGTCGCCAAATTTGGCACCAAATCCATTTCTTCCCTTAAATGGTGCTTTTTAATGCGTTTTTACAGGAAAATTAGGCTATTTTAACGCTAAAACGACTAGAAATGCACAAAATTAGCATTTTACCGACTTACTAAGCCTCTTTGAAAAAATTTATACAAAAATAAATGCAATTATTTTCAATTCCGTAACACTTTATATGATATACAAATAGGTATACAAAGAGAGATACAGCGGGGGGTTGAGGGGGGCGGCAGACCCCTCAGGAATGTATCTGATTATGGTAATAAGTCAATCGAATCAATATATACTATTGTATAATAAGGAATAAATAAAAGTGACCTATTGAAAAATGTCTGGTGCAAATAGAACGTTGAGGCTCCTGATCTGCAGATCCACTAGTCTTATTAATATTCATATACAATCTCTCTTTTTATATTTAGAGCATATAATATTATTTATTCTATAAAAAGCAATTTATATAATATGAAATTATTGGGCAAACTAGTAATCCATTACATAAACGCATTGATTTGCATAAATTAGTTATAAAAATTTCAAGAAACATTACCAACAATTTTATGTTTAATATTTACATAAACATGTTTTTTATAATACTTCTATTAAAATTTTAAATATTTTCCAGAATTTGTTTAATCTTGAATCCCAATTAATTATGTTTTCTAATACCATCAAAACTTATAGTCTTAATTCCAATGTTTTTTTCTGAGACCACGTATAGTTTACTTTAAGCTATCTAAAATGGTGTTTTATTAAAATATTTATTCTGATTTGATTTATTCTTTAATAAAAAAAAAAAAAAAAAAAAAAAAAAAAAAACTGCACAAACATCACTTTTTTTTTTTTCTTTTTGTGTGTGTGCTCTGTTAAATCAAATTGATAAACGTACTATCCTGGAATTTTTAAAATATATAGAAATCGTATTTAATTTAAATTATAAATAGAAAGAAATTCCTATTAAAAATCATTTTTCATAACTAATTTTTAAAGTATTCTAATCTAACCCATGCTGTTTTATTTTTATGATGTAGACTATGTTTCGATTTTTTAATGTTAACAAAATTTTAAATAAAAATCAGTAAATTGCATACACACACACACACATATATATAAAGGGTGTCCAGAAATTACTGTCTGAAAATTAAAAGGCATATATATATAGGTTGTCATAGCTAAGATTTTATTTCTATTTCCTTAAAAGTTAAGCGAAACATTCAAAATTAAGATGATAAAATAACTTTTCGTTTTAGATCGAGATGAAACAAAAATTAACCAAATTAAAAGAAATCAAATTATTGACTTTTTCCTGGCTCACAACTTTAACAGGAAAGTCACAAGAAATCACTTCAAAACTCAGGGATTTGGAGAACGATTCATTGATCGAGCATTAGAACAGTATCCTTGGCCATGCAGTGTTCACTATTCACAATCATCAGATCGAATCCCAAAAGTCTGCACATATCGCAATGCTGCAAAGTTGAAGCATCTTCTCTTTAAAGATCCATCACTTTCAAACAGAGAAGCATCGATAAAACTTGGAATATCAAAATAGTCCGTTCATCACCTGAGGAAAAAGATGGCTATTGTAACTAGGAATAAATCTTCTGCACCTCTATATAAAAAGATCAGGCTGAAAGGGCAAAAAGAGGCTGCAAGAAACTCTACAAACAACTGGGGAAATCAGGTGGTGGAAAATTTATAATAATGGATGATGAAAATTTTGTGCCCTATGATTATAAACAGATTCCATGCAAAGAATTTTGGAATGACATTCCTGTTGTAGAAATCCCAAATGGTTCCAAAGTTAAAAGTTAAATTTTCTCGTCTGGCAAGCAATATCACAAGACAGAGGCATCAGCGAACCATTCATTTCCAAGTAGAATTTGAATGGAGAAAGATACCTAAAGGACATCCTGTAAAGACCGTTTTTGAAATTTTTTAACTCTCAAAGAGACAAAGGAAAGCTCTTGTTCTGGCTAGATTTAGCTTGAAGTCATTACTGCAAAATTGTGCAGTCATATCTGAAAGTCAAAAATATTGAATATGTGCCCAAGGAAAACAATCCGCAGAATGTTCCGCAATGTCGCCCTATAAGAAAATTCTGGGCACTATGCAAGTTAGAATACAAAAGAAGAAGGGAAATCCTCTCGAATTTAGCAGCTTTCAGAAAGGAATGGCTAAAGATCCTGAAGTTAGTAGCAGAAAAGCATGGGAAAAACCTATTTCGACACTTCAAGCGGAAGTTCCGATTTGTTGGGGATTACGGCACTAACGGTGTCAAATGAATATATTAAGTTGTAATTAAATAAATTTATTTTCATATGCAAATAATCACTTTAATTTTTATTGCCTTACTTTTCATATGTGTAAGTTTTAATTTTCAGACAGTAATTCCTGGACACCCTTTATACTTAGTGTACAGCAGTCATGTGCTTTAAAATAATTATGTAACGTTTCGTAAAAATGAATACATTAAATTGTAATCCAATAAGCCAACTCACTGCAAGAGATATGAATATCATGTACCAAAAATGCACTAAGATGTTGAAACGAAAATGCTAATAAAAGTACTTCAACGCTTTAGATTATAAGATTTTATGTTCGAAATCAATGTATACTATTTTAAAATATACTCAAAAGTATATATATATATATATATATATGTGTGTGTGTGCGTTCGTTTACCCTACCATGCGAGGACCACTGTCCGTTTACACACCAACACTGCGAGGACCAATTTCGTTGCGAGGACCGTTTTGCCGGACCTCGGAACGAAATCGACCCATATTCGTAATCTACTATGCCATACAAAGATCCTCATATATTTTTTTGGTGGTCCTCGGTTTGTTTATAATGTACGGATGTGTGTGTGAAGTGTGTGACATAGATGGCGCTGCTGTTTCTAAAACGCAATTATCTATTATCCTCTTTTCTTCACACGGATTTATGGTATGTAGGGATATAGATGTAGGGATTTCGTTTAGTATAAGAAAGCTTCAGGCGCTAATAAGAGTCTATAGAGAAGTGAGAAATTCCCCTGTGTATTCGTATTGTAGAAGCTGAAAACATGTGTCGTATGTAATTTGTAAACTGTCAAATGACACACCCCTTTGTATGTAGAAGAGGGTTAGGAATTTTTGTGGATATCTTCAAAGCTGCTAAGTCTCTTGCTGTGATTTTTTTTGAAAATGTGTGTCTTTCATAAAATTGCTATAGATTATGTTTCCGATTTGAGTAATTCTTGTAATTCTTACAAATTACTTCTAAAATTACAAATATTTTTGTAAATCACTAACTTCATAAATTATCGTTATATTTTTTTCAACAGAGAAACTTATTTAATAAACAGAATATATATATATATATATATATATATATATTCTTAATTGAAGAGTTCCTCTGTCTCTCTTTTAAAAATATTCCAGAATTTAAATTAAAACTTTTATTCAAATCGGAAGAATTATTTCTGCTGGATAAAAGTGCAGTGAAAAATGTTTTAAATTGAAATAATAATAATAATAATTTTTTAATCCAACAAATCCTATTCGCTTTTTTTTTTTTTTTTTTTTGTATGTATTTATATATATATGTATATATATATTGTTATATTGTTATATTTTTAAGTAAGACCTTTTGTCGGTTATAGTATAATGCGTAAACACACTGAAATCATTGCATGGCAAAATTTTCATTTGATTAATGGATTGGAGTTTAAAACATCGAGTTAAACTAAACATAACTGTTTTATCTTTTATGTAAATTGTAATTTTTAATGCAGGTACACTGGACTGAAATATAATATTTTCTATTAAATGATACGAACTTTATACAACAACAATATAAATTAGAAACCTACTCTTATTAATAATAAAAATACTTTTCAGTCAAAATAATTAGGCGCCGTTTTTCACCCAATATTAATAATAATAATAATAATAAAATAAAAAAATAAAGCATAATTACAGTGTGATAGCAGACCTTCTTTTTTATCACTTGTTGAAGAATCATATGGTCTTTCAAAGCAAAATATTTGTTACAATTTAAAATTATTATTATTATTTGTGACATTTGCTTTTGATTTTATTCTTCGTTATATAATTACTATTTGATAAATATACAATTATTACGTTTTTATTAACATCGATTCGTATTTGTTAGTCCAGTACAAATCTTGCAATCGAGTTTTAATTAACTTCCCGATTAGCTAGACATTTGAAACTTTCAGAATAGCTGAGAACATCGTGGCAATGCATTTTTTTTTTTTTTTAATAGTTTTAGACAATTGTTTTGGGTCCCCGCTACCTTCAGTAGCGTTTATATGATTCAACAATCACATAACTTCCCGACTAGCTAGAAATTTGAAACTTTTAAAAAAGCTCAGTAAAAGAAGACAATGCATATTTTAAAATACTTTTAGCCAATGTTTTTGGGTCCCCGTTGCCTTCCACCATGGGGATCTTTCTTAGGGGTCCTAGCCCGTAGGATCTAAGGGGTCCTACGGGCTAGGACCTCTTAGAAAGACCTTCCACGGAAGGCATTCCCCCCCCCCCATAGGCCTAGGCCACATAAGGAGTCAATCGGCCTTAAAAAATCCTACAACGACAACAACAACAACCCCGCTGCCTTCGGTAGCGTTTATATGATTCAACAATCATATAACTTCACGACTAGCTAGACATTTGAAACTCTTAGAATAAATTAGAACACGATGACAATGCACGTTTTAAATATTTTTAGCCAGTTGTTTCGGGTCCCTGTTGCCTTCGGGTCCCTGTTGCCTAAATCATATAACTTTCCGACTAACTAGACATTTAGAACTTTCAGAATAGCTCAGGACACGGTGAAAAGGCATATTTCATAATACTTTTAGTCAATTGTTTCGGGTCCGCACTGTCTTCGGTAGCGTTTTTATGATTCAACAATCATATAACTTCCCGATTAGCAAGACATTTGAAATTTTCAGAATAGCTCAGAACACGGTGACAATGCATTTTTTTAATACTTTTAGTGAATTATTTCGGATCCCCGCTGACTTCGTTAACGTTTATATGATTCAACAGAAAATTTAAAAACATGGTATATAAAAAGTTCTTTTTATCTTGTAATTATTATTTTTTTTTTATTTTAGTTCAATATTTACGCCTGCTGATTATTATACTTCAAAATATTTTCACCGTGAAAGAAATCATATTAATATAGTATATATAGGTGAGATTTCCTACGGAATTAATATTAGATTTAATAAACTAAATAAGGAAGACCAACATGTGGAAATTGGACATTTTGCAAAACAGGGGGGGGGGGGATGATTTAAATGAATTTAGAAGGATGGACATCTGCGATTCAATTTATGATAAGTTAAACCACTGGAAGAACTGTGAATCTATATCTAACGTTCAACATTTTAAAGTTAGAAATAAGTAAAGAATTTCTAAAAGATCATGAATTTAATCGATAAAGATAAATATAGCGATAAAATTTTAATTAAGAACATAATTTTCTATGTAAGAAAAACACAATTGATAGATTTATATCATGGGTTGAATTCTAGTGAAAATATCGGAACTATAGCAGTTGACATGAGTTTAAATTTATTAAAATATAGAATGAGAAAACAATTTTTAATGAACTATTAAAAAAAAAAAAAAGAGAGAAATAAAATCAAACAATATAATTTACTTAGTGTTGGATTATGTTGGTCAACATTATGAAAAAGTTAACTTTAACACTATAATAAATAAATACAACAATATTTTGCCTCTTAAAAAAAAAAATATATATATATATATATATATATATATAGTTAAGGCTTTTAAATATGATAAATACATAAGTAAAACGACATATAATTACAATAATTTCGCAAAGAATTTCAGAGGGGGCACAGAAAAAAGCTTATGCTATTGTCAAGAAACTAAATATCTCAGATACGTTTATGAAGATTATGGATATCTACTTAACAGAGATTTGGATATAGTTCCGAATACTTTTCTGCAGAAATAAATGAAATACGGTACAAAGTACAGATTAAAAGGAATCTTGTCTAGAAAGATAGTTCATGAAAGAATTTACAAAAAATATCGATTTTTTCATATCGAAAATGGCTTTTAGATACAGATTACCTATTGAGTATTCAACTAGCGGAGGTATCATATACAGAAAGATTTGAAAGATATTTTTATAAAAAGTTATGATGGGATTTAAAAAATAATATTTATGCAGATTTAAAAACTTCAATTAAAAAATGACAAGCTAAATTTATAATTTTATATATCGACAAATCTAACAGAAATTTTGCAATCATATGTAAAAAACATTATGCTCAAAGACTTTATGATAGCTATGTTAAGGAGAATTTTATTCTCCTTAAACAAAAAAAAAAAAAAAAAAAAAAAAAAAAAACAAGAAATCAGTAATAAATTAAAGGCATTTTATAAGAAATTAAAATTAAAACAAAACAGTCAAGATTTTCTGTATTTAGTTCTTGTCCCCGAATTTCATAAAACCCGCATTTCATTTAGAACAGTTACTCGTGGTTTTGGCTCATACACTAAACGCCAATAAGTCGTTATTGAATAAGCTAAATAATATGTTGTAGAAGAAAATATTGCTTCCTGAAAGTTTTCAATGAATTCCGAGTTTCGATGAATTTATACTTTTTGAGATATTCTAAACATAATACACCCATTTTTAGAAAATGACTACTTTTCTGATCGTGGGTATGGTGTGTTAGCAAAATTTCATTTATGAGGTGTTGGCGTTGGGGATTAAGGCCAGTTGAATATTATAGGCATAGGTGTCTGGGCCTAAGGATGTAAATGCCCTCCAGCAGTTTTTTTTTAAATGATCCTCACCCGCATTTGCGCCAGGTTTGGAGAAGAGCACAGAAAATGCCGAGTGGTTAGACCAACGAGTGCAACCTAAGATCGAACCCGGCACCTCACGTCTATCAGCTTTTGAGAGTAGATTCACTCGACCTTAGTTTACGAGAAGACGAGAGTTTACGAGAAGTATACTGCTTACCTCGTCATCTGAGGATTTGTAAGACATGCTTCAGGAATTAAACAAAGAAAGCAAACTCGGTGGATTGAAAATGACCCACAGTGCCTCAGTAAGACAAAAATTATGGCAAATTCCTTTGTTTCTTCACTGAAGGTATGGATTAATATGAATCACTATTGATATGGATAAGTTAAAAACGGTATGCTGTTCTACATATCTCAGACAAGTCCTTCCGATGAATAGAGGGCACCATAAAAGAAATTAACAGCCGAGTTAAACTTGCGTGGAGAGCATTCTGAAGAAATAGCGCTATATTCAAAAGCGATCTCCCAATTTCTTTGAAAAGAAAAGTTTTTGATCAGTGCATTTCGCCTGTTTTAACTTATGCTTTCAGAAACTTGGACATTAGCATATAAAACAATACAAAAACATCAAAGAACTCAGAGATGCATGTAGTGAAACATGTTAGGATTCACCTGAAGAGACAGAAAGCCAAACACTTGGATAATTAAGCAAACCAAAGTTAAGGATGTTATTTCTGGAGTTAAGAATTTAAAATGGAGTCACCTTGCGAGAAGAAATAATGGTAGGCAGACACCAAAGTCGTATTTTGCATTCTGAAAGATAAGAAAAGACCGAGGAAGGTACCACTGTGTCGTTGGAGCGATCAAATTGTGAAGTTTGGAAAAACAGAATGGAGAAGAATTGTAGAAACAGGTCAGATTCACCTAGGCGAGGCCTTCATTCTGCTGTGTATTGATAAAGCTTGAAACTTACGATCATGTCGGGGCCGGTGAAAGTGTGGGTGAATTAACACGGCGCTGTGCTTACTCAAAAAAGGTGGTCGAGATTCGATTACTGGGCGATACTAATTTTATTTAATTTAGGGGGGAAAAAATAAAAATAAAAATTTTAACAAAGTACAGAAATAAGTAAATTTAAAAAGTAAATTAAGAAATGAACTATAAACTCTTATACTATTCGTTCTTCAATTTGAGACCAAAAAAAAAAAAAAAAAAAGAAAGAAAGAAAAAGAAGTTGAGTCTATTTTCAAGAGGGGTGATCGCTACGTCTGAGAGGAGTATTTCGCAAAATTTTATCTCTGGTGCATTTTTGTTTATTGATTTCATTTTTATTTTCGGTCTTTAATTTTCACCTTAAATTTGAATTGAATATCAGTATATAAAATTTGATTCAAAATATCAGTACACATTTTTCATGTGACTTGTTCAAGAGGAAATAAAGTTTGTAGGTATTGTACTAAGATGATTTTGAATAAAGTTTCTTAAAATTCTGAGAGAAATTAGCGGAAACGGCGAGATAATGATTCAGATAACGCTTCTTAGAAAACAGGCTACGAAAATTTCCAGGGTTTCTACTAAAACTTCTGAAAGGTTTTATCAAGGTCATTCAAACACCATGAAAGTCAGTTTCATATTTTATATTCATGCTACTATTTCCAATGCAACACTCCTCAAAATGCATATTTATATGGAAAATTTTAAATTTTGCTATGTTGATAAAATCTTAAATTATGAATAACATACGAAATTTTCCTATTATAATATTTGTAGTCAATCATGTTCAAACAAGTATCTTAAATGTTATTCTGAAGTTGTCTGATATATTTATGATCCTCAAAATGGACGTTTATGCTCAATTCTGCCCTATTCTGCCATTTATGGAAATCGTAAATTCCAAATAACTTACGATTTTTTTAAATTGGGAAAATCGTAATCTATGATATTTATACCAGTATCATAAATAATATTTAAAAAGGGGTCTGATATCTTTGCGATGAAAATATCACTCAAGATTGACGTTTATGTGAAATTTTGCCCTATTCTGCCATGTTAAGAAATTCGTAAATTTCCAATAACTTACGAAATGTTTATATTGGAAAATTCATAGTCATTATTATTTATGCCAGTGTCCTAAATAATATTTAAAAAGTGGTCTGAGATCTTTACGATGAAAATATCACTCAAGATTGACGTTTACGTGAAATTTTACCCTGTTCTGCCATGTTAAGAAATTCGAAAATTTCCAATAACTTACGAAATTTTTATATTGGGAAAATTATAGTCAATGATATTCATGCGAGTATCTTAAATAATATTTCAAAAGTAGTGTGACACCATTACGACGAAAATATTATAAATAATATTTTAAAACTGATCTGACTTCTATGCGTCATTTTTTTTTTTTTTTTTTTTTTTTTTTTTGAGATACTGTGTAGTGTACACAGACTAACATATTAACACACTAACGGACTAACAAACTAACAGACACCCTACAGACGGACACCATACAAGTTTTGTCATTTTCGGAATCCTCACCTGAAAACGTGTAAAAAAGTCAAAAAACGGAGGTCGAAAATTTTCACGATTACTGTATCTAGTATGATGGGTAACCAAAAATGTATAATATGTAATGAATAATAATGGGACGAATTTCTCCGTAAGTTAACATGAGCTTTCAATGACCTTGATTTTAACTAAAACTTAGTCCTAATTTACCCTAATAATCCAAAGAGCCTTAATCCTAAATTTGATCCCAAAGAAAAGACAAAAAAAAAAAAAAAAAGCATATTTATGAAGGAACACCTAACGATGAATTTGACTATAGCGATATTAGACGAATAAATTGGTTCCTCTGTTGAGAAATACTTCATGTTGAATTATCGTGTTGTGTTTAAGGAGGAAAGGAAGAAATCGAATTTTTACAAATAATAATATTAATAATAATGATAATAATAATAATTTCAAAAATCAATAAAATACAAGGCGATTATGATAGACAAATGGATTCAAATATCTTTAATAAATAGGCATAAAAAAAAAACTTAACTTACCGGGAAGTACAGTGATCATCCTCATTGATAAAACACCTCCTATAATACTACAACCATACAAAATCCCTGATGCGATCAGCCGAAGAAATAAAAACTATTTTTTTTCGCAACAAAATACAATGCTAATTTTTCAGATGTGTTAAAAGTTGAATTATTAGAATTTATTAAATTAAATCCCCCTCCAATTAAAATTTACAAATTTGACTAATTGCTACAAAAACCTGCACTTGATATACTCCGCCTCCTATCTAAGGCTGTTGGTAGTTAATTTTTTGGGAGGAGGTTTAAATTATAGTACACAATGTTAATTCTTTAGAATATAGTATAGATTGAAAATTTTAAACAAATTTGTACATTTCAGGGGAGGGGGGAGGTAATGGGTCAACTACTAGCAAAATCGCATTTTGAAACGGCCCACCGGTGGCCGAGTGATTCTGCGCTCAAAGCTAGTAGACCTGAAGTGCCGGGTTCGATCCCAGGTCGCGCTCGTCGACCTAGCTGTTCGGTGTTTCCGTGGTTTTCTCCAAAACTTTTAAATATGGGCTAGTCTAGGACCCCTTAGAAAGACCGTCACGGAGGGCACTCCCCCTCAGGCCTAGGACCTACAGCAGTCAATCGGCCTTATTCCCAAAATCCAATCTAATCCCGCTTTAAAACTATTATTCTATATAACATAATTGTAGAGAAAATAACAAAGAATTTATTTCCAGTTGTTAAATATTCAAAAATTTTATCAATGATTATATTAGACAATGATAAAACTTTAAGAAATTTCCATTAATTGCTCAATTACTGGTCTGTTCACAATAATACAACAATTGAAACAGAGCAGCTATAAGCGATCATCATACATATCATGTTTTGTGAATTTATAATTTAAAGGATTTGAGACTTGAGCCTTCGTACATAATAATTCCAACTAATCTTTGCAAAACATTTTACAAATTATATATTACAACAAAAAAGTGTACACGCGCAGGAAAGGAAGTGTTGAAAGGGAATGAATACTTTATAGTAATTTGGGTTAATATTACAACTTTTCCATAAGAAAGCACTATCTGACTATCACTACCAGAAAACCGGTTAAAAAACATCCACTTAAAAAATTATAATCATTCCGTACTTTATTTAAAAAAAAAAAACCACCGTTGGATTTTCTTGTTGGGGAATAAGAACAAATGAAAAGTTTCATACACTTACAAGCGAAAATGAATGTGGGTATGCAACTTTATAGGAGTATTTAATTTTTTAAACAATTATTTTTATAAAATCTCTTTCAATTTGTCGATTGTTGGTTGGGTTTTACGTCGCACTAGGGTTGCGCAATGGGCAATTGGTGATGGTCTGGGACTCGCCTCGAGAGGTGGTCCGGAGACATGCCATCATAATTTTGATCCTCCACGGAAGGGATGGCTCTCCCGCTTCGATGACTCACAGAGGTATAATTTTGATGGGAACATGGAGGACATTGACATGACAGATTTTACATGCACTAGTCATCATTAGTGTTCACAACAGTCTTTGGTCTACTCGAGAATCAAGCCCGCAATCATCCAATCAGGAGCCCGGCGCTCTACTGACTGGGCTACCGCGTCCCCCCCCCTCTACCTTAAAAAAAAAAAAAAAAAAATCAAAACGTCTAGTGAATAAAAATTAAATATCCACAATTTATAGGAAAGCAAAAAATACTATTCGATTTTCTTGATCGGAGACAGTACTTGAAAACTTTAATTTACTTAAGATTGAAAATGAATGCAAGAATGTCTTAGAAATTAGACAATATCAATTGATCTTAGGTTTAAAATTTTAATAATAAGCCTTAAATTTTCTTTGGCTTTGACTCATTCTTCAAAAGTAATTTCATCAAATTTTCAAGAAATAAAGTCGCTGAAATAAAGAATATATAAACATTGTCACAGATATTAACTTTATAATACTCGTAAGTAATTTTTTAAATATCTATTCGTATAAAATATCTTTTCATTTATTGAATTTTAAATGTAATTGCATTGTCTTTTTGGGAAAATAAGACAACTTTTCTATAATAAAGCACTTCCAGAAAACCAGTTAAAAACATTCATAGAAAAAAAAAATCGAACTTTATAGAAAGGCGAAAACTACTCTTCAATTTTCTTGTTCGGGAATAACAATTCATGAAAAACTTCACATGCAAGTGAAAATTAATGAAAAAATATGCAAGAAAATTAGTCAGTTTTTAACTGATCTCAGCTTAAAAAAATCATAATATAATAAAAGCCTTAATTTTCTTTATTTTGGTTATAGTTCCTCTGTCTGTGATCTAAAAAGAAAAAAAAAAAAATCCCTTTTCGGCAAGCTTAAAGGCAAAGGTAGATTCCTTTACGTTAATATTTCAAATGTAAAGAAATATTTCATATGCATTAATACATACTTAGCCAACGGCTTTGTTCCCACACATTGCATTATTTACGTCGGTATTCTGTTTTTAAGAAATGTAATTATCAACTAGTACTATTCATTCTACTAAAAATTTCAGTCCAGATTTATTGATCAGTAAATGATTCAGTTTTTTAAAAATCCAAGTTTATAATCATTCAACAAATAGAAGACATAAAGATATACAATTTGGTGACAAAACTTGCGACTTCCCAGCAAAACCTCAAATGACGGCCAGCATGAGGCCAAGTGCTGGTTGCCAGCAGTAGCTGCAATTGGCCCGCCGGTGGCAAAAGTTAACGTTGCCGCAGGGAATATGTTACGCCGGCCATCAGTTGGCCGTATTCAACCGATCCATTGTTGGCAGCCAGCAGTAAGTTAAAAATAAGTTAGTGGGCCGGTGAATGGGTCGTTGCTGGCAGCTAGCAGTATGATGAAAATATGTAATGGGCCACTGTTGGTAACGAACATTAGGTTGGAAATTGTTAGAGGGCCAGTGTCGGGCCATATGGTGGCAAATATAGTTTTTCCATGTTGTTGCTGGCAGCCTACAGTGGGCCAGCTGTGGCAAACATAAAAAATTATATTACTGCCGGCAGTCTTCATTGGTCCTTTATATTTTCCTATTAAGGGCCCGCTTCACTCACCGTCACCGGAAGCCGAAGCCAACGTTATTCTATGGGAAATTTTCTTTACAAATAACTTATTAACTAATACATATTTTTAAATTCTGTTTTCACATTCGGAAAATTCCCAACTGTTAAATTGACGGACTTTTTAAAAAAATTATTTTTTTAATTTTTTATATTTCATTTTGAATCTGCAAAATACGAATTTTTAATATGTGAAATTTTTCATTTTGCAATTTCAAAATAAAATATTAATAATTAAAAAAATACATCTTTAAAAAAGGTCCAACAATTTAAAAGTTGGGAATTTTCTAAATGTGAAAACAGAATTTAAAATATGTATTGATTAATAAGTTATTTGTAAAGAAAGTTTCCCATAGAATAACATTGACTCGGACTTCCGGAGACGGTAAGTGAAGAAGGCCGTTAATAGGCCAGCAGTGATTTGGTTATACCTAGTATATTATTTTATTGGTGATACCTTTAATTTTATTAGTGCTTTTTTTTCTTTTTCTTTCATTCTTTTTTTTTTTTTCTCTCTTTTTTCTTATGAGGTAGCAACCAGTTTTTTTCTATGCATCCAATATTTAATTTGATTTTGTACGTATTCATTTTTAAATACTATTTACAAGTATTTGATTCATACACCATGGCTATAAATTCAGGATTTCTAGTACAGCATATAAGAAATATTCAGTTGATCCATTACATTTTTTGGAATGAAGATTATTATTTTTTTTTTTTTTTAAGTGTTCAAATTTTAATATGTTTAATTTTGTTAAGTTAATTGATATAAATAAATGTAACTTTACATGTGAAAATTATAAAATATTGAAACCAAAATTTTTATAAAAAGAGCATTGTAAAAAACTAAACACCATAAACTCAAAAAAAAAAAAAAAAAAAAAAAAAAATCAGCAATTGTTTCTGGTCGAAATACCCTAAAGGCGAAACAATGTGGGCATGAGTGCAGCAAAAATAATTTGCTGCATTCACGCTTTTTGTTAGACTCACGAAGGGATTTTTTATTATTTCAACCTGAAAGAACTGATACATTTTTTTTTTCATTGGGGTGGGGGGGGGGAGGGGGCAATGATTATATTTATTTACAAATATTTCTATTTATTACTATCAGGATTTCTTCGCTTTCTTGTCCCTACACTTAAATAAATTAAAAAAAAAAAAAAAAAAAAAAAAAAAGAAAGAAAGAAAGAAAGGAAAGAAAATCAATAGATAAATATATATATATATATATATATATATATATATATATATATATTATATTACTTTAAAATTAATAACTAAAGCAAAGTTCACTTAAATCACATAAAACCAAGTTTTGATTCTCCGCTGCTTTAACAGCGTCTTCGTCTTTCGCGCAATGTTCGACCCGGGTCTCCACTGCCTTTGATAGAGCCTTATCCGACAGGTTCAATTTGTGTGTTTATCGGTAGTCAGGCGATGCTACTATTATTTAAGAACTACAGTTTTACTATAACTCAGCATCTATTAAACATCTTAGTTTTGGTACCATGTATCAGAGAATTTAGTTACATAAAATAGTTTTCCTATCCCTCGCTCTATTATATTAAATTCATATTTAGAATAAATTTATTATATTATAAATTTATAATATGATTAATATAATTAAAATATATAATAATATTAATATAATTATTCTATATTTATGTATTCATTTCTCAAAAATTCTGTCAGCAATTTCACGCCGAAGATAGTATTAAGATATGCCATTAGCACTATTTCAATCCAATGGGGCAATTATGTTTTTGAAAAGTTTAAATATCACTTCCAGTTTTTAATATTTCATTTTGGTTTGTTTATTTTAATAATAGTTAGTCATATTTCAAAATGTATGAAAGAGCAATACTTCGCCATTTATAACTGCTTCACTCGTGCCTATTTTATTCACATAATGAATGGTCGTGGAATCATTTCGACCTGAAACTTTTTTTTTTAAATTAATTATTATTATTAATGTTTTTTACAACTTTGTAAATTAAATTTACAAAGTTCTTTATTTACTTTTTTCAACACCAGCTCTTCATTACATTTTTTGCTGCAATAAGTATATGTTTTAAAATCTGTCTCTCTTGTTTGCTTTAGATAAGTTATTTATTTTTTTTTTATTTTTTCAATTTATTAAAACAAATTATGCTAGAAAGGTTTTAGGGAATATTTAGTAAAATGACAGGAAAATTAGTGCTGAAGAAGGAAAAAAGTAAGTTAATTTTATAGATTATGAAGCAACACACCAGTCGTTACCACTCAAAATAATTAAGCTTGACCCATCATCAGGAAAAGATAAATTGACTACAAGTTCAGCATAATGTCATCAACGAAATGTAGTAGCTTAAAAACAGTTTGTCTTCAAAACCTTGAGGTCGATAACCGAGTTAAAAACTACGTTTACCATAAAGCGAAGATTAGAGATAGACGTGTATTTGAAATGCAAAAAATTCAAGTTTTTAAAAGTGTCGTTTTTTGTGTCATTTTGTTAATATCAAAATTCCTATGTTCATATATTTTTTAATACATAAAAAGTTGAATAAATGGATGTATAAGAATATTTTAGGCTACAAAATTTCTTTCCAATAGTGGGGTTTCGCGATTATCAAGAAAATTATTAGATAATAAAATTTGAATAGTTCCGACAACAGTAAAATAAGTTCAGACAACCCGACCCGCATTAAAATAATAATATTAATAATAGTAATCTGCATGAATTTTATCAGTTATTACTACACATATTTTACCCCTGTTATATTTTATTATTATTGTTGTTGTTGCTGTTGTTAAATAAAGTGGTCAGAAAACATAAAAATGATTTATGAATTTACACATCTAATAATTTTCCTGTCAAAGAAAACTGGTACATGCGTCATGAAGATATAACAAAAAGAGTTTACATAGCGAATTAACAAAAAAAAAAAAAAAAAAAAAATCGTTAGATCAGTTTTTTGAAACACTCATTTCCTAGATTTGCAATTGCTTCCACCTAATAAGGACTTTTGTCAATTTTCCTGTATTAAGCAAGTATTACATGCTAAAGAGGGAGTAAAAAGGGGTTTATGTAGCAAATTTGAAGAAAGTTAAAGTCGTTTTTGAGATATCGGCTCACTGTCCCACTGATAATTTTCACCAAAACTTAGTAAACTGATCTGTTCACCATAAACTAACAATTGCATACGAAATGATATCTAAAAAGGAATTAATATAGCGATTTTGAAGAAAATCCATAAAGCTGTTTTTAAGAGAAAGCACTTGTGAGACTTAAAAAATTTGTGTATTTTTATAGGTCGTTTATCAATTTCCCTGAACTAACAAGTACAAAAGGACATCCAAAACAAAGTTTATATAAATTTGATGAAAATCGCCAGTTTTTGAGATTTCCAGTTTTCAACAAAAGTTGGAAAAATCATCTGTACACTATACCTGTCTTAATCAGAAGTTCGTCGTTCTTTATTAGTTTTGTAGATATGATAATCAGAAAATTTCCAGAAACATATACACATATATACAATACAGATACACAAACACACAGACCAATTGCCAAAAAACACTTTTCTGACTCACGAGACCTTAAAATATGTAAATCAGGTGAAAACTCGATATCAAAATTTTTGACCGAATACAATGATTTCATTATCTACGGTATTCGGATTATGGAAATGAATAATAATATTAATAATTAGTTAACACAAATCCTAGCATAATTTCAGATAGAAATCAATATGTTAATGAAGAATTTGTTTAATAGTTCAAATAGTTTGAATCTATAAGCTGTTAATAAATAAATATACTTATTTATAGGCCCGTAAAAAATAGAAGGACTCCATGAATCTTTATACATTTCATGCGATAGTGACATATATTACACCTACAAACTTTTAGTTGTATACTTATAATAATTTTCATTTAAAAATAATTGATGAATTAACTAATTTTTCTTCTTTTTTTATTTTATTTTCTGAACACAGTTCCTTGTTATCTGAATAAATAAATCTCCTCTCTGCCCAGTAGCCCAACAAACGCTGACGCAGCAATTATCAGTTACATTTTGTTGTTGTTTTATGAAAGAAGTACAGATGGCTTTCTGTTCTGATTTAGTGTGTAGGATTTCTCACGCATGCAAAAATTCAAGAAAAACAATTTCACTTGTTAACAACTAACCAGGAAACTTTTTTTGTATAAGTTGAGGAATCGCTCGCCCTTCAAATTTTCAGTGGTGATATTTTTCAAAAGAAACTCATCAATAACTTTCAAGTAAATGACTGAATTAAATTTGTGGTAAATTAAAACAAAGTTATAAATTATTTAAAAAAAAAAAAAAAAAAGAAGAAGAAGAAGAAGAAGAAAAAGTCATTTTTTCAGAAGTTGGCACAAAATTCATTCATTCATTATTATTATTATTATTATTATTGACAAACACTGTTCTAAAATGAAAATCGTTTCCATGCATTCAGGAAAATGATTTTAACAAATTATTTGCACTACGCAAATTTACATAATAAAAAATATAAAAGCATGTTTTGTGGTGCCACAACATACTAGTTTTTGTTAAAAATAATAAAATCAATAAATTTGCTTTAAAATATCACAGATATATAATATAACGTTCGTTTAAAGATATTAACGAATTTTTTTTCAAAAATACTCATATTGGGATCCGGACATAATATCGCGGGACAAAATCTCGCCGGACAAAATCTCGCGTCAAAAAAATAGTATAGGATCTATTTGAAAATTTGATTTTGTGTCACGCGTGATCTCTGGAGGGGGCCACAGGGCCTTATAAATATTAATTAATTAATTAAAATAAATAAATAAATAATTAAATAAATCATAGAGTTGAATTTCATTATTTTATCTATGTTTATTTTTAAGTTATTCTATCTTTTGCTTTTCACTATTCAAAATACATTTTAAAAATCGTGTACATCATTGCTGGCATTAAAGCTGAACACTGTTCACAAACTTGAATTAAAAGTTTTAAAATTAATAAGCACGATTGAATTCATTATGACTAATTCTGACAATAAATAAATAAATATAGTTTTTAAACTTCTTTAAGTAAAATTTATAAAAAAAATTATTGTAGGTTTGTCACAATGTCAGTGCTCTGACTAAGGTATGTGTTGTCATGAAATTTTATACATCATTACTAATAATTACCATATCTTTTTACTTTGTATTCATTTACGTCTACGATATTTTGTCCCGAGAGATTTTGTCCCCAAGCCCTCATATTGGAAATTTACTCTATCTGATATATTTCTCCCTCAGGGGTGGAGGAAGCAATGTTTGTACATTAAAGGGAAAAAAAAGCGGAAGAAGTAAACTTTTTAGGCTACTATCACTTTCATAAATTTTTGAGCGCACACAAAGAGACAGGCAGACAATTTTTCAAATTATGTTCATGAGAACAACCCAAAACGTGCAAAATCTATCGAAAACCGGATGTCGAAAATTTTCCCGAATCTAATGCTTTCTTCTTAACTACACTGAAGGAAGGAAAAATAAATAAAACATAAACTATAAATAGTTATAATTGTTCTAATAACTTTCTCCCGTCCATATAATATAAATATATAAAATAAAATCCATAATTTTTATTTTATTAAATCAATTAAAATAATAATAACAATGATAAAATACTAGAAGGTTAGCGACTATCATAATTTACTAAAACGGATCAACTGGATAATTGTTATATATTTCTAGAAATCCTTTTGTTATAACAATGGCTTTAGAGTTAAACATTTTTAAAAAATAGTATTTAAAAAATAATACAAAAACAAATTAATAATGGAATTACTTACTCATATATTCTTTTTACAAGATTTTCAACCTCGAAGACGCACCCGCAGACTACATTAACGAACAACAACTTCGTATGAAATGGCGGAAAGCGAGGGAATTTCAAATGAACAGAAAAAGAAACACAGCGCCCTCTATGCATACAAATTGGTTATGGCATAATAATTTGTGGCCACAACATGAAAAACATGAGGTTGGCCGTGTGGTGATAGCCTGCATAAGGCCATCTGTGTTTGTGCCACCTCTGGGCCACCGACCATTTTGCTTTAGGCTTCCATCACTGCTGGCAGCCATAAAAGGCCCGCTGCTGGAGTTATATGGGGCAACCGGCAACTGATGGCAAGTGCAGGATGCCAGCAGTAGGCCATAACGAGCCCGCCAGTATAAGTTTTGCTGGGTTAGGATTGAAATTTGTGAAAATTTGATAGTTGTTGACGAAATTCGTTATTTGATGACAAAATTTCGCGAGCTCGGCGATGAAAAATGGTAGTTTTGACGTCATTATATTTTCTTCCCACGCAAAAACCTCATATTTGTTCACAGACCAATATCTTGTTTCCACAAGATAAAAAATCAAAGGAAGCTGTAACGTATTACTCTCAATTTCAATCGTAAATTTTAAATTCTTGCGTAAACCGGCGTTCTAAACTATTCCCCACAAACGATATTTTTACCAAGACTAACGTATTATTTTAATTTTATATTTTTAAATAATTAATTAAAGCTGTTACCATGGTTTTTATATTTGCAGTGATCTTTTTTATTATCGTTTGCACGTGACGTAAGCATCAGGTTATAAATTTAAGAAATTAAAGCTATAGAGAAAGTCGGCTTCATCACAATTGTCGAAAAATCACTTTTTAACTTGTAACTTTTAAGCAATTGAAGTTATTGAAAAAGTTTAAATACAAAAGTTGTTCTTTACGATAAGGCGGTAATTCGCCTGATTTGAAGTATTTTCCTATTTTCAATATTAAAGAAATTATGGGCAAATGAAAATTCCTATCCCCCACCATTTCCACCCCTTTGAGCTGGATGCCTCATCTACGAACTCGACCGAGATTTTTATTGTCCTGACAACATATCCGGAGCTGGTTAAATTTAAGTAAAAATTACTCCAGTATTGAAAAATGTATATGAAGTACCCCTACGTGCACGTAAAGCATCACCTCTCTACTCTTTTTCGCAATTTATTTACCTGAGAAGCTGTTATCCGTTCTGTTGTAGATTAGTCAATGTTTTTATTGTTACCTCTAAGATGATTTCTTTTCTTTTCTTTTCTTTTCTTTTTTTTTTTTTTTTTTTTTATACTACATTTTTGAGTTGTGGCACTTATCTTGTTGGGGTTACTTAATGTGTATACTGTAATAACGTTTTATTTAAATTCACTAAAATATTTATCCATGTTCTCTGTAAATTTACAATAATTCTTAGTTAAAAGTAAGTAATCGAAATTATCAATTTTTATTATGTATTTTTATTTATTTTGTTTATTTAACTTCTCAAAAAAAAAAAGAAAGAAAAAAGCATTCTTAGTTACAAACATAGTCTCCTCAATAATTAATTATAGTCATTAAAATTTATATAAAATAGATTTTTTAATATCTCCATTTACTTTCTCTGTAATAATTTTCGATAAATAACTAAAGACAAATGATTATCAGTAGTTTTTCTTTTGAAATTTTTATTAGTGTAGATATCGATAATTGATTAAAAGTGTAATTATTGATATAATTTTTCAAGTATTTCTGTATATTTGATGCAAAATACTGCAATAGAAATTATTTTCAGTAAACTTTGCAGCTATGTCATTGTAATAACGGTGTGTGTTGCATTAACTAGAATATAAACAAAAAAAAAAAAAAAAAAAAAAAAAAAGAAAAGAAAGAAAGAAAAGAAAAAAGTTCTTAAAAAGTAAATTTTCCGAAAATTCTCCACCTTTGATTGCAAAAGAATTGTGTTATTCTACTCGACTTTATAATACTGACACTCGAAACAAAAATCAAAATAGTAATTTTACTTACTTAATTGCATAATTTTAATAATAAGATGGCCCAGAAGACGAAAATTTTATTTTTTCCATTTATTGTTCAATTTTCTATTATTATTATTTTCACGTGCAGCGTAATATTTCATACATTTCACTCAATATGACAAAATTATTTATTTTAAAATTTAATAGAAATATAGCCATGCTTAAAAATTAATATATCTTAAATAAATAAATGAATAAATAAATATTTTAAGTTAATAATATGCTGTTTTATGTTATGCTTAATTTTCTTAATGAGAATTATATTTCCTTAAATTTCTTTCAAAACAATCTTAGATAAAAATGAAAAATTTTAGGAATTAAACATATTAGAACTTATAAAAAAGAATTCGAAGAAAATGAGTTTAAAGTTTTAAGCAAAACTTGCACAAAATATTAAAATCACGTCTTTTGATTTATTTCTGGCATAGGTGTCTGCTTAACTGGGTCAGCGGGGGCGGTCACCATAGCTTTTTTTTTTTATTTTTTTATTTATTTTATTTTATTTTTATTTTTTCACGGGGGCGAAAATATATGTTTGCCTGGATGCTTCAAACTTCCAACAGGTCGAAATTTCAAACGCGAAAATTAGTTTGATCATATAGTATTTGAATTTTACAGTACATCGTTTTTTATTTATTTTATTTATTTTTTCTTCTCTCTCTTTCTTTACTGATGGGTTACCAGCAGGATCTACTGTACTTCATACAATTCCCATTTGGCAAGAGAAAAGCTAAACGACCTGTCCTTTATATTATAGACTAAAGATAGGTTGAGGCAGAAAAGCTATTGTTCACGGTCAAGGCGGTTTGGAGTATGGGTGCAACTTTCGGGAATTCTATTCTCAAGAAAAGTGATACCGACAGAAAAGCTTTTGTTCATTCAGTTCAGCCCATAGCACAATAATTTCATGCTGAAAGTTTCTTTTAAATGGGTTAGTAAGGCGAAAGATACTAATATTTAAAAAGAAGCAAACTTTTAATGCTATTAAAAATACAGATATTTAATTAAATATTTCTCTTTAATTTAAATTTTTCTGTATATGTTTGTCCATTATTTATTTATTTATTTATTACCCACTGTTTGAGTCCGATTAATATCAGTATTCAATTTTACACACGAAAAGAGAAGAGGAATTTGTTTGTTCGTTGAAGGAGTTAAGGTCAATTGACTACACTTGGTTCTAGGCCTATAGGTGGAACGCGCTCCATGAGAATCTTCCTAAGGAGTCCTAACCCGTATTTACACTAGTTTCGGAGAAAGCCACAGAAAACTCCGAACGGCCAGGTCGACGAGTGCGACCTGGGAAACGCGGTGCTTCTCGTCTACTAGCTTTGTTCTCAGAATTGCTTGACCACTGATGAGGCCGAGAAGGGGAAGGAGTTGTCAAAAATGATAATTAATAGGTTAAAAACTGCTGTTTTAGAAGCCCAGATCTCATTATTAATATTACTTCAGCGAACAAGTAAATATGGTCATTTCTACAAGATGATTTAGATTGTCAATTTATGAAATTAATAAATATATTGGAAAAAGTAATAAAAATCTTTAATATCTAAGTTTACTGAAATACTCTTAATACGTATATTAAATTGTTTACATGTAATTATCTATGTAAACAATTTCAGTTGTCGATTCTCTGTTCTTATATATTTTCGATGTAAATAACAGTATCGGCATTTTTAAAGAAATTTTAATAAGAAATCTCTTTATAAATGAAATAAAAGGACACGGCACAAAGAGTCCTGTTTTGGAAAGTTCTAAAGAATGTTCTGAAAAAAATCCTTTGAAAATTATCTTGAAAAAAAAAAAGAAAGAAATAAAGAAAATTTTCAGCTTTAACAACATAAAATGTACTTTAAGAGTAAAACTTTTATGTTTTGAAAATAAAGACGTAATAAAATGTATGATTAATTTGTGCCCCCCCCCCCCCACTTTTTTTTTGTGTATGTGTGTCTATCTATATATAAGAAGAACGTATTCAATTTGTGGAAAATTTCGACCGTTGATATAGTTACACGCCTTAAGACGTTTTGAACACGATATGATTATCGATATGACTATTTTTAGAAAATATCTGTGTGTTTCTCTCTCTCTGTGTATAAAAAATTCTGTATTTGGTCGGTTGTATCCAGAACCAATGGACGAATTTAACTGAATTTTGATTTAAACTAAAGCTGATTACGTTTGATAATCAGTCGCCTAACAGTTGTCGCTGTCATCGTCTATTTTATGTTAGTTTTTTTTTTTTTTTTTTTTTTATAACTTTTAAAATCACAGTATAGGAAAAAATTAATTTATATACCAAAATTGATTTTCTCTGTTCAAAGTAAAAATATATATTTGATAGTAATAGTTAGAATACCAAGAAAATTTTTCTTTATGTATATCTTTATTCTATCCCCTACCCTTTCTCTCCGGTATGTAGATTTTAAAATCGAAAAAAAAAGTCACCGGAAATGAATTTTGGTGGTCTTCATAAATGAAATACAGCTTTTTAATAACTTTTAGTGGCATTATGTTTCTTCTATTTTTAAAATTGTTTTTTTCCTTTTAAATGATTCTTTTTCTGTTTCATTTATGTATATATGAATTATTTTTAACATATCGCAGGAAAAAATGAAAAATTCAATATTCTACTATGTGTAAGGAGTATAAATATTTGCATAGAACACAATGCTATGGAATACTTTTGGGTGCCCCTATGTACAAATAAGTAGAAGTATACACTCCATTTTCAATAAGGAACATGCTATAGTGAACTTGAATAACATATATCAGTTTCAAGAATTTCCATGAATATTTATGGGAGTTGGTGCACGGACAGACAGACGGATCAACAGACGAACAGACAGACCCAAACCGAAGTCAATAACAGTTTTCAGGGCTGAAAGTATTCCTATATTTCCTATTTTTCTTATATATTTCAAAAAATCATGAAAAATGCCCTATATTTTCCTATAGTTTATAATTTTTTACATTTTCCCTTTATTTCACAAAAATTTTCCTACATTTCCTATATTCTGGTACTTCAGTTTAAGTTCTTCTTACTTATTTTCTGCTTTCCTTGCTAGGCATTAAAAGAATTCATAATTCCATTACCATTTCAATATTAATTTTCACTTATTATTATTATTATTATTATTATTATTGTGGAAGTATGGGAAAGTTGGGGGGGGGGCACAATTCCTTAAATAGGCACTACATGTAGTTAACTAACATGTAGTTAAATTGAAGGTTCATGATTTTTCTTTCTTTTTGATTTTTTGAGCATTATGATGTAAAAGAGGTGTCATTATTTTGAATATAATATGTGGATTCATGTTAAATGATATAAACTGGTATGAAAGTTAGACAAGCAAGAGATGGTAAATTTGGAAATATGTTCTTTTCTAAATAATATAAAAAGTAAACAGTAATATATCAGTACATTCATTTTATCTGTTAAATTAGATGAGATTAAATTAGGGTGTTTTGTTTACGAAGTCATTTAATCATTCCGAGATTACAAAATAATGTTAGAGAAAGTTCGTTTTTACTCAACCTCTCAATCTTCTCTTGAAATTATGTTCCTACTTTTGTGTGAAAAATATTCCTATATTTTCCTATTTGATTGCTTTGACCCCTGAGTTTTTAACCTTCTTTGTAAACTGTTAATAACATTCATCAAGTAATTCCAGTACGTTAAATTCATTATCGCAGTTAGAGAGTTTGAACATCGCATTTAGGATATAGTACCTAAAATTCGAAAAATAAAGAAATCCTAAATGCGACGCGGGTATATTTTTTCATAAATTAAAGACAATTTTTTAATTTCTTGAAAAGAAATGACCCAAACACAAGTTCAGAGTTAAGCGTATAATGTTCAACTCTTTTTTCTTTCTTTTCATATTTATTTATTTACTAAAATATCATAAATTTCCTATATGCGATAAACTTACAAAAAATCAGGTCGCATTTGGGATTTGGGCACAATGATCTTAAAAAAAATATAAAATAAAAATCTACATTTTTGTCATATATTTACTCCGTTATTTTATTTTATTTATTTATTTATTTAATTTTTCAATGATTTATTGATAAATTTCACTAATTTTTTGCTTTCTTAATTTTTTCTGTAATTATCTTTATTTGACCTTTGATCTCTCGGAGGATTTTGGGAAAGTCGAACGCCTGCCATTATCGACCAACTAAAACCTATTAAATCACGATGGCATCTGCTCCTTCTTCTAAATATTATTATCTTATTATTTTCTGTTATAGTATGTTCAGATTTCTTATGTATGGATGCCATATATCAATGTCTCAGAAATAACTCATTTTTTATTATCTTGCTACTATAATTCCTGTTGATATAGTCGTTCTATGGAAATTTTTAAGCTTAACTTTTTGAATATATTTTGCTCTGTATAGAACTTCCCTTCAGTATGTAATAATTTATTGATTATTCATGGTGCTTAGCGTAAGATTATAAAAATAAGGCATATAACAGTATCGGAATTCGAAACTCTGCAAAATATAAAAGAATAAAGGCGTTTAAGTTTTTCCGTAGTTTTCTTCGAAACTTGTGTAATTCCGAACTAAATACCGTTAAAAATCCTTTGTACAAAATATTAACCAAGTATCGGAACTTGTAACTCTGCAAAATTTAAAAGTATAAAGGCGTTTTGGGTTTTCCGTAGTTACAGAATTTGAACGGCTTATATCAGTTTAAAAGTCCGCAATAAAAAGTACTTTAAAATATTTTTTGAATGATATATTATAAGCAATTTAATCATAATTAGTATTGGAGATTGTGAAATTTTATTATATTAAAGCGCTATCTGGTGACTGATTTGCGAGATCTGCTCTTCAATTTCAATTCAAATAAGTTTTAAAGTAATATATTATTTTTGAAACTATGTTAAATAGAAGCTACAAAAATAATATAAGCATTCCTATAATAAGATTTATCTGATTTTCCTGTGGGTTTTGGGGAAACTTGCAAAAATCCAATCTGAATAGCGTTAAAAATTCTTAATGGAAAATATGAACTGAGTATCGGAATTCGAAAGTCTGTAAAATTCAAAAGAATAAAGAGGTTCCGTAGTTTGTTCGTAGTTTTCCCCGGACCCGAAACACCCGTACGAAATTTGAACACCGTTCAATTTGTCGGATCTTAAAACTTAATAATACCAATTTTAAACGCTCTAACACTATTTCTACAGCAGCCCCTTCGCATTCCTTTCCCGTCTCGCCTAATAATTTTACACTTTTGAAAATATCTGCAATCGGTTTCTCGGGTCTTAAAATCTAATAATGCCAATTGTCAACTCTCTAACTCCATTTCTACATTTTTGTCCCTTCACCCCTCCCCTTTCTGTCCCTCCTAATAATTTTACACTTTCAAAAATATTCGCAATCGATTTATCGGGCCTTAAAACCTATTTATATCAATTTTAATAGCTGTAACTGTTGTTCTACATTTTTGCCCTTTCGCCTGCTCCTCCCCCCCCCCCCTTCCTTCAAGACACTCCTAATAATTTTAAACTTTCAAAAATATTCATAATTGAATTATCGGCCATTAAAACCAGGTAATAGTAATTTCAACGGTACATCTCAATTTAAAACTAGTTGGCATAGATGGACTCCGCTGAGTTACCCACCATATATATGTTCTCATAAATTTCTAGTGTGAGACATATTATAGCATATTAAGAGAAATGAATTTGATCAAAGGCTTGACAAAGTGACAGAATAAAATCCCCGCCTAATAGGCTATCCACCGTTCACTTCAATTTGTTTATCTTATTCTAATCTATTAATTTATTTTATTAGGGTCAGTTTCGTAGTTTAGTTTTCATGCTACTATTTCCAATGCAAGAATCCACAAAATTCCTATTTATATGAAAAAATTTTAATTTTGCTATGTTGATAAAATCTTAAATTACGAATAATTTACGAAATTTTTCTGTTAGAATATTTGTAGTCAATCATGTTCAAACAAGTATCATAAATGTTTTTTGAATTTGTCTGATATATTTATGATCCTCAAAATGGACTTTTATGCTCAATTTTGCCCTATTCTGCCGTGTTAAGTAAATCGTAAAGCCCAAATAACTTACGATTTTTTTAATTGGAAAATTAATCGCCTTTAAATGTTTAAATCGCGTTTTTATCTCTTAGTTATATATATATATATATACTCTAAAAGATAAAACAAAAAAATTGGTGACAAAATATAGAAAACTGTAGAAAAAATAAATAAATAAAATTCTTAAATAAATAAATAAATAATAATAAAATTAATTAATTAATTAATTAAAAATGATGTTGAAAAGGTGTTAGGTCCCCTTAAACGTACGGGGCTAAGGTACAATTATATTGACATGGATTTCTTAAAATAGTGATTTTCCTTCTGTAAAAGAATAAAATTTAATTAAAGACTATATAGTTAACGGAAAAAACGGTAACGGAAAGAATGGTACCCTTGAACATCGGAAACTTCCTATAGTAATAAATATCATTTTTGTATATATGCCTTTTCGTATATATATCAGTAGAGAAAAATCCTTAGACCAATTTTCGGTCTTTCATTTACATTCCCTTTCCACACTTCAAATGAAATAATAATACTGTTTACTTTCTTACGAGAAGTGTTGTGCATTTTCCCGTTACAGTTTCTGTTGCATTGATTACTCTCTTTGTATTAAATTTATGAACATTTACCACAAAAAAATAAATAAATAAATAAATAAATAAATAAATAATAATAACAATAACAATAAATAAACAAACAAATCTAATAATAATTGTTTTCTATTTTCATATAAGGAAGTATTGGATTCGTAAAAATTTTCTACTTCCGGTTTCGAACGGATTTACACATTTTGAAATGACGTGAACATAATTTACCATTTAAACTAGTATGAGGTTAGAAGCCTTTATTATCATATTATGAATATATAGGCTCCCTACTCTCCCCCCACCCCTCGCTTTCAACCGGTTATAAGCAATAAATCTCACCCCCGTACTGACAACCTAAAATCGGCTGCTAAGAATTGTGGTATTGGAACGCGCAATTTGAATCATTTTATGATAAAACTCTAAAAATGAATGAAACTCTATAATTAATAATAATAATAATAATAATAATAATAATAATAAATGCAATTTTGTATTTTGTATTGCTTAGCTGGCTGGCTCTTCTTTCAAAAGTTGACCCGTCCAGCTGAACTTCTAAATCCATAGCAGCTGTTGGGAGATAGCGTTTTTAACTACTTCACAAAAGAAGCGTCGTTTGGACAAACCGCTCCTGCATTTCAAAGCAATCTTTCATTCGTAAGAAAATTCCGCGTCGCGTGTGGTAATGTTGAGATATTTACAAGCCACATTATAGGAGTTCTTAAAAACGAAACGAAATGTTATTCAAGTAGATCTCGATGTTTTCAAAGCTTTAACTTTAACTTGATATTTTTTGTTGGGTAATTCTTCAGGAACACATCAATTGCGCTTACGTTAATCCCCCCTATTGTTAAAAATGCATCAATTGCGCTCGCGAGAAAAATTACTAAAAACGTTCATTGTCACCCTCCCCTCCCCCTTGTATACCGGAAGGTAAAAAATGATAATTTCTAGAAAGGGAAGAATTCTTTGCTTACTTTATTGTCACTATCATATCGTTTCTACAAAATATAATCCTAACTGGTCCACGTTAGAGACATATTATACAGATATTAAACTATTAATCTCACGTGGAAATACAGAATATGTTTACTTATCAAGATGTTTCATTTAGTATTCTGTATTATTAACACAAATATTAATTTTTTATTTTCATTTAACCCATTAGGCGTCAAAGCTCCCGCTGTGGGAACAATTTTTTAAGATTTTTTTCCCCTGCAAGTAATTAAGATAAATATATTTTTTATTTTTTACAATAAATATTAAAATTCCCAGCTTCGTTTTTTTTTTTTTTTTTTTTTTTTTTTTTTTTCAATTATTCAAACAAAGATGTTTGTTTTTCTGCAAAACATCAGCGACGAAAAAAAAATCAAGAAAAATAACTCATTCGAGTACAGGGGTTTAAAACATTGGATATGAAATAAAACAATTCTTTTCTTAAATTATAACAAACAGGGATCAAGAAAACTAATTGAAGAGGATTTTGCCTTTTTTTCAACATTTGTTCTACCCCAATTAGGTGTCAAATCACCCATTTGGAAACATGTCATATCTTCTAACAAAATATATTTTTATTTTATTTTTATTTTTTATTTTTTTTAAGTATATATGATTAGAAATGCACATTGAAACCCATTTATAAATTTTCAGTGGAATTCATATAGCGGCGTTTAATGGGTTAACAAATATAATAAGCAAAATAATTCATACGAGTAAAATGATGTAATCCAAAAGTCACATAAAAAAAAAAAAAAAAAAAAAAAAAAAAAAAAAAAAAAGAACATTATTCAAAAAGTATTGACTCTAACTCTATGCGGTTTTCACTGAAAAGAATAGAACAGCATGGAATTTTTTTTTACATATACAAGAAAAACTTAGTTATACTTTGCACCAATATATCGTGCAGTATCCACAGTATCCTCTTACATTTTAAACAGATCCGCCTGATCAAATGGCGCCATATTGCGAATTCTGAAGTTTTATTAAGGAGAATTTCTAATGTTGAACGACTGACAATCATACTAATGATTGACGACCATTACATTGAACATTTACAGTCTAGTTACTTTGTTGAATCATGTATTGCGTCACAATAAGAAAGAACTTTTAAAATTAAAGCGTCACCTAATAAAGGAAATTTAAGCTGATTCGCTAATAAATCTTTTGTTACCTAAAATATGCGTATGCATTACGCATAAATTAAATAAAAAGACTTTTTAGTTGTGAGATAGCTGGCACTCGACAATATGTTTGCGTCTTAAAAAGTTCGCTTTTGTACCGAATTTTACATTATGCCGGTATCGTACCTGAAGATTGTTCTTCCGTTCTCTGTACTTAGGGTTTAGGAGGGACTAAAACCTACGAACGCAATCTATATTTTTATGCTTTTGGGGAGGAAATATGCTTTGGACGCAATTGATGCGTTTGATTTTTTTTTTTTTTTTTTTTGGGGGGGGGGGGATTTGATCTAGGCGCAACTGATACCTATGAGGATGAAAAAAAAAAAAAAAAAAAAAAAAATCAGAAGCTTGTATATATTTTTAAAAAGTGTTATAAAAATATTGTTTTTTTAATACCTGAAGTTAAAAAAAAAAAAAAAAAAAAAAAAGGATTCTCCATAACCTTGATGTTTTGTCTGTCTATGTGCCTATATGTGACATTTTTGACAAATGAAATAAGTAGCCGAATTTCATTAACGTCTATTTCATTAGAAAGCTGATATATTTCGGATGACTCTTAACTATATTTCATATATTTTGGTTTTATTTTATTTTATTTTATTTATATTTTTATTTAATTTTTCCCACATAATACCTTGCATTGATATATTTTTATAAATTTTCAAGTTGACAACCTTCCAATTTTCAAATTAAAAAGTTAACAACAATAAAAAGAAATAGGACTGACTTCAATTAAAGATCTTTCGAAGAAATTATGTTTAGATGTAAAATAATAAAAGTAGTATTAATAATAATAAAGAAAAAAAAAAGTCTGTTATATGTAATTAAAGAACATCCCCAAAAAATGGAGCCATTTAGAAATAAAATAAAATAATAATAAAATAATAAAAATAATAAATCTTTCACTTACAAATAATTTATAAGAATTGTTTCTTTAAATTTGCATGATTTTTCTCAAAAAGTGGTAAATTAAAAAAAAAAAAAAAAAAAGAAAAAAAAAGAAAAAAATTATAAATCATTTATGGGATCTCCAATATTATGTAAACTTAACTACAGAAATCTACCCATCATTCCTTTCCGAGGGCCAAATGCGGTCCTCCCAATGTTAATGTGTAAACGAGTTTTGGGCTGCACTTGGTAGGGTAAACAAACGAAAATAAACACACACATAAATAATTGTTGAAAATTTGGTTCAAAAGCTTTCTTAATTTACATTTTATTTTATTTTATTTTATTTTATTTATTTTCTGAAGAATTTGAAGTGATATTTTAAAATTTTCGAGCTGGCAATTCTCCATCTTACAAATCATATTAATAAATTAAGGTAAAAATAATACGGCTGCCTTTATATATAAATAAAGAATTTCGTCGATAAACGGTATAGTTTCGAAATAAAATTACATTTATAAATCTTTCATTTGTATCAACATATGATAATTGTTTGTTTAAAACTGCAGGGTTTTTCTCAGAGTGGTTGATTTAAGAAAATTATAAATCATATATGAAATTTCCAATATTTATAAAGCCTTGCGACCTGGCATAGTCAATCAGCCTTAAATCCTACAGCCAACCAACCAACCAATACTTATAACAATATACTCATTAATATTTACTATTTTATATATTTTTCTTAAGAAATGGAATCTCTGCATTTCCTTTTCTTTCCGAGAATACAAAATGGGAGTCCTCGCAATACCGATGTGAAAACGGTTTCGGTCTGCATTTCGTTGGGTACAAAAACGCAAATACACACACATAGTATATATATTAACTAATTTTTTTTTTTTTTTTTTTTTTTTTTTTTAATTATATGTAATTTTATATTTATTTATTTTTCCAGAACACACTGAAATGGTAGTTAAAAATTATGGAGCTTCAAAATTTCCTTTTTTCGAATCCCATTAATACATGACGTAAAAAGAGAAAAAAACTGCCTACAGAAATCCACACATCATTCCATTCCGAGGACCAACTGTGGTCCTCGCAATGTTAATGTGTGAACGAGTTTCGGTCTGCACTTCGTAGGGTAAACAAACAAAAACAAACCTACACATAAATAATTGTTGAAAATTTGGTTCAAAAGCTTTTTTAATTTTAATTTAATTTTATTTTTATTTTTATTTTCTTCTGGACAATTTGGAGTGATATTTTAAAAAATTTGAGCAGGTAATTCTCCATCTTACAAATTATATTAATAAATTAGGGAAAAAATAATATGGCTACCTTTATATATAAGTAAAGAATTTCGTCGATAAATGGTATTGTTTAGAAATAAAATTACATCTATAAATCTTTCATTTGTATCAACATATGAGAATTGTTTATTTAAAACTGCAGGATTTTTCTCAAACAGTGGTTGATTTCAGAAAATTATAAATCATATATGGAATCCCCAATATTTATAAAGCCTTGGACTTTGGACCCTAGCATAGTCAATCAGCCTTAAATCTTACAACAAACCAACCAATCAATACTTATAAAAATATACTCATCTATATTTATTATTTTATATATTTTTCCTATGTAATGGAATTTCTGCATCCCCTTTTCTTTCCGAGGATAAAAAATTTCGGTCCTCGCAATAGCGATGTGAAAACGGGTTTCGGTCTGCATTTCGTAGGGTAAACAAACGCAAATACACACACATAGTATATATATTAACTGAAAATTTGGTTCAATTTTTTTTTTTTTTTTTTTAAATTGTATGTAATTTTATACTTATTTATTTTTCCAGAACACACTGAAATGATACTTGAAAATTATGGAGCTTCAAATTTTCCTTTTTTCGAATCGTATTAATAAGTGACGTAAAAAGAAAAAAAAAACTGTCTGCAGAAATCCACGAATTCATACTTTCCGAGAACCAACTGTGGTCCTCGCAATGTTAATGTGTGAACGAGTTTCGGTCTGCACTTGGTAGGGTAAACAAACAAAAATAATTAATAACCTACACATATAAATAACCTACACATAAATAATTGTTGAAATTTGGTTCAATAGCTTTTTTAATTCTAATTTTTTTTTTCTTCTGGACAATTTGGAGTGATATTTAAAAAATTTTCAGCAGGTAATTCTCCATCTTAAAAATCATATTAATAAATTAAGGAAAAAATAATACGGCTGCCTTTATATATAAATAAAGAACTTCGTCGATAAACGGTATAGTTTAGAAATAAAATTATATTTATAAATCTTTCATTTGTATCAACATATGATAATTGTTTGTTTAAAACTGCAGGATTTTTCTCAGAGTGGTTCATTTAAGAAAATTATAAATCATATATGAAATTTCCAATATTTATCAAGCCTTGGGCCCTAGCATAGTCAATCAGCCTTAAATCCTACAACCAACCAATACTTATAAGAATATACTCAATTATATTTATTATTTTATATATTTTTCCTATGTAATGGAATCTCTGCATGTCCTTTTCTTTCCGAGGATCAAAAATGGGGGTCCTCGCAATAGCGATGTGAAAACGGGTTTCGGTCTGCATTTCGTAGGGTAAACAAACGCAAATACACACACATAGTATATATATTAACTGAAAATTTGGTTCAATGTTTTTTTGTTTTTTTTTTTAATTGTATGTAATTTTATATTTATTTATTTTTCCAGAACACACTGAAATGATAGTTAAAAATTATGGAGGTTCAAATATTCCTTTTTTCGAATCGTATTAATACATGACGTAAAAAGAGAAAAAAAACTGCCTACAGAAATCCACACATCATTCCATTCCGAGGACCAACTGTGGTCCTCACAATGTTAATGTGTGAACGAGTTTCGGTCTTTACTTGGTAGGGTAAACAAACAAAAATAAACCTACACATAAATAATTGTTGAAATTTGGTTTAAAAGCTGTTTTAATTCTATTTTTATTTATTTTTTTATTATTTTTCTTCTGGACAATTTGGAGTGATATTTAAAAAATTTTGAGCAGGTAATTCTCCATCTTACAAATCATATTAATAAATTAAGGAAAAAATAGTACGGCTGCCATTATATATAAATAAAGAATTTCGTCGATAAACGGTATAGTTTAGAAATAAAATTATATTTATAAATCTTTCATTTGTATAACATATGATAATTGTTTGTTTAAAACTGTAGTATTTTTCTCATAATGGTTGATTTAAGAAAATTATAAATCATATATGAAATTTCCAATATTTATAAAGCCTTGGGACCTAGCATAGTCAATCAGCCTTTAATCCTACAGCCAACCAACCAACCAATACTTATAATAATATACTCATTTATATTTATTTTTTTATATATTTTTCCTATGTAATGGAACCTCTGCATCTCCTTTTCTTTCCGAGGATGAAAAATGGGGGTCCTCGCAATACCGATGTGAAAACGGGTTTCGGTCTGCATTTCGTTGGGTAAACAAACGCAAATACACACACATAGTATATATATTAACTGATTTTTTTTTTTTTTTTCTATTGTATGTAATTTTATATTTATTTATTTTTCCAGAACACACTGAAATGATAGTTAAAAATTATGGAGGTTCAAATTTTCCTTTTTTCGAATCGTATTAATACATGACGTAAAAAGAGAAAAAAACTGCCTACAGAAATCCACACATCATTCCATTCCGAGGACCAACTGTGGTCCTCACAATATTAATGTGTGAACGAGTTTCGGTCTTCACTTGGTAGGGTAAACAAACAAAAATAAACCTACACATAAATAATTGTTGAAATTTAGTTCAAAAGCTGTTTTAATTCTAATTTTATTTATTTATTTATTTATTTTCTTCTGGACAATTTGGAGTGATATTTTAAAAATTTTTAACAGGTAATTCTCCATCTTACAAATCATATTAATAAATTAAGGAAAAAATAATACGGCTGCCTTTATATATAAATAAAGAATATCGTCGATAAACGGTATAGTTTAGAAATAAAATTATATTTATAAATCTTTCATTTGTATCAACATATGATAATTGTTTGTTTAAAACTGCAGTATTTTTCTCATAATGGTTGATTTAAGAAAATTATAAATCATATATGAAAATTCCAATATTTATAAAGCCTTGGGCCCTAGCATAGTCAATCCGCCTTAAATCCTACAGCCAACCAACCAACCAATACTTATAACAATATACTCATTTATATTTATTATTTTATATATTTTTCCTATGTAATGGAACCTCTGCATCTCCTTTTCTTTCCGAGGATCAAAAATGGGGGTCCTCGCAATACCGATGTGAAAACGGGTTTCGGTCTGCATTTCGTAGGGTAAACAAACGCAAATACACACACATAGTATATATATTAACTGAAAATTTGGTTATTTATTTTTTTTTTTTCATTGTATGTAATTTTATATTTATTTAATTTTCCAGAACACACTGAAATGATAGTTAAAAAGTATGGAGATTCAAATTTTCCTTTTTTCGAATCGTATTAATACATGGCGTAAAAAGAGAAAAAAACTGCCTACAGAAATCCACACATCATTCCATTCCGAGGACCAACTGTGGTCCTCACAATGTTAATGTGTGAACGAGTTTCGGTCTTCACTTGGTAGGGTAAACAAACAAAAATAAACCTACACATAAATAATTGTTGAAATATGGTTCAAAAGCTTTTTTAATTCTAATTTTATTTTATTTTTTTTTTTCTTCTGGACAATTTGGAGTGATATTTTAAAAATTTTGAGCAGGTAATTCTCCATCTTACAAATCATATTAATAAATTAAGGAAAAAAAAATTACGGCTGCCTTTATATATAAATAAAGAATATCGTCGATAAACGGTATAGTTTAGAAATAAAATTATATTTATAAATCTTTCATTTGTATCAACATATGATAATTGTTTGTTTAAAACTGCAGGATTTTTCTCAGAGTGGTTCATTTAAGAAAATTATAAATCATATATGAAATTTCCAATATTTATAAAGCCTTGGGCCCTAGCATAGTCAATCAGACTTAAATCCTACAACCAACCAATACTTATAACAATATACTCAATTATATTTATTATTTTATATATTTTTCCTATGTAATGGAATCTCTGCATGTCCTTTTCTTTCCGAGGATCAAAAATGGGGGTCCTCGCAATAGCGATGTGAAAACGGGTTTCGGTCTGCATTTCGTAGGGTAAACAAACGCAAATACACACACATAGTATATATATGTTAACTGAAAATTTGGTTCAATTTTTTTTTTTTTTTTTTTTTTTTTTTTTTTAATTGTATGTAATTTTATATTTATTTATTTTTCCAGAACACACTGAAATGATAGTTAAAAATTATGGAGGTTCAAATATTCCTTTTTTCGAATCATATTAATACATGACGTAAAAAGAGAAAAAAACTGCCTACAGAAATCCACACATCATTCCATTCCGAGGACCAACTGTGGTCCTCACAATGTTAATGTGTGAACGAGTTTCGGTCTTCACTTGGTAGGGTAAACAAACAAAAATAAACCTACACATAAATAATTGTTGAAATTTGGTTTAAAAGCTGTTTTAATTCTATTTTTATTTATTTTTTTATTTTTTTTCATCTGGACAATTTGGAGTGATATTTTAAAAATTTTGAGCAGGTAATTCTCCATCTTACAAATCATATTAATAAATTAAGGAAAAAATAATACGGCTGCCTTTATATATAAATAAAGAATTTCGTCGATAAACGGTATAGTTTAGAAATAAAATTATATTTATAAATCTTTCATTTGTATAACATATGATAATTGTTTGTTTAAAACTGCAGTATTTTTCTCATAATGGTTGATTTAAGAAAATTATAAATCATATATGAAATTTCCAATATTTATAAAGCCTTGGGACCTAGCATAGTCAACCCGCCTTAAATCCTACAGCCAACCAACCAACCAATACTTATAATAATATACTCATTTATATTTATTATTTTATATATTTTTCCTATGTAATGGAACCTCTGCATCTCCTTTTCTTTCCGAGGATGAAAAATGGGGGTCCTCGCAATACCGATGTGAAAACGGGTTTCGGTCTGCATTTCGTTGGGTAAACAAACGCAAATACACACACATAGTATATATATTAACTGAATTTTTTTTTTTTTCTATTGTATGTAATTTTATATTTATTTATTTTTCCAGAACACACTGAAATGATAGTTAAAAATTATGGAGGTTCAAATTTTCCTTTTTTCGAATCGTATTAATACATGACGTAAAAAGAGAAAAAAACTGCCTACAGAAATCCACACATCATTCCATTCCGAGGACCAACTGTGGTCCTCACAATATTAATGTGTGAACGAGTTTCGGTCTTCACTTGGTAGGGTAAACAAACAAAAATAAACCTACACATAAATAATTGTTGAAATTTAGTTCAAAAGCTGTTTTAATTCTAATTTTATTTATTTATTTATTTATTTTCTTCTGGACAATTTGGAGTGATATTTTAAAAATTTTGAGCAGGTAATTCTCCATCTTACAAATCATATTAATAAATTAAGGAAAAAATAATACGGCTGCTTTTATATATAAATAAAGAATATCGTCGATAAACGGTATAGTTTAGAAATAAAATTATATTTATAAATCTTTCATTTGTATCAACATATGATAATTGTTTGTTTAAAACTGCAGTATTTTTCTCATAATGGTTGATTTAAGAAAATTATAAATCATATATGAAAATTCCAATATTTATAAAGCCTTGGGCCCTAGCATAGTCAATCCGCCTTAAATCCTACTGCCAACCAACCAACCAATACTTATAACAATATACTCATTTATATTTATTATTTTATATATTTTTCCTATGTAATGGAACCTCTGCATCTCCTTTTCTTTCCGAGGATCAAAAATGGGGGTCCTCGCAATACCGATGTGAAAACGGGTTTCGGTCTGCATTTCGTAGGGTAAACAAACGCAAATACACACACATAGTATATATATTAACTGAAAATTTGGTTATTTAATTTTTTTTTTCATTGTATGTAATTTTATATTTATTTAATTTTCCAGAACACACTGAAATGATAGTTAAAAATTATGGAGGTTCAAATTTTCCTTTTTTCGAATCGTATTAATACATGGCGTAAAAAGAGAAAAAAAACTGCCTACAGAAATCCACACATCATTCCATTCCGAGGACCAACTGTGGTCCTCACAATGTTAATGTGTGAACGAGTTTCGGTCTTCACTTGGTAGGGTAAACAAACAAAAATAAACCTACACATAAATAATTGTTGAAATATGGTTCAAAAGCTTTTTTAATTCTAATTTTATTTTTTTTTTCTTCTGGACAATTTGGAGTGATATTTTTAAAATTTTGAGCAGGTAATTCTCCATCTTACAAATCATATTAATAAATTAAGGAAAAAAAATTACGGCTGCCTTTATATATAAAAAAAGAATTTCGTTGATAAACGGTATAGTTTAGAAATAAAATTATATTTATAAATCTTTCATTTGTATCAACATATGATAATTGTTTGTTTAAAGCTGCAGGATTTTTCTCAGAGTGGTTCATTTAAGAAAATTATAAATCATATATGAAATTTCCAATATTTATAAAGCCTTGGGCCCTAGCATAGTCAATCAGCCTTAAATCCTACAACCAACCAATACTTATAACAATATACTCAATTATATTTATTATTTTATATATTTTTCCTATGTAATGGAATCTCTGCATGTCCTTTTCTTTCCGAGGATCAAAAATGGGGGTCCTCGCAATAGCGATGTGAAAACGGGTTTCGGTCTGCATTTCGTAGGGTAAACAAACGCAAATACACACACATAGTATATATATTAACTGAAAATTTGGTTCAATTTTTTTTTTTTTTTTTTTTTTTTTTTTTAATTGTATGTAATTTTATATTTATTTATTTTTCCAGAACACACTGAAATGATAGTTAAAAATTATGGAGGTTCAAATATTCCTTTTTTCGAATCATATTAATACATGACGTAAAAAGAGAAAAAAACTGCCTACAGAAATCCACACATCATTCCATTCCGAGGACCAACTGTGGTCCTCACAATGTTAATGTGTGAACGAGTTTCGGTCTTCACTTGGTAGGGTAAACAAACAAAAATAAACCTACACATAAATAATTGTTGAAATTTGGTTTAAAAGCTGTTTTAATTCTATTTTTATTTATTTTTTTATTTTTTTTCTTCTGGACAATTTGGAGTGATATTTTAAAAATTTTGAGCAGGTAATTCTCCATCTTACAAATCATATTAATAAATTAAGGAAAAAATAATACGGCTGCCTTTATATATAAATAAAGAATTTCGTCGATAAACGGTATAGTTTAGAAATAAAATTATATTTATAAATCTTTCATTTGTATAACATATGATAATTGTTTGTTTAAAACTGCAGTATTTTTCTCATAATGGTTGATTTAAGAAAATTATAAATCATATATGAAATTTCCAATATTTATAAAGCCTTGGGACCTAGCATAGTCAATCAGCCTTTAATCCTACAGCCAACCAACCAACCAATACTTATAATAATATACTCATTTATATTTATTATTTTATATATTTTTCCTATGTAATGGAACCTCTGCATCTCCTTTTCTTTCCGAGGATGAAAAATGGGGGTCCTCGCAATACCGATGTGAAAACGGGTTTCGGTCTGCATTTCGTTGGGTAAACAAACGCAAATACACACACATAGTATATATATTAACTGAAAATTTGGTTATTTAATTTTTTTTTTCATTGTATGTAATTTTATATTTATTTAATTTTCCAGAACACACTGAAATGATAGTTAAAAATTATGGAGGTTCAAATTTTCCTTTTTTCGAATCGTATTAATACATGGCGTAAAAAGAGAAAAAAAACTGCCTACAGAAATCCACACATCATTCCATTCCGAGGACCAACTGTGGTCCTCACAATGTTAATGTGTGAACGAGTTTCGGTCTTCACTTGGTAGGGTAAACAAACAAAAATAAACCTACACATAAATAATTGTTGAAATATGGTTCAAAAGCTTTTTTAATTCTAATTTTATTTTTATTTTTTTTCTTCTGGACAATTTGGAGTGATATTTTAAAAATTTTGAGCAGGTAATTCTCCATCTTACAAATCATATTAATAAATTAAGGAAAAAAAATTACGGCTGCCTTTATATATAAAAAAAGAATTTCGTTGATAAACGGTATAGTTTAGAAATAAAATTATATTTATAAATCTTTCATTTGTATCAACATATGATAATTGTTTGTTTAAAACTGCAGGATTTTTCTCAGAGTGGTTCATTTAGGAAAATTATAAATCATATATGAAATTTCCAATATTTATAAAGCCTTGGGCCCTAGCATAGTCAATCAGCCTTAAATCCTACAACCAACCAATACTTATAACAATATACTCAATTATATTTAATATTTTATATATTCTTCCTATGTAATGGAATCTCTGCATCTCCTTTTCTTTCCGAGGATCAAAAATGGGGGTCCTCGCAATACCGATGTGAAAACGGGTTTCGGTCTGCATTTCGTAGGGTAAACAAACGCAAATACACACACATAGGTTAAAATTTGGTTATTTTTTTTTTCTATTGTATGTAATTTTATATTTATTTATTTTCCCAGAACACACTGAAATGATAGTTAATAATTATGGAGGTTCAAATTTTCCTTTTTTCGAATCGTATTAATACATGACGTAAAAAGAGAAAAAAGCTGCCTACAGAAATCCACACATCATTCCATTCCGAGGACCAACTGTGGTCCTCGCAATGTTAATGTGTGAAGGAGTTTCGGTCTGCAATTGGTAGGGTAAACAAATAAAAAAAACCTACACATAAATAATTGTTGAAAATTTGGTTCAAAAGCTTTTTTAATTCTAATTTTTTTTATTTATTTATTTATTATTATTATTTTTTTTTCTGGACAATTTGGAGTGATATTTAAGAAATTTTGAGCAGGTAATTCTCCATCTTACAAATCATATTAATAAATTAGGTAAAAAATAATATGGCTGCCTTTATATATAAATAAAGAACTTCGTCGATAAATGGTATAGTTTAGAAATAAAATTACATCTATAAATCTTTCATTTGTATCAACATATGAGAATTGTTTATTTAAAACTGCAGGATTTTTCTCAAACAGTGGTTTATTTCAAAAAATTATAAATCAGATATGGAATCACCAATATTTATAAAGCCTTGGACCTTGGACCCTAGCATAGTAAATCAGCCTTAAATCTTACAACCAACCAACCAATCAATACTTATAAAAATATACTCATCTATATTTATTATTTTATATATTTTTCCTATGTAATGGAATCTCTGCATCTCCTTTTCTTTCCGAGGATCAAAAATGGGGGTCCTCGCAATACCGATGTGAAAACGGGTTTCGGTCTGCATTTCGTAGGGTAAACAAACGCAAATACACACACATAGTATATATATTAACTGAAAATTTGGTTCAATTTTTTTTTAATTGTATGTAATTTTATATTTATTTATTTTTCCAGAACACACTGAAATGATAGTTAAAAATTATGAAGCTTCAAATTTTCCTTTTTTCGAATCGTATTAATACATGACGTAAAAAGAGAAAAAAAAAACTGCCTACGGAAATTCACACATCATTCCATTCCGAGGACCAACTGTGGTCCTCGCAATGTTAATGTGTGAACGAGTTTCTGTCTGCACTTGGTAGGGTAAACAAACAAAAATAAACCTACACATAAATAACTGTTGAAAATTTGGTTCAAAAGCTTTTTTAATTCTAATTTCTTTCTTTCTTTTTTTCTTTGTATTTTTTTTTTTTTTATCTAACGATTTTTTTTTTTTTTTTTTTTTTTTTTTTTCTATGATATATTAAAATTTTTGGGCTGGCCTCTTTTCCTCTTCGAAACCATATTAATAAATTAAAAAAAAAAAAAAAAAAAAAAAAAAAAGGCTGTTATATGTAATTATAGTACTTCCTCAAAAAAAAAAAAAAAGGTTTCATTTTGAAATAAAATAAAATAAAAAATAATAATAATATATCTTCCGCTTACAAATATTGTATGAGAATTGTCTCTTTAAATTTGCAGGATTTTTTTCAAAAAGTGGTTGATTTAAAAAAAAAAAAAAAAAAAAAATTATAAATCATTTATGGTATTTCAAATATTTTGTAAAAAATATAATCATCTATCTATCTCTCTCTCTCTCTTTATATATATATATATATATATTACGTTTCATATTTTATAATACATATACTTATCCTATCTATAGAGTTCAACGCATTCTCCTTTCTTTCTGAGGACCTGAAATTTTGTCCTCGCAATGTCGATGTCTAATCGAATTTCGGTCTGCAGTTGGTAGGATAAACAAACGCAAATATACACGCACGCATACATAATAAACAAATTTCAGACCTTGCGGATCTCTCACTCCCAATTAAACTGCCCATCTGGCAATCTGCGTTTTTTTACATTCTTCTATATGTAATATAGAGAAAGTATTGAATTCGCGAAAATTTTCGAGCTCCGTTTTTTTATGGATTTACACATTTTGGGATGTCCAAAACACGAATTGATAGATTTTTAAAAATGTCTGTCTGTCTGTATCACTTTTTTGTGGACGCTTTATCTCACGAACCAATGAATGAAATTTAACCAAACTTGGTATTTAGTTGCACCCTGACATAAACTGGAGCTGATTATAGTTGAGGATGAATCGCTCAACAGGTGGCGCAGTGATCGCATTTTTTGTAAACTTTTAACATGGCAGTATGGGACAAAATTTCGTATAAATGTGCATAATTAGAGTTATATAAAACGTGTGACAATAAAATCAATATGAATTATTGATAATAGTAGTAGTTAACTAGGAAAAAAAAATGTGCATGTGGTTCCCCCATTGGTTCACCCCTGGGGGGAAGTACCCCCCCCCGGTTGGGGGTAAAGTTTCAACATGGGTGTCTTTCGAAAGGTCTCGTCAATACCTTTAAAAGGAATGGTTGAACTATAAATCTGTGATAATTTAAAACAAAGTTATCGATTTTTTTTACTTTTAATAAAAAAAACTTTGATTTTTTTTTTTTTTTTTTTTTTTTTTTTTAAACGAAATTTAACTAAACTTGGTATTTAGGTGGTCCCCGACATACACTGGTGCTGATTACATTTAGGGATCAATCACTCAACAGGTGGCGCTGCGATCTCATTTTTTCTAAATTTTTAACATGGCAGTATAGGACAAAATTTCGTATAAATGTATATTCAGTTATTTTTAACTTGTGATTGCAAAATTAATATGAATTATTGATAATAATAGTAGTTAACTAGGAAAAAAAAATTGTGTATGTGGGGGCATCGCTTCCACCCTGGGGTGTGGGGGGGGGGGTAAATTTTCAAGATGGGTATAGTTCGAAAGATCTCGCCAATACCTTTAAAACGAATGGTTGAACTATAAATCTGTGATAATTTAAAACAAAGTTATCGATTTTTTTTACTTTTAATGAAAAAAACTTTGATTTTTTTTTTTTTAACGAAATTTAACTAAACTTGGTATTTAGGTGGTCCCCTACATAAACTGGTGCTGATTACATTTGGGGATCAATCACTCAACAGGTGGCGCTGTGATCGCATTTTTTCTAAATTTTTAACATTTCAGTATAGGACAAAATTTCGTATAAATGTGTATAATCAGTTATTTTTAACTTGTGATTGCAAAATTAATATGAATTATTGATAATAGTAGTAGTTAACTAGGAAAAAAAATTGTGTATGTGGGGGCATCGCTTCCACCCTGGGGGGGAAGTACCCCCCGGGGAGGTAAATTTTCAAGATGGGTATAGTTCGATTGATCTCGCCAATATATTTAAAACGAATGCCTGAACTATAAATCTGTGATAATTTAAAACAAAGTTATCGATTTTTTTTTTTTACATTTAACGAATTTTTTTTTTTTTTTTTTTAATATTGTTACTGAGTGAATATGTATAGGAAAATATAGAAGAAAGTCTTGTGGTGGCCACAACATACTAGTTTTAGTTGCGATATTTTCGGCCACTAAATGCTCTTATTCATCATAAGGTAAAATAATGTTTAAAAAATAAAAATATAGATGTTTGATACTTATCATGCTTATCATAATATTTCTTTTAAAATATCGTTTTTATTCTCTGACAAAAAAAAAAAAAAAAAAGATTCTTTATAATAGTGAAGCTTTGTCTCTTTAAGTATCCATCTGCTCTGTTTTAGCGTCTGAATAATAGCCCAATATATTTGCAGTATCTTTTATTAGAACGATGACATATTATGGAAGATTTTTAACTATGCTTGAGGAAATGTCGCTTCAAAGATCTTTTAAAATTTAAAGCAATATTTTATGGCGAAGGTGGGTCCGCACTCAGTAGAATAAACAAGCGCAAATACATACACACATACATATTAACTGAAAATTTGATATAATAATTTTTTTCTTAAAAAAAAAAAAAAAAAAAAAAAAAAAAAAGTTTTATTTATTTATTTATTTATTTAATTTCCCAGAACACATTGAAATAATATTTTAAAAATTTCGAGCTCTCAAGTTTCCCGCTTTCCAATCATATTTATAAATAACGTAAAAAATAAAATAAATAAAAAATGAAAAAAAAATAGTAAAACTAAATCCACGCATCTTTCCTTTCCGAGGACCAATTGTGGTCCTCTCAATGTTCATGTGTAACCGAGCTTTGGTCTGCACTTAGTAGGGTAAACAAACAAACATAAACACACACACACACAAATACATATTAAATACATTTCATACTCTACTAATTTATTTATTTTAATTCACTGCCTATCTGGCAGCTTGTACTTTTGTTTACTTGCAAATATTTCGGGCACTAAATGCTCCGATTCATGTTAAACTAATGGAAGAGAGAGAGAGATTGAAACTTTGTCTGTGTTTCTATCTGCCCAATTATTTTGGGGATGTCTTTTAAAACTCTGATACATTCTGTGTGGTTTTTAACTATGTTTGATAAAACTTTGATTCAAAGACTTTTATTGTTATTATTAATATTTAAAATGACGTTTCTTCCATAAGCATTTGCACAGAAATTTAAAAAAAAATTCGAGCTGGCAATCTTTTCAGCTTTCAAATCATATTAATATATGAATAATAATAATAATAATAATAATAATAATAATAATAATAATAAAATAGAACCGCCTTTAAGTACATATGAAGAACTTCCTTAACAAATGATGTTTAGAAATAATAATAATAAAAATAATAAATAAATTTTCCATTTAAAAATAACACATGGCAAACAATTTCTTTGAAAATGCAATTTTTCCCCCCCCCCCTCAAATACTGTTTGATTTTGAGAGATAAAAAGAACTAATATGAAATCTCTAGCATTCATAAAAATGTATTCATATATGAGAAGAAATATACTGATTCACTCTACCAATCGTGATTCCCGCATTTTCCTGTTTTCCCGAGGACCAGAAATGTGTCCTCGCAATGCTGATGCATAACCGGGTTTTGGTCTGCATTTTGTAGGTTAAACAAACGAAAATACACACACACACACTTACATATTATTTGAAAATTTTGTTAAAAGATATTTTTTTAATTTAAGATTCTTAATATATATATATATATTTACATTTAATAATCCTCGATGAATGGTAGATTTTAGAAATTAAAGAAAGAAAAAATTAAGAAATCTTTCGTTTGAAAATAACATATGAAAACTGTTTGCTTTAAGCTGCAGGGTTTTTCCTAAAAACAGTAAATTTCGTAAGATTATTAATTATATATAAGATATATTTATAAAAATATACAAGATATATTTATAAAAATATATCCTTATAGAGGTTATATTTATAAAAATATACTCACGCGCATATATTATATTATACATTTTATAATATAGGTATCTTTGGTCTGCACTCGAAAGAAATGTAAATACCCATAAATAACAAAAATTTTCCATACCCTGCTGATTTCTCACTCTTAATTAGAATGTCGATATTTACTCGCCTGTTTTTACTTGCACTTTTCAAACACTAAAAACCATGTCAGTCAATAAGTAATTTAATGTTTGAAAATTAATATTTTAGAAAAAACCACGACCTATATCTTTATACATTTTTCATTAAGTTTGTGAAAAAATGTTGTTTTTAATCTCCCATTAATAAAGGGGAGTTTTAAAAACTTGAAGCTACGTTTGTCTATCTGCGGCATTTTGACATCTAAATAAACAGCTTAATTTCATTCTGTTTTATTATTATTATTGTTGTATTAGATCTCTGATATACATATATTCTATAAGATTCTTAGCTATATTTCATAATTATCAGTTTAAAAGAATTTTAAATTTTAGAATATATATATATATTCTGAAATTAATATATATATATATATATTTTTTCAGATCACGTTGCATTTCAATTTTTTCGAGCTGTCTGTCTCCTAAATTTCAAATCATCTTATGTGAAATCTGCAAACAGGCAATCTTGTATTTTTGAAATTATGATAAATTAAAAATCACTTCGTTTTTTATGTTGAATTATATAAACGTTAATAAATAAATAAATAAATAACAGCGAATTTTAAACCTTATTCGAGAAAAGTTAAAAATTGGCCATAAATATTAATTTTAGGTGTTAGTTTGAACTTCGCTGAGTTCGTTTAAAAATAAAAGATTTTACACTTATTTTATGAAATATCTAAATTATATATAATTTAAATATATCATTATCTCCTCAAACTTTAACTTAGTTTAACTATTTAAATATATATGTAAAAGTATACAACCGGTATATCCCTTCGAGCTGCTATATCCTCGAAAACCAGGGAAAAAAAAAAAAAAAAAAAAAATGCAGAAAAATCTGCAAATAATCTGAAGGTATTTGAAACAAATATTATAATAATTGCAGTTTGGAAGCAAAAATCCTCCCCCCCTTTCTTAAATTTTTTATTGTTCCAAAATGTTTTGATAATCTGCAGTTTTTTTTTTTCTTTTTAAGTTTTTCTACATTTTTTTTTTTTCTATTAAAGCTGTGAACTTTATTGTGATTTCAGAATTTAATCGGTTAAAAAATTAAATTTGGTGCAATATTTTATGTGTTAACAAACCATAATACAAAATATCACTTTATTTTGAAAATGTATAAATAATTTTCCATTGAATAATGCAAATATATATATATATGTATATGTATGTATATTTTCTTTTTTACTTCTCTTATAATAAAAGGACGGGAGGAAAAAAACAATTTCAAATAGTGCAATTTATTTTTCCGTGTGTATGTTTTCTGCGTAATATATGTAAAAACACGTGGACCGATATTTGTTTTATTCAAAAGAAAAGAATGTGGTTTTTGACTCCCCGCACTTGATAGCTGACATTCCGGTCTTAAACGAGACAATCCCTTTTTACTGGGGATTTTAAGAAGATATTCCCTAATAAACCCACAAATTTTCCCTTCTTCCGGTCCTCGCTTTGAATGCAAAATGCGGAAATTTTATATTTAATTTATTAAAAAAAATTTGGATCATCTGGGTTCTCCCATGTCTATAATTAAGAAAACAATAATTTATATTTGGATATGTTAATTTATACCGGAGATATAAATAATTTTAGGTGGACCTCGCAATGAATGCAAAATTACGGGGACCTCACTTGGCAGGGTAAACCGGTATGTGTGTGTGTGTGTGTGTGTGTGTGTGTGTGTGTACAATATATCAATTATTAACACATATATCAAGCAGGTGATATTTCAGGAATATCAAACAATAACTATGGCACCTTTCTCCAATCCAATCCACCCTACGTTAAGAAGTTGTAATCAAATTTTAAAAGTTACTGTCAAATTCTAAATATTTCGTTTTTTGTATAACACAAGATCCATATTTCAAAAGCAAATAGAATTAATAAAACTATTGAAGGCATTTAATTGTACTGTTTATAATTTTCACCTAAATATGTCGCATTTATCAATCTAAATAAAATAAAAATGACTTTTTTTCCCCTTTTTTTTTTATCTTATGCAGTTAATTTTATGGTGTGAAATTTGTTTTAGACGCAAAAATATATTTTAAACAACAAAGTGTTTTAGTTAAATTCCTATTTAAATTTTTAATATAATAAAAAAATCATTTGAGAAAAATTGCATTTTTTATGTTTTATAGGAAACCGTAATTTATGAAAACTGCGAAATGCTAATCATTTCTACATTTTAAATATTTTTATGAATCGAAAAACTTTTAGTTTAAGTATTAAAGTTTATTTTTAAACACTTTAAACATCTATGTAAATAAGCAAAATTAATTTTGCACTTTAGATTTAAAAAAGGAAAAGAAAAATAACTTCGAATCTATTTTATTACCCATTTTGCTGACTTTAAAAAAACATGCAATTCGAAAAAAAAAAAAAAAAAAAAATCCGCAAAATACGAATATTTTAAGAAAGTTCTATTAAACGTTTTCTTAAATGTGTCTTTTTTAAAAATAATTATTTTTAGAAAACCACCTAGCTTTCATTAAAATGCAAATATCTTTCTCTCAGTTACAGCTTTCTTACTATCTGAGAAGGAAACTTTCCATTTTACTTCTTCAGTTTTCGTTGACGAATGCAAATGTTTACTGGAAAACTAATAAAATATGGCAGCAAAAAGTCATTATTTAATTAAACTTGTGTACCAAATTTATGTTTAGGTGAAATTTGCAGAGGAGAGTTTCAATTTTTAAATTTGTTTTAAGATTGTTTCTTTTATGCAGTGAAACAACTCTGAAGATAAAAACGTATGTTTCTGGTCTAGAAATTATTATTTTAACTTTCGAAAACTGAAAATTTGCGATGTAAGTAACCTAAATAATTCTTTTTTTTTTTTTTTTTTTTTTTTTTTTTTGTGAAAATATGTTAATATGTTATGAAAATTCTGAATTTTTCAACTTGAAGTGTTTGAAAAAATAGTTAAAAAGGTGTTGCTTTTCAGAATGATTCTTTTTAGTTAACTAACATAAAAATATTTTAGAAAGACTTACAAAATAAATGTACTTATTATTGTTTCGGATAAAATTTCTCCTTTTGGATAAAATTTCTTTGACTTACAAAATATACTAATTGTGACAAAATAAATTTAAAACTGCTATTATTGAATTTATTTGAAATGTTATAAATTATTATAAAAAGAAAGATAAATTTATGTTACTACACATATTCACTTCACTAAGAAGTTATACATTTTTAAGTTTTTTTTTTCAATGCAGTAATATTATATAAAATATATAGCACAAAAACAATCATGAAACCCATTTGTTATAATAAGTCAAATGAATAACATTTGTTGTTTTAGAATGAGAACATTTGTATTTTTAAGTGGAGGTTTTTTACACACATTGGATTTATGCAACTTGCCATATATGTATTGAAAAAAATAATCAACAATACATTTAATATGTCAGTAACAAATACAAGGTCTGTTCCGAAATCAATGCGCCCCATTTTCTTCTGCCGCGACTATCCGTCGCACAGGGTTGCTGCTTGCACGTAGGGGTGGGTGGAGTCTTGGAAACACAGTGACACCAGCACCAGTCGACTCCGAGTTCCTGCAGAGTCACATAGACTGTTTCAGTGAACCCTTGTGTGAGTTCTCGGTAGACATCAAAATGGAAAAACTCTCAATCTGAATTGTTGCAGGGTTGGGAGGACGATCCGACTTTTTTTTTTTTTGACAATGTGGTAAGTGGTGACGAATCTTGGATCTTCTTGTACGAAACAGAAACAATAGATAGAGCGCAGAGTGGCACACGACGTCGTCACCACGCCCCCCAAAACGCAAGAATGTTTAAATCGTAGGTTAAAGCGATGCTCATTCTTTTTTTTTTTTTTTCGATTACAAGGGAGTGGTCTATTCTGAATATTTTCCACCTGGCCAACCAGTCAACGCCAAATTCTACGTCGAAGTACTGAAAAGGCTAAAGCAACGGGTCAACCGCGTCAGGCGCGAGATCAAGATTTCCTGGAAACTGCACCATGAGAATGCTCTCAGCCTCTTAACGCTCCGACAGCCGCCTTACAGTCCTGATTTGTCCTCGTCCGACTTCTTTTTGTTCTCGAAGATTAAAAAACCCCGTAACTCAATTATAAAATGCAATAAACTCGCAACAACTCTTTCGGGTAGAAAGAACACACGGCCCTTCTTTAGGCGAACAAAGTAGGCATGATTGCTGTTGTCAAAATTTGTTATGGTGTTCAAAGCTTTTATGGTGTTTATTCAAAGTTTTGTGTTTATTGGTATGATGTGTACTTATTATGTTTTATTAACTGCGATGACCGTGCGCCATTACCACGGTGAATATGTTAATGAGCATTGCATCCTCTATTGCTTAACGCTAATCTCCTTTGATTATGGTTTTGAATTTACTCAGGATAACATCATTTCTTCGGCAATAAGCGAAAAAATTACCATTTACTTTTTCATCAAAGTTCTTACTTTTTTTTTTTTTTTTTTTTTTTTAATTATTATGAAAAATGTATGTTTTTCGTGTGTCATATTTTATGCTTGGAATTTTCACAGAACACATTTTTTAGCCTTATTAATTTATACTTCAAATATATATATTTTTTTATTATAATGTACTTAAGTAATAATAATTAACTTGTAATAATTTTTGCAAATTTTTCTATTGAATCATGTTTTATTTTATTTATTTTAGGGGAGTGGTCGCCTTTAAACCTTCAAAAAATCGAATTTTTAGTTTTAACATATTCATAATATTTTGCAGTAGCTAGTGAAGTAGTCAGTAATTCTGAAGTATCCAGTGATAATTAAATAATGTTACAAGTAAAGTTTTTACTTTAAACTTATTTTTCTCAAAACTGTATTTTTTGGATTATGCGCAGTGTATACAAAAATATCTTGAACATATTCTTTTGAATATTTTAGAGTAAGTATATAATGTTATTACCTACGAATTCAACCTAATTTTATATAAAAAGCTAAGTTATAAATTTTGCGTATAGTGTTTGAAATGAACTTTTTTGTGTGATAATTCCTAACATTTAAACTTACAGTAGTTTGTAGAAAATATATCTTAATGTATGGTAAAAGTAATATGTGTAGATGCATATATGATGTATTTATATTCTCAAAATGTCAAAATTTTAACTAAATATATATTTTTATGCTTGTAAGGCTGCGGGGAATAATTCAATAGAAATTTGAAATTTCCAAAAATGTGTACCTCATTTACTAACTGAAAATAAAGTTGTTATTTTTTTATAATAAAATAAAGTTAGAGACACAATACAAAAACTAAGACAAATTAACTCTGAAAACTTGGCTTAAAATGTATAATATTTAAAAAAACTCTAGCGAATCGAAAACAGGGTAAAATATGCTGGATTTCAGTACCTCAAAGGTGAACACTGGTCTTAATGTCACTATTTTCATAGATTTTGGGCGATTTTTTCCTTAATTATGAGTTCGTAGTAAATGTTTTAATCCACCCCTAACCCCACCCCACTCCTAAAACAAATGTCTGCGAGTTTTTGCATTAAAGATATGTCCTTACAAAATACCCTAATTATTAATATAATAATATTTTTATCCCTTTTTCAAATAGTTTTTAATATAAAACGAATATAATAATTTACGTTAAGAAAAGAATTTAATTTATACTATTTTTTTTCCTTTTTTTTTTCATACGTATTCCATAAAGCAAATGCTAATTTTAAAATGTAGATGTATGTCATTCATTATATAGCAATCTAATGTTCAGTTATACTTGATATCGTAGGAATAAAATCGTCTCATTCCGTTTTATTTATCTATTTTTTAATGTAAGATAAAACTTTTTAAAGGAGGAATTCATTTTTCATATTTCCGTACAATTTTTATACTGGCGATCCCATGCGAGAAACCAGTTCCCATGAGCAACACTTCACTTAAAAAATGAAGTAAAGTACTTCATGAGAAGAATATGAAAATATTTGACTTTTGAAAGTTTTCAAAAATACGACGGCGTAATTACTTTTTATTTACTGGAAAAGAATATTGTTTTATTTACGATCTGTGAAAAATAACTGTCTTTAGTTAGGTTAAAAAGTTTGTTCGAATAAAATGACAGAGAGATTGTTTTGCCTAAAGAAACAACAAATAGTAAATGTCGATAAATAAGTATAAACGTAATATATTTCTATATATATAATGTAAAAAAATAAATAAATAAAAAGAAAAAAGAAAATCTGGTTTGTCGCTCGCACGACTTTCTCTTACCGTAAATTTCAATACTATAAAAATAGATTACAGATAAAAGAGCAAGATCTATAAGGTAAAGTAACAAAGTTCAACCCCTCATCCTACATTTACATTAGATTGTTTGTAAAATAACAAATAATCTAATGTAAATTTAGAAACAGTCTATTTGACGTATAATTTAATGGGGGGGGGGGTGCCACCCACTCAAAACCTTGTTCAGTTATAGTGCTTATATATATATATATATATATATATATATATATATATATATATATTATAAATGAATAAATAAACAACATTGTTATTAATTTACCATGGAACTTGACAGTGCTGATCAACTTTTTCAAATCTCAGCCTAATACGCACCCTTATTTCAAAATACCAGATTTGCATTTTCTCCATTATTTTTATTTATTTATTTTATTTTTTAAGTTATGATGATAACAGATACGTATATATATATATATATATATATACAAAGAGAAAGAGAGAGAGAGAGAGAGAGAGAAAGAGGGAGATAGATCAATCTCTAAAAAATAGAGTTTTTTATTCAGACATTAAAACATGATATTATACAAAAAATAAATAAATAAAAAAAAAAAAAATTAAAAAAAAAACGGGAGTTGAAATAGAACTTTAAAAAATACTTTGTTTACAGTATGGGTTTAAAAAATTATTTTCCATTCTTGAGCAATGTTCGTCGACATAGTAAAATGTAGCAAAGTACTTACAACAGTCACATTCAATAGAAAATAACGTTTAACTTAATTTTGGGCAGCCCTGTATATTGTCTATAAAATATGGGTCGTTCATTCTATAAGTGAATTATCTCCTTGTAAATGGGTTTTGAAGTAACGAGATTTTTGTAAATTTATGTGTGTAGAAAAACGGCAAGTTTTAGTAAAGGTTATCGATTTTTTGTGTTTAATACAACTCAGAATTATAAGAATTTATAAATAATATTAAATATAATTTACAGTAATTAGAAACTCCATTTTTATAACGAAATAGAAATAATAGCTGTCTGAAAATAACAAGTAATGCCATTAATCCAATTATTGGACTTTTTTTCTCTTCTATAATGAAAGGCGTGACTAAATGTGATACAATTAAACAACAATATACATATTTAAAAAATATGGAGTTACCCCACTTTTATACAAAACCGTCCATATGTGAATATTATATTCTATAATACACATCTCATAATTATATTTTTGTGATATCATTTCATAAACAAATTATATTTCATATTATATTTTGGTCAAGTAAAGGTAGACCGCAATCTCAGATTAACTACAGTAAATAAAGTTATGTTAAGTTATTTTAAATTTACTTTCTAAAAGAAAATTTTGCATTTTTTACATCACAATTGACATTTATTAACCATTTCAGTCCCTCTGGATTTCAACAGAAATCATAACATTTAAGTTTTTTTTTTTTCTTTTTACACCATCAAAATCATTCAGCAACAATTCAGCAACATTCAAAAACAATTCCAAATGAGCATTATTATAACTTATGTACATTTTCCTACCGAAAAAGATATATTTTAAATGGTTTAAATATGTCTATTTATGAATGAAATGGTGTTTTACTCTATTTTTATGAATCATGTTTAAATTAATTTAATTTTGCTCGCAGTTTAAGTGATTTAACTGTCAAAAATTATTTATTTATTTTTAAATTTGTATTTTAATTAATTTTAATTACATTTAAGTGTACTTTTTTTTTTCAGAATTTTCATGTTCATATTTATTGAAAAGTTATGATTGTAAATGGCATAATTCGTTATATTAAGTATAAATAAACGTATCTTAGTTGCTTTGTTAATTGTATAAATTTATACCATACTTTATTATTTCTAATAAATAAATTTAAATAAAATAAATATTATATATATATATGGGGGAGAGTAGTTTTGAATGTGACAATAGCTATATTTTTATGTTTTGCAAGCAACGGGAACTTCACGTTTTTTCTGGTATATGGCAGCACTGAGGCCATTCATCAAGTGTAGTTTCAGAATTGTGCTATACATAGAAGAGCAGAAAAAAATTAAAGTGTCTTTTACAGCTGCTAATGCAAGTTTTTACTGATTAAATTAGGTAGTAGTTAAGATATATTAACTATTAGCTTAAAGTTAATATAACTCTTATGCTGAAAAGACATAACCTTTTATTGTGTTTATGATGTTCAAGAAGAATACTGACAATTGTTCATTAAGACTATTTCCTGTTTTATATGATCATGTGGTGGTGGGGATGAATGGGACATTCCCCACAATGTGTAGAGAATCAGAGTGGGCCATGATTCTCATTTGTAGATCTTAAATCCTAGATCTTGGATCTTACTAGATCTTAAATATGAACCTATACTTAATTTCTTAATTAGCTAGAAATAAGAAGAGCTCGAGACAAAGTTAACAAATGAATAATAAAGTTTATTTAGCGTTCAATATATAGGAGGACGTTTAGCGAACTTATTTAAATAAATGACTTCAGGAACTAACTTTAAACAAGATATAAAATAAGAAGTTGTTTTATCTCACCAATGCTGATCTTTTTTGGCGACTGCTCCTTACTACTACTAACTTTTCTCACTTCAGAGTGTCGAGTGGATTCCCGATCACGACGGACTCCTACTGTAATTTACGCCACACTACTACACCTATCTACCATCACTGCACACTTATCAGCTACCAACTCATCACATTCCATTACCGCTAGCCAATCCAATCCGCACTCCCACTATCAAAACAATCTCCAATTTATACTACCTTCAACAACTTTGTTTCCTTTCATTTCAATTAAAACTTACAATCACTTCACCATTCACCAAATACTCAGATCCTAATTATTTCACTGCAGCACGATGCCGACATAAAACTCACGCGACCACAACCTTCGCCGAGTCACTGGGGACGAAGCGATTTGACCGTCCCAACTTTAGATTGCTGGATTCAGCTGAAATTCAAACGGACTGTGGAGACGTTCTATAGTCTCGACCTTACAAACGTACTAATTTAAAATTGTACACAAGACTTATAGTAAAACAAACGTTAAATATATTTTGTACTAGCAGGCTACGCCCGCTTCGCTGGTCACTATTTTTAAATGAATCACAATAATTAATGAATTCTCAAAATTGCATTAATTTTTATCATGTGATAAAAAAAGAAAAAAAAATCTGATCAGGAAAAATGTCGCACCGGGTCCCCACTGCCTTCGGCAGCGTAGACCCGTGCACTGCGCGCACGTATTCTTTCACCATCCTTATGACTTCTCAAAATTCCATGTTATTACTCATAAACTTTCATTCTCAAGAAAAGGAATTAAAAAATATATCATTTAGCATCGGGTAAAAACTCACACCGGGACGACACTGCCTTCGGCAGCGCAGACCCATGCGCGCTGCGCGCGCACGTTTGAGGATATACGTGCGCTGTACACGCATATTCCTTCTCAACTCAAACTTTTATTAAGAAAATAAAATTAAAAAAAAATATTTTATCATCGGGTAAAAACTCGCACCGGGTCCCAAACCCATGCGCGCTGCGCGCCTATTCCTTCCCCACCGTTCCAGCCCCTCCTAATTAACTTGCATATACCAATTTTGAACGGTCTTACTCAATTAGCTGAGATGCAAAATAAAACCTGATCAGGACACTTTAAATTGTAAATCAGGTGAAATCTCGAATTCCACTTTCGATAATGTAAAAGAACTTTAAAATATCTTTCGAATGATGTATTAGAAATAATTTAATCATAATTAGAATATGAAATATTGAAATTTAAAAATATTACAGCGCTTGGTTTTGTGCTGAAAAGGTTGTATATTAAGTGTTGTGTACGAAAAAGAAAATTTGAAGCACTTTGAAATTTGCAATTTTTAACCCCAGTTAAAGATCATGTGACATTAATGACTTGCACCTGTTTTGTTTCCGTTCGAGACAGCCGTTAAAATCGTCTGCTGAATGCTGATAGAATGCCTCTTTTTAAGCAATAAGGATTTTTGGTCATTGTTTGATCGACATGGGTCAACATTTTAATTAATATCTCCGAAACTAATTAAGATTTTTAATATCTGTTTCGAGGAAAACATCGGAAAGGCTCCAGAGCATCCGTATGTCAATTCTTGTGTTTCTGCGTTTAGTAGGGGCTGAACGTATAAAAGAACAGACAGACAGACAGACAGACAGACAGATAGACAGACAGACAAACAGACAGACAAACCTTTCCATTTATTATTATAGATAATTTTATAACCTGTAGTTTAGTAGTTATAACATGGAATTATAAAAGTAGCACGGATTTAGAGAAAAATAGTTTGAAATTAATTGTTTTGATTTTTGTTTATAATAATTATTATTAAAAAATATATATATAAGTCAGAATATTCAATGCAACTTCAATCAATAATTAAAAAAATAAAATAAATAAACTAATAATAATTTGATTAAAATCACAATTTCAATCAAGTTAATTAAATAAATCCTGGTGATTAATTATGCAATACAGAATAGAATGTTGTTTTTTCCTTATCACTCGGAAACAAAAATTTATCTGGGTAATTTGTACATTATTATAATGATTTATCTCTTTCTAGTGTCTTATTTATTTATTTATTTTTAGATTATATCTTATTAGATTAAAATGCTAAAACCTAGAGCACTAGGAACTGTTCGAACCAAAAGACTTTTGCCTTTTAATGTTAATTTGAGTCAATACGTCAGTTTATGTTAATTTCAGTAGGTCCATGGTGTGTAATAAAACCACATAAGCCAATTTAACTTTTAAAATGTAATTATTTTCCATATTGTTTTATTTTCTCTGTTAACTTCAGTCCTGTCCCATTCATCCCCATAGGTGGGGATGAATGGGACAGTACACATGCATATAAAAAATATTATTAATTAAAAATAAAATTTTTTTATTAAAGTAAATATGTTTATATGTAACTGATTACTGAAGTGTACTTATGAGCAATGTTGCAAAATTCTGAATTACATATGGCCGACGTTATCAATAAAAACATGAAAATTGTCCCATTCATCCCCACTCTCCCCATTATATATATATATATATATATATATATATATATATATATATATATATATATATATATATATATATATGTATATAAAATTTTAATGTATATTTATGACTAAGTATAAAATTTATTGTTTTATATATGTAACACATGAGAGTAAAAGTATGAATAAGGCTATAGATTGAAAATAAAAGAAGTTATTTTCTTTTAATTTTAGAAAATATTTTAAACAGTAAAAATACACCTTTGCGTTGTTTAACGCATTTCATATTTTAAAGAATATGACTGAATCATTTTTAATTTATGGTCTTATGCTGGCTTTATAGCAACGATTCACATCAATTTGTTTGAAAAACATCTAATTGTTAATACAATTTATCTTAATGCTTGAATTACTCTTCAGCCAAACAGTTTCCTAGGGCCTCAAGGCTAAGAATGTTGATAAGGATGATTAGGCATTTCTTGCACTCACGAAAAAAGAACTCTGATTAAAGACACAAGCACAAATAACGAATTCTTCAAACAGCCTAAGGTAATAACTAAATATGATCGCAGATCAATTAATGTATTTCGATTTTACATTAATACATTCTTAATGTATGGAGAATAAGATAATTACATATTTATTTAAATTGAATATTATTTATTTGAAAATAAATCCTAATGAATGTGAATTTTAATAAAGTATATCATTTAAAAAAAGAATAAATAAAAAAATGTAACTTATATTAATGTTTTATTCAAAATATTGAAATTTTAATACTGTATTATTTCTTATAAAATACTAATTTTCGTTTATTAAATATTTATTTAACAGAAAAATAAGACATATGCCTACATATAAATAAGGTTGAAAACAAAAAGAATATTTCATATTTCATATTTGTTAATTTGTTAATTTTTTTTTCGGTTTAAAAATGCGGCATATATTTTGTAATTTTACCTAATAGAGTAATTACATTTTAATATTAATAAAATATACGAAACATATACATAAATCAATTTTAAAAATTGTATAATCTATAAATTACTTAATATTATTCAATTTTTAATATTTAGATCTAAACAAATATAATTTTATTGAAATTAATTGATTTTTTTAAGGAAGTAATAATTAAGGTAATAACTAAATATGATCACAGAACAGTTAATATATTTCAATTTTACCTAAATACGTTTTTATTGTATGAGAAATAAGACGAACTATATATTTATTTACGCCAACTATCATTCAATTAACAAGTTATCTTACAATTTTGTGATTTTAAATAATGTATATCATATTAAAATATAAATAAATAAGTAAAACATGACTTGATAATTCATATATATATATATATATATATATATGAATTTAAATTATGGTAAGTGAAGAAATGAAAGTGGAATGTAAAAACAACAATGATAATTTTAACAATATTAATAAAAAAAAGTTAAATTTAACACAATTCAAGCTAAAAATTTCAATTTATGCTGTGATTTCTTCGCCATCAGGTAGGAACACAACTATTAAAAGAACTATGTAGTACTATGTCAAGCTAGCATACTCCAGAATATATTTCAAACAGAAAGTAAAGTAAAAACTTGAAGTTATAAAGACAGATATATGATTTACTTGAAAAGCATTTTATTTTAAATCAAATACAATTACTTATGAATTAAACTATAATGAACTTTTATATCAGAAAAAAAAATGTTTTATTATATGAATTTTTTAAATGAAAATGCTAGAAAGAACATACTCCACATGCACCTACTGGAAAAACTAAGAAGAGACAAAAACTGCAAAAATTTCTGAAATTTTTTAATCGTTTATGTATCTTTAAAGATTTGCAACAAGCAACAGGCTTTTTTTTTTTTTTTTTTTTTTTTTTAGGTATAAGAAGAGTAGTGTGAGATGTCATCCAATTCTAAAACTGCAAGTTATGTTATTTTCTGTTTCACTTGCATAGATTAAGAACAGTTAAAAATTATCTCTATACATAAATATGTAATAAATGATCTATAAAAAATGCTGATTTTGGAATAAAATTACTGTTTATTTAAACATCATGAGGTGTTTGTTTTATTCACGATTTACACTTAGTATGAGTTTACATTCGAATCTTTAATAAATTAAACAGTTTGATTTATTATTTTACCACTATAGTATCGAAATGAAATTATATTTCTATTTAAAAAGAAAAAAAACCGTTCATGGAATAATAAGGTTATTAAGTCATCTGATGATGACTATAGAAATACTTAATTGTTAATTTGATCCCATTTATTTATTTACATTATTTATTTATCATGACTTTTCTGCGAACAATTTTTCTGGTTTATACTTCTGATTTATGATTCTCTTTTTTATCGGAAGAAAACTAATATGCCTTCTGTGTACCACTTTAGCATGAAATATGTGCTTCATGTTCCCAAAAGGACTCCAATCAAAGCAACTTTTCGTCTCACTTCCAGTAAAAATCTGAGTTCTTATTCGAACATTTCGTAAGATTTCTCCTTGTTATTACATGTAGCAAATCATACTTTCTGAAAATAAAGTCAAATTGAAGAAGTATGAGCAAGAATAGAAAAAATATTTTTTTTTTTAAATAATAATTAAATTTAGTAATATGTTACAACTGACCATTGAGTGTCAATATGTGATATATTTAATGCTACACACATTTATATTTAATATGAAAACTGTAATACAATAAATAAATAAATAGATAAAAATAAGTATAAGATTTTAAAAATACATTTATTACAACTAATATTTATAAAAAGCAATATTGTAATTTGAATATCACTTTAAAGTAATTCAGGTTAGAAAATTATCCGTTGCGTATTGTAAAAGAAATATATTGCACAGATAATATTTAATTTAAAAGGAGACATTTTAAAAACTTTCTCATACGTACATATTATACCAATTTTTAAATGTAATACCTTTTATAATTTTAAAAAATGCGAGTGCTGTTTTTTTTTTTTTTTTTTTTTTTTTTTTTACAATCATTTTCTTGTTTTTTTGTCGCAATGAAACAGAAAAATTTCAGAATTCGGACACTTTAAAATGCATTTTGTAGCAATTGAAACAACAATTTTGACACCTATGTGCCAAAGACGTTTACAGAATAAAATACTATATACTCTAGATCAATTTGATGCTGATTATTTTGGGCTAGAGATAATATTTGGTGATATAGTTTTATGCACATTTTTAAGTAAATATATATATATATATATATATATATATATATATATATCCTGGAATTTCTTCAATTATGATTAATAAAAAATATGAAAAATATACGTTCCCAAAATATAAGATAGAGCATCCACTTATTTTGACTTAGCACAATAAAAAAATAATAATAAAAGTATCCTGGTGTGTCACTCACACGACTTTCTCTTACCTTGCATTTCAGTATTATAAAAGCAAATTCCAGATTAAAGGATAAGATAACAAGTACGGGATATGAACTAACTATAAAAACAATTTAAAATAAGTACAAATATAATTATGGGTTAGGAGGCTATCGCCTCTCTCTCATATATATATATATATATCCGAGGAATTGTTTTGATACTGAAGTTGAGTCATCTTTAAATTTCATAAAAACATTTTTGTACTGATTATATTAATGTTTTTCAATATATATATATATATATATATATATATATATATATATATATATATATATATATATATATATATACATGTAATTCAGATCTGTTTTTATATCAATATATTCCTCTAAACCATTCAGACGATTTTTTTCTAGCAATATACCTTCAAACTTAACAATATTTATCAAACTTTTGAAATGGCAACATAATATAAACTTCAAAGTACCATATTTATATTTCCTACGTGTCGGTGTTTTAAAGCTTTGCTGACAGCAGGTACATATACATATATACAGATCGATCCCTAAAACTTTATCTTTCTTATTTAGAGGATGCTGTTATACAAATAATAATAATAATAAAAATAATAATAATAAACAGAACTGAAATTTGATTTTAAAAAATACTTTGTTTGTCATATGAGTACGAAAAATTATTTAAATATTGTCCTGCGCAGGACAATATTTATTGCCTTATATAGAAATGAAGCACTTTATATATTTGTTATAGCTCGTATAGTGCTAATCGGATTTAATTAAGATACTCGTCGTTACAACGAAAGCGGTTGACGAAACCGAAAATGGAAAATTTTGATAAATATGTGATTACGACATGTACATTATTGAAAATATTTGACATTAAATGTGCGCGGGAAAAACGCATTTGAAATCATCTGCTAAAATCATTGGGTAGCAAAATTTACAATAGTTTCTAAATTTGTTTACTCCTAGAGAGTTATTTAATGGATTCCAATAAAATTATTTTAGACTTTATCTTACCCTGAAATTTAATACTATAAATACAGATTGGATATTAAGGGGTAAGATAGTGAGTACTGTTATTTAAATCTTCGTTAAAACAATTCAAATTATGTTTAGTACAGCTTTATTTGACAAAAAAATTCTATGTGATTAGAGCTACCGCCCCTCTTAACCCCCAACTTCCTTTATGTAGATACAATTATCTAATTCAAATCCGTTATTAAATTCAAAATTTCATTTAAAATTGTTCCGATAACTTTCACACGCAACATTCCTTAAAACTTGTCATACTTGAAAAAACTTTTCTAGTAACAAACGCATTAACTTCAAAGTACATTTGGATCGCTTGAAATTATATGTTTTTAATGTATTCTAACAGACCTAGACAAAGAAAAAAAATTAAAATCTTGAATTCGGTATTCAGGAAGTCTCAGAAAGGGAAAATGTACAAAAAAAAAAAAAAAAGAAAAAAAAAAAAAAGAAAGAAAGAAAGAAAGAAGCGAGGAATATTTCGCATAAAAAAATTTGCTTACCATAGGACTATGAGGAAATAATTTCAATTCCAGAGCATTTTTCCTGGACATGGTAAAATATTATAGACAAGCACTTCCACTAACAATAAAAAAGTATGTAATGGCTTAAATATTGACAACCCTGTATATCTTCTGAAACTTATGATCACCACACAGCGTGCATATAAATATAATCCTATATTAATAACACACTGCACAACCTGAAGTACAATTCCCGCTTCTTTTCAAGTATTGTCGCAGTGTAATCTAGTTCTTTTGTGTAGCTCTGTAAACGAACAGTGAATTATTTCTATACTATATTCTACATTACACATGTTTTAATGCATATAAAAAATATATATTCGTTTCATTTGGTTTAATGCAGTCTACAGATGTCTAAACTCAACTTACCTGCAATTTCCCCAATAGATGTAATGTATTTGAATTATCTTTGGTGTCCCTGTACAAGAACCATTTGCATCAACGAAAAGTTTAGTGTAGCATCCCTCTATGATACACATTTAAAATAATAACTTTGGACTTTCTGCTATAATTTCTTTTGAAATATTCTGATAATAGACAGGAACACATAAACACAAACACACACACACACACACACACACACACAGACAATCACGCAGACCAACCCTATAGATATACGATTTTTGATTCAGGGAACATGTAAATATAACAAACGTGTAAATATAACAAAAACTCATTTTTGAAAATTTGACGCGAAAACAATTAGAGCAAGAGCCCACGACGGCCAGACCTTCGTTATTTAATAAAAGCTGAAAATTCTTCATTGCGTGTCCACTATACAGGTAAGAACGACCAGGGACTATAGAGTTTGGGTAGTGGTTACTTGGGCAGGTAACAGGTAGTAAAGGTGTATAAAATAGTACCTTAAATTCGTTAAAGTATAAAGCTCATTTTTTTTATATTTTATTAGGGATAACTTTAGAAATCTCGTCATCCATTGCCGGACACTTATGACAGTTGCTACCCCCTACCAGACACCCCTAAATTTTAATAAATTATAATTATACTTTCGTTACAGTATAAAAGCTAAATTTTTAATATGTTACTTGGGAACCTATAAAAAAATGTTACCTCAATAGCCGGACAGTTTTAATGGTTTTTACACCTTGCCAGACACATCGAAAGTCCGCTGTAGGTGCGAGCGCGAGGTAACGACTGTTCTAGCGGGTGCGAGTGAGATAGGGCGCTTAGTCGACTGCGATCTTTCACTGCGCATCATCTGTCTTTTAGTGATGTATTGAAGAATTATGTGTAGCTACAACCACGTTTTACCATTGATATTTGTGTCGTTTTTGTGTGAAATAAAAGTGTAATTTTAGTAAAAAGTGTTATCATGGGAGACACATTAATTTGTTTTGTGTGTAATAAAAGTGATGGTAAGATAATATTGTTCTCGGAGGAAACTTTAAAAAAATGTCAAACTGTTTTGAAAATCAGAAAAAAACATAACCTTAAATATAAAGACATTATTCTGCCTGATGAGTATACAGAAAATGGTTATTACCGGGGATGTTATAAAGCATTTACAGGACTTATGAAAAAATACTTAACTTCTGAACCTGAAAATTGGACAAAAAACAGTGAAAAACAAAAATCAGCCAGTGTTTCTACAGACAATACCTCAACAACCTCGTCGTTGATACCTAAGTTGACCACAGAACCATCTCATTTACAGTCATCCTCTACGGAATCTTCAGTAACAATGCAATCAAGTTTAACTTTTGAATCAATAGGACTTCAATGTACAACTTCTCAAGAAAATATTGAAGTTTTTGAACCAGATCTTAGTGAAGATAATGATTTAACTCAGGATGGAAATATTCTAACCGAGAAGGAAGCTAATAATATCGACTACCTAATTGTTTGTGTGTTTTGTGACAGGAAACATAAAAAAAAAAAACGTTCACGAATGCTTCCACTTCATAAAGCTGATACCAACCAATTTAAATCTAGCGTACTACCCAACATCGAAGGTCAAGAGAAGTATGCAGAATTATTGAATAAATTTAAAAAAATTTCTGGTCCAAAAATATCATATCATACAGAATGTAGAATTAGTTTCAATAATGAAATATCATCTTCTAAAAAACCATCCAGTAAAAGTGATTGGCATTTTCATCGGGAATATCAACAATTAGCTTTTAATGAAATAAGTGGCATCATCGAGGAAGACGTAATTAAAAAAGGGCGCTGTTATTTATTAGTATATTTGCATGAAATGTACACCGATGTATTGGAAAGAATATTTGAAAAAAATTCTGTTGAAGTGAATTCTGTTTTTACTGCACATCATCTCGAAGAAAAAATGTTGAAAAATTTTTCTAAAGATATTAATTTTTTTACTATTTGTAATAAAAAAATTATAGCACCCAAATATTTACAAACAATAGACGATACAATATTTGAAAACTTACAAACCGAAAATACTTTACAAAAAGCTGCATTAATTTTAAGAAAATTAATACTACAAATGGAAAAAAATAAGTTACCGATAAAAAATCTAACAACAGAGCATTTAATGTCAGGAGAAGTTTCGATACCACCGCAATTACTGGACTTTTACTTTACTTTTCTAGGTGGATGTAATAACAAACGGAAAAAAAGCCTGAAATGTGCTCGTCAAGTGCGTTCTTATTCTCAAGACGTAATCTATGCTGTCCATAATGGCCGTGTAAAAACATCAAAGCACATCATGTTAGGTATAACTTTAAAGAGCTTAACAAGCAGTAGGAAAATTATCGATATTATTAATCGATATGGGCATTGTATTAGCTATCAGGGTATCGAGGAACTAGAGACTGAGACAACGTATACTTCTTTTGAACAATCCAGTTTATACCCAGAAACGATTAAAAGAAATCCTGACCTTTTTACTGGTGTGGCATATGATAATTTCGATCGTTTTGTGGAAACTACAAACGGAAAGGATACTCTACATGACACCGTAGGAATTATATACCAGAACATTGAGGCCAATATAACCGAAGAATCTGAGATGCCCGAAGAACTTAACATGTCTGAAGCGCCGATTACAGATAATGAAATTAATTTACCACATACAACGGTAAAAAGAAGAAGAACTTTTGAAGCCATATCTACAGAAGAGATTCCGTATCCTAAAAAACCGAAAATGACAAGTGAACTACAATCAACAATTGATAATACAGAAATTATACGCCCTACAAACTCGCAGCTATACACCGAAATCGACAATATATGGATGATCAGTCACGTTTTGCAGTTACCTGACGTTCCTATGTGGGTTGGTTTCAATAGTCGGATTTGTAATAATGCTGTCTCACAACAACTTATTTCTTATTTAACCCCAATCAATGCATCACCAACTAGTACATCTATAGTGCTAGAAACTATGGAACAGAGTAAAAAAATTGCTGAAGATTTACATCAACGTTCCATCCAGGTAACCTACGATCTTGCTATATCAAAAGTAGCATTTCAAATACAGTCTACGGAAAAACCCAAATTTGATAATTTATTCATACACCTCGGACCGTTTCACATTATGATTGCTTATTTTAAAGCAGTCGGTAAAGTAATTAGTGACTGTGGGTTAACAAATGTTATGGTTGAGAGTAGTTTGCTGGCAAGTGGTTCTGTGAATGGATTTCTCGATGGAAAGCACTTCAACCGCTGCAAAAGATTGCATCCTTTGGTAGCATTGGGATTGGAGGTTCTACATTTTGAATCATTTTTACAACATGACAACTCAACACTAACAGATGATATGATAGAGGAAGTGAAACAAATACAAAACTGCGAAATATCGTCTTTCAACATTGAAAATGATGAACTGAAAGAATTGATGAATAATTACAATATTTTCAAGCAACAATGTCTCAATGGTGAGCATGGTAAAACTTCACAATTTTACTTAATTTACATAAATCTCATACATCATTACTTGGACTTGTCACGGAGCATTCGTACGGGGGATTTTGAGCTTTTTTTATCAACATTGCCTAAGACTACAAATATATTTTTTATATGCAACCAACAAAATTATGCACGGTGGACCGTAAAATATTATGATAATTTGCAGAAAGTTGCAGAAACTCATCCTGACTTATACGAAGGATTTAAACAAGGTTGCTTTGGTATCAAACGGACCACCAAACCATTTTCTAGACAACCAATTGACCTGGTGTTAGAGCAAACTATAAATGCAGACGCTGCTAGAAGGCTCACAGGTGTTATACACTTTATCAATTCGATTTCGGCTCGTCAACGGTGGGCTCGTAATCATGATGTTAGGTCCTCAATAATAAGTCAAGTTTATCTAGAACTAGGACTGCGAACTCATCAAGATGTTTCAACAGACTTAAATCTTCATAATATCCAGAAGAATTCCAAACAATTGAGACAATTTATCGCTACTTTTGATCGATTTATTAATCCCTTCAGTTCAGAAGTACCGAAAGACCAACTATTAAATATTTCATCTGGAAAATCCGCATCGCTATCAGTAGAGACATTCCTACTAAATATTGAAAAAAATGGAGATAATCCTCGTAAAACATTTGTTTCCGAATGTTTTTCAGATATTACCAGATTTGAAAAAGCTATTACAAAAAATTCCCTTGACAATTTTTCTATCGATTATAAGAAGAAGACAAAAGTTCAAGTAGGTGGTAAAATTCAAGAAATTAAAATCCAAAGAGATTTATTTGGACGCATGCTGGGTATCTCAATGGATTTTAAGGTAGACATTTCAAAGATTTTGTCTTACCCACCTCAGTGCCATTGTCCATGTGCCATTTGGATGGCGCTATTTGTAAGACAGATAAATCTGCTCTGATGAAATGTCTAGAGAAAGAGGTCCAGCATGAGCAACCACATCATATAGATATTATGATAATTGACGGTTTCTTCCTGTTGCATACAATGAAGAATGTTCCGAAAACATTTGGAAATATTTCAAAAAAATTGTTGCAAATGGTTACTCAATTTCAAGCATCGAGAATTGATGTGATCTTTGATCAATACTTTACTCCATCGATCAAAGATTACGAGCATTCCCAACGGCTAGAATCCTCGCAATTAGAGTATTCTATAACTGGGCCTGAACAAATTCGATCAAGTGATTTCGCGAAAGAGTTAAAAAATTTAAATTTTAAAGAGGCTCTGGTTAATTTTTTTATTTCACATTGGGCTACTGATGAAGTGGTGCCATTTATTGGCAACAAAACGATAAACATCAATTTCAGAAAATGTCATTCTTTCACTGTTGATAATTCCAACAATGTTATCTCAAGGTTTGATGAAGAGTTGTCATACCCATCACACGAGGAAGCAGATACGAAAATAGTATACCATGCATGTAACATCAACTATCCATCAGAAATAGTAATAAGAAGTGCTGATACTGATATTGCGGCTATAATGCTTGGTAACATGCATCATCTTAAAAGTGATTCCGTTGTTCGGATGCTTACGGGTACTGGCAATAACTTAAGATATGTGGACCTAACTAAAATACATGCAGAGTTGGGACAGTTAATTTGTCAGAGTTTACCTGGATTTCATGCCATCACAGGTTGTGATTTTAACCCTGCATTTTTCAGAAAAGGAAAATCAATACCATACAAGAAATTAAAAAAAAATCCCGAGTACCAGGAAGCTTTTAAGAACTTCGGCAACAGCGAATTAATTGAAAATTTAGATTTTCAACGGAACATCTTCGATATTATTCAGAGATTTATATGCAATGTTTACAATGTCCCTAATGTTATTGGTGTTGATGACGCTAGACTGCAATTATTCATCGACTCGTATACAGTCTCCGATGTAAACGAAGCTTTTGACCGGAAAAAGTTGCGAAATTTTGACGCTAGCAATCTACCACCTTGCAAAAGCGAGCTATTGCAACAATTTCTGCGAGCAAATTATATATGTACCATTTGGAATAATGCTCATCTGAAAAATCCAACTACATATCAACCAGAAAATAACGGCTGGGTATTGAAAAATGACAAATACCAATTCAAATGGTTTTCAGGAGATCAACTACCAAGTTATGTTAGTGATTCGCTTAAAACTCAATCAGGTATGTAATTATTATGACAAATTATTGTACATAATTTTTTAATTATTCATAATTGTATAATCTTGTTTATTTTTTTTCCAGAAACTGACGAAAAAGGCGATATTGAAGACGATCATGACATCGACTGGGCGAGTAGTGACGAAGAAAATGAAAATATCGACGACAACGAATAAATATTTTTTTTACATGTAATAATGCTTTTTTTTGTATATTATAATAATAAAATTACATTTTTTACTTTATATAACCTGACTATGAACGTAATAAAATAATTTTTTTATTGGATATCTTTGAAGATCGCAATCGACTAAGTGCTCGCGCTCGCACCTACAGCGGACTTTCGATGTGTCTGGCAAGGTGTAAAAACCTTTAAAACTGTCCGGCTATTGAGGTAACATTTTTTTATAGGTTCCCAAGTAACATATATAAAATTTAGCTTTTATAGTGTAACGAAAGTATAATTATAATTTATTAAAATTTAGGGGTGTCTGGCAGGGGGTAGCAACTGTCATAAGTGTCCGGCAATGGATGACGAGATTTCTAAAGTTATCCCTAATAAAATATAAAAAAATTGAGCTTTATACTTTAACGAATTTAAGGTACTATTTTATACACCTTTACTACCTGTTACCTGCCCAAGTAACCACTACCCAAACTCTATAGTCCCTGGTCGTTCTTACCTGTATAGGGGACACGCACAGAAGAATTTTCAGCTTTTATTAAATAACGAAGGTCTGGCCGTCGTGGGCTCTTAGGCTAAATACTTTCTCTACCTTATGGGTTAGAGAAAGTTAAAAAAAATTAATTTGATTGTTTTGTCCAGTGTATCGGGCTCTCTATTTTTTACTCGCTATTAATAAACTTTCTTATTGTTAAATTCTTATTTTTTATTAAAGAAAATTCGACTGAGATAGTTCAACAAGATTTTAATGTTGCAAGTGGTAAAAATTGTGAATTTATGTAACATTATGAATTTTAAATACTAATTTAAAATTTTTTTCGGCACAAACACCTGTTAACTCAAGGCCGTAAAACATGTAATAAAGATGGATAATCGTTATAATTTTTATGAAAAAGTTTAAAAATTCTATTTAAATATTTCAAACTGCATAGAACTAGAGAAAACGAGTTTATATAGCAATATTTATCTTAAAATTAAACAGCAAAAAAATTTTACATAAATATAAACATAAACTTTTTAAGAAGAATAAAATATACGTCCATCATAAATTAATAATATTCAAATTAATTTAGTTTCACACATTACAGTTAAAATGCTGATAAATTGTAAATTTGAGAATTAAAATTGATAACATATAAAATTAAAATGCATAAAATTATTGTATAAAATATTAAACATCATTTGAAAGTAAATATATTATTTGGTAACGAACAAATAGTATAGCACTTACAACACAGGGTACTCTTAAAAAAAAAAAAAAAAAAAAAAAGAAAAGAAAAAGAAAAAGAAAGAAATGAAAAAAAAGAAGAAAAAAAAAACTAGCTTCATAAGATAATTAATTTATGACATTTTAAAACTCGTAAGGAATAAAAAACACAACTCTAGTTCGAAAAAAAAATCTCTCATGATATTTAAATTGCTTTTGTTAAAAAAATAATAATAATAATCAACGAAAAACTCTCTTTTTAACTAAATAAACTTTTTCTGCCATTCAAAAAAGATGACTTAATTTAATTATCTTGAGAAAACTACAAATTTTTTGGGAATCTTTTTATATTTTTAAAAAGGGAGTATAAAGTGCTTTTCCACTTCGTTTTCTAATGGTTTGTTGTTATCATTATTTTTTAAAGCGTAAATTTATTCATATGAAATGTTTATTCATATAATAAATAAATAACTAAAGAGCTTAGCTTGAATAAAATTTAAATCTTAGATAAATTAACATTTAATTTGCAATTTCTGACATATAATACTGAGAATGACTTTATAAATTTAATATTATCCTACTTATTTCCTTTTTAAGTATGTATAAGTTGTAAGTATGCTGTATACGTGCTAAGCATGTACTATATATGCTAAGTATAATTAAATATTTTTGTTTACATTAACTTTCGTTTACGCTAATTCCGTCTTTCATATTATATCTAACGATAGGCATAATAAAACGATACACATATATACTTTAAATATTACATGCTTAATTAGGACATGGTAGATTGGTTAAAAAGTTTAGATTTGTAAAAAAAAAAAAAAAAAAAAAAAAAAAAAGAACTGCCAGTAAATAAAGAAGAAATAAAAATTTTAAAGAGTGGCGTGAAATCTGTTCCAAAATATCAACCATTATAACACCGTGTTTTGTATATTAAAAAAAATATATATAGGTATTACTTTTTCTATTTTTAGTTGATGAAATATGTCTAAAAAAGAAAATAATCATATATATATATAATTTTAAAAATATGTAGAGACTTGAAGACAAGTGGACGTGGTCAACAAGAAGAAAAAACGTTAATAGAAACAAAGGAATAACGAATTAAAGTAACGAAGAACAATTGTAAAAACAACACTACATGTGAAAAACACCCTTCCGCTTCCTCTCAGTGGGTGCAAGCAGCAGAACAGACAATAAGGTAAATTAAAAAATGCCTAACAGGTTTCGGAAACATGGCGAAACTAGCATACTCCCAACAAAAATCTATGAAATTCTAAAACAAGATTAAATTACTGGTAAATTATATATAACAATACCATTGCTTCATAAAATCAACATAACTAAATTACTTTAAAAGTCCATAACTAAACCAATTTAATAATCCAAAAAATACAGTCGATATTTGTGATAAGAATAAAAGGTCATGCTAGATCGTCATGTTCCCACCCAGACCTGGAAGGCAAAAATATATTGTAATGAACTGAAATATATTGAATTTACTGCATTGTAGAAATAGGTCTTTAAAGATAAAGTAGCGGATTCACATGTAGTGGCTCACTGGCGCTGTCTTGTCCGATGTTCCAATATCATAATCCAAACTCTCCTAGTCGCTCAGTACCAAGTAGCTGCAGTCCGACAGAAGGCGTTCCACAAGTTGGACTTTGGACACCAAGTACCGTAAGTGAAGAAACCTTACCGCAGCTATCACCACAATCGCAAACATTTATTAAAATTATTGGCGTAAAACTTTATGAAATTCAATGGATAGTTATTATTGTAAAAGAGATTAGCAATGAATTTAAAAACATGCTTATTGTAATTCGAATGTTTATTGCATACCTTATAAAATCTATTTAGTTGAGCAATTAAAATATTAATGTAAATTTTTTTATGCAAATTGCTGTACTAGTGAGGCATGCTGCAACTGTTAAATGAAAAATCTTTCTTTTTGTCTTATAAATCCAGATTTAATGTATTATGTTGATCATCAAGAAAAATATCTAAGAAATTAACACATTCATCTATGTTATTAGTTTTATTTAAATTTAAACAGGAACGTTATATGTTTTTAAAAATATTTGTAAAATTAAAATTTAATACTAAAGTATCATCTATATATCGGTAAACTTTTAATTTTTTGTTTTATTATTAACATAAATATATTCATAGAAGAATAAAAATAAATTAGCGGCTGTACTGGAGTAATTGGTGCCCATTCCGATTCCATGTACTTGTTTATACATTTTATTACGAAATGTTATGAAATTATTGTTAAAATAATTTTTATACAATTTTTAGTGCTGCCTTTGGCGCCTTTTTTATACAAACACACTTTTATTAATAATTTATATATATATATATATATATATATATATATATATATATATATATATATATGTGTGTGTGTGTGTGTGTGTGTGTGTATGTATGTATATATACACATATATATAATGCGCAATACTTTTATAATTTTTGTGAAGCTAATAAGATGCTACAAATATTCACGTTTTGAATATTTAAACAAAAAAAGATTAAATATGGAAAACCGTTTTAAAAGAAGATTTTTATAACTTAAGAAACATATCTTATGATGATTATAAGTTTAGAAAATAATTAATGATTGCTATAGTTTGAAAAATATCTTTCATTTCATTATGATGAAAATTTAAAAATTTAATTTTAAAACGCAGAATTCTTCGTACAGTATGGGCGCAGATACATTTATTTTCAAAATTCTTAATATATAATAGAATAGGTTGTGTGTGATAATTTTGAATTTTATATAAAGATTTTGCGTTATAAAATTCATAAAAATATGTATTAATAAAAATTAATTAAATGTAAGAATAATATTTATAAAAGAAATATTGAATATATATATATATATATATATATATATATATATATATATATATATATATATATATATTTACATATTAGTTAAATTAATGTTTTACTGATAAAACCCTTTGTAAAAAAATGAAAAATATGTCTAAATAAAAATTTAAATTTTATACACTTAAAGAAAGAGAGTCTAAACTTTCTTTTGACATTAAAACTCGTTAATACAGTAATTTCATTCATTCATTCTTTATTTTTTCTATATACGAATATACGCATAAACTTTAGCATATAAATACTTTTCGCATATTTAAATTTTATTAAAAATATTTTTTGAGAACTTTTAAAAATGTATATGTATAACAAATATTTTATAAATTCATAAATCATCTAATTATCTCTTAACGAATAAAGCGCAATCGTTATGGAAAGTAAAAGCACACTGTTAAAAATTTCTGTACATTTAATGTAAATATGTATCCAGGGTCTCCGTAAATTTACATAAAAGTGAATAATCGAGATTCTCAATCTTTATTCTGTATTTTTACATAATTTTATTATTTAATTTTTTTAATTAAAATTAAAAATGACTGTTTCTACTTTAGAAAAAGTATTTCAGGTCAAATATATATTCTCAACAATAATTAATTTAATTAATATTAGTTAGGAAAATGAATGTATAAATAATAAGTTTTTTAAGATCTCTGTTTATTTTTCTCTGTAATTTTACGTAAGACTTAAGATAACAGATTACACATATATTTCTGTTGAAATTTTTAATAGTGCATCATTCATTTCATTTAGTAACAAACTAATATATAGTGCAACTTTCTCTCACTTGTTGTGCACAAACCGCCTTTTTATTAAAATTATAAAACAAAACAAAACAAGCAAACAAAAACTCCTCTTTCTTTAAGTTACAGGATGATTTAAAGTGAACTTAAACCATAATTAAACTCTATCAAATGTTTCAATAGCCATCATACACAAAAACTGAATTTTGACTCGGTTAGCACCAGAAATTTGACGTGATTTTTTTTTTATCAGGTCTATAGTAAAATTAAAATTAAAATTTTAATATTGATGCTTTAAATTTATTATTTCTTCCTCCTATGGATTCAAATTTATTATTATAAACTTTATTGCACACACAAGCATTATCGTCACATATATATGCAAATATATATAATACCAACTCTTCCTCTGAAAGTCAAAGTTAATGACTCCATTTGTGGTGATGCATAATCACATTTGGAGTTTTCATTAATTTTAATCAATTCTAAATTAATAATAAAAAAAATGCAAAATAATATTTAAAATTAAAATAATAAAATTATCACCGTGACTATAATATTGTTCGAACTACATCTCATTTAAAATCTCATATGTTGGTATTTTCATCTCTCTTTCATTTGCTGAGTGTTGTAAAGGAATTAAATTATTCAAATTATATATATATATATATATATATATATATATATATATATATATATATATATATATATATATATATATATATATATATATGTGTGTGTGTGTGTGTGTGTGTGTGTGTAAATAACATATTTAAAATTATCGTAAATTTATTGCCTAATAATATTAAATATTAACCTTTAAATTTGTGGTTCTTTAACATGTAAATTAAATAAGCAATTATTAATGTATCCTTTATCATAAATTAATATAACATATTCTTAGCTATATTGACATAAATGTTTATTAAAAATATACTGAAGTGCATATTATGTTTTTCATTCTTATGTAATTAATAAAAACAGACTTTAAAACATTTCTATAATAAAATCAATCAAAAACATATAAAATTTTTAAAATGGTGAAATATTTTATGTAATAATTTTATTCATTCAATTAAATTTTGAGATAAAATTTCATATCATTTTACATTTTTTTTTTTTTAACTGGACGAAATTTCTAAATGTTTAAGTAAAGCATTAGGAATTCCAAGAGATAAATGATATATATATGTATATATATATATATATATATATATAATTTTAAAAATGCCTTTAATAAACATAATTAACATAAATAAAACATTTTTCTCATTTAAAACTTTTCTTTTTTGTTTAGTAAAAAAATCTGAAGGGATTCTGTTCGACTTTAAAGCAAGAAGAAATTAAAAGTTACTTAAATAAATTAAAGTAAGAAATGTCTGAAACCAATCGAATAAGGTGTTTAACACTATTGCACTTAAAATAATTGGAGCCCATAGTTCATAATGATAAAATGTATTTTGCTGTGTCCCTGTAAAAGCTTATAATCGCTAGATTCACCAAAATATATAAATTTCGTAGGAAGGTGACCTATGATATGTACATACATTTTCAGTTCAGACGAATATTGAATTTAGACGCTATTCCGATTTAAATAATTTCAGGCTATAAACCATAATCATAAATAAAAATAATAATAAAAATAAAAATAAAATAAAATAGCGCTTTTTTCCTTTAAAAATAAATAAATAATAATAATAATCCATAAAAGCTGGATTTACTCAAAATATATGCAGTTTGTGCGAAGATGACTTACATACGTCACAAATCCCAGCTCATTCGAATAAATTGTTTAAACGCTATCGCATATTAAATAACACAGGTCTAGTAAAATTATGTTGGCAAAATTAGGTTTGATAATATTAAAAGATACATGTATTTCTTGGTGTGTTGAATCTGAAAATGAAGCTTTTTTTTTTTTTTTTTTTTTTTTTTTTTTTGCCATGTGTTTTCTATGATTTTTGTCAATATACAGTGTCCTCTCACAAGCTTTCTTAATTTTTAGAAGTTTCTTGCGTGTCTGCATGATGAATTTTGATTAATCATAGAAAAATACCACAAAAACTACCATATAATTATATTGACGAAAGAGTCTCGGAAAATATTGCTTCGGCAGGCACCCTGTATCGACAAAAATATATACGTTATAGAGAAATACTGGCTTCAGTTTTAGTTCCAGTACACCCAAAAATATAACAATCAGCTAAATTTATCAAATTAAAGCTTTACATTTAGACCTGTATTCTTAGAGCCAATAGGTCATAAAGATTAAGAATTTTTCTTTAAAATGCACAGTTAGTGCGACAGTGGCGTGTAATTTGTATGTAATTTTTTAACTCAATCGAATAAGCAATTCAGACACTATTTCTTTATAAATAATTCGAGCCCATAGAAATTATTTATAGAACATTTTTCTTTGAGACCCTGTGAAAATCCAATAAGAACAAGATTTACCAAAATCTATACAGTTCGTGCTACAGTGACCGATAATATACGTAATAAATTTCAGCTTATACAAAGAAATCGTTTAGACGGTTTCGTGTTCAATCATAGAGATACATATTGCCACATTCATACACTCATTGCCATAAAAATTTATGCACCACAAAATAACTGTAGGATCGTAATGAAATTTGGCATGGAGTTACGTGTCAGGCAGATATGCAAATAATTAGAAAGGCAACATGATTGCGCTTTGCGTAAATGCCAACAGAGTGTGTTGCACCCTGTTCTCCTTCAAGAATATATAAGATAAACAGAGCTTGTTTCCGTGTACTTAATCTATCGTAGAGGTAGCATTTAAATAAAGATAACATAATCGAAGACAATATGAACAGCTGTTAGAATCTGAGAGAGAAAGAATCATCAGGGTGCTGAAAGTTGGGTGGTCAGCTCGGTCAGTAGCCTGCCACCTAGGGCTATCTAATTTTATTGTGAGAAGGTTTTCTTGAACAGTGGATAAAAGGGAGGTCGCTTACATGACGACTAAGCTCAGGATGCCATTGACAGACCAACAGTCGAGAAGACTATCACATCATACGACACGCACGAATAACGCCAACTGTCTCATAGTCCACCAATTGTGTCATTGCCAACACCTTCATTACAGGCGTCTATGTCTATCCATACCATTGTAAGGTGCCTGTCTGATACACATTTGATATCTCGGATCCCTCTATGTGTGCTGCTAATGATCCCCCCCCCCCCCCCGCCGGTTGTCTCTGTTTGGAGTTGTGTCGCGTTTGACGGGTTTAGTCTGCAACCGAATGTAACCAGGTCGTTTTCACCATCGAATCCAGAATCAGTTTGGGCAGAGAGGACAATCGTGTACGCTGGGGTAGACCATGGGTTGAACGCTTTGATTTTGTCTTTGCTTTCGAACGGCACACCACATCCAAAGCTGGTGTGAAGATATGAGGTACCATCACATACGACTCACGGTCACCCCTAATATTGATACATTTCGACATGACAGCTCAGCTGTACGTTCATGACATCCTTCAGCTGCAAAAGTTGCCACTAATGGATGGTCTCGCAGAAGACATTTTTGAACAGGATCATGCTTGACCACACAGCAATGGTACAACAGGACTGCCTCAGCCACATTACCAACCTTCCCTGGCCTGCTCTATCCCCGGATTTCTCACTGATCAAGCATACCTGGGATCACTTGAAAAGACAATATATATGTATAAATAATGCTCATAAATTTTTTTGCACTGATTTGAAAATAAATTTTCTCAATTCCGAATAACATATTTTCTATTTCCATTTAAGTTAAAAAAAAACGGATACAATAGCTAGTAAATTAAAAGTCACCAAGAGTGTCCTATACTGAATCTGTATCTTATATTTGTTCATAGACCTATTATTGCAATGTTCGGAATATTGCATTATTACGGGAACAAAAGAAAGTGTGGCAATGATTATTCAGCTGATTGCAGGGCAAATGTTAAGTTTAAATTTTCAGCTCTATTTTGTTTTGTTTCATTTAATACAATCATCCAGCGTTAAATATAATTTTCCTAAATTATTACTACAAAAACAGTATTGCATTTGTTTCAGATAATTAATGAAATTGTTATTATTTAGTTTATAGAACTAAATATAGAAATTATAAGCATCTTGTAAAAATTATTTCTTAAAACCTATGACATAATGAAATATAAAAAAATCTTACCTGTGAAATGTAATAGATACTCCTTTTTCATAACTTTTTTCAAACCGCTTTTAACGAAACATCTAACCACTATTGCTTGCAATAAAATAAGTTTTATATAAAAAAATATTTAACTTTTAAATGAAAATGTAAATTTAAAAAATAACTTTCAAAGATAAGAAAAGGCATCGTATAAGTAAAAGAATTTACATTAAAAAAATCAATGCAACAGTTAGTATTCAGTCGATTTTTTTTTCGTCCAATATGTCTAAGTGCCTAAATATATTTTTTATTGGATACAGAAGCGCATTTTTGCTCATAGGTTAAAATCAAAATATTTCGATGTTCGATGCATATAGTTTAAAGTTAGGTATAAACAAACTTCAACCAAATGTCATTCAATTCGGTCCAGCCGTTTTTACCCGATACCCGATCGAATAAAACATGTTCTATATACCTCCACACCTCCCATACATACAGAGAAAATATTCTGAAATCTTTTTGGTGTTCCTTAATGTCTAAAATGTAAGGATAAAACTATTCGTGTCTATTCAAAGTGTTTTACAAACAAAAGCTATATGGCACATGCGCAGAATTATTTTACCAATATCTCTAAATCTAATCAAAATTCTGAAATTTTCGATAAATATAATTTTAAGTTGGGTACAAAGCTAAATCTTTGCTAAGTATATTTGATTTCCGTTCAGCCATTCTTACGTGATACCCTAGCAAATATAGCGTTAGAGACATACAGCAACACAAGCATACACACGCAGATAAAAAATATATTCTAAAGTAACTTTTGGCTTACACGATGTGTGAAACGTCAAGATGTCGAAAATGTTTTTGGTTCTGAGAAATTTACAAACAAATTTCTCACTTTATTTATAGAGGTTAAAAATTTTATTATTCAAATAGTAAAAAGAAATAATATTTTAACAATTGCTTTCGTAAAGTGCACGATTTTCGTAAACTTACAGTGTTGTATATAAAGCAGAACACTATTAAAATAGTGAAAAAAGAAAAGGAAAAATCATTTAAATTCATCGAAATTTCATACTTGAAAGCTGTACATCTAAATTTTATTTATGTTCATGCTCCCAGACCCCCTAATTTATGTCTCATTTGCGCAATTTCCTTTATAAATCATATATAATTTTAATTTACATACAAAATTTAGTCTTAATTAAAATTAGCTCTGTTTTAATTTAAAAGTCTTGGAATTAACATTAAATTGTTAATCTCAAAAAAATCGCCATGCATTTAAAATAATTACCATATCCCTCGAGAAAGAAAACAAATGCTCATTGAAATGCATTGTTTGAATGAAACTATTATAAAGCCTTTTAATTTAGAAAATATTTACAAATTTTTCTTTTCAAATAATTTAAGTGAATTTTCCAAGTTTTATATGTTATGTTATCAACATATCATTTCTAAATAACTATATCATTTAAATACTATTAACTAATGTCCGAAATCAGTTATTATCTTTCATCGTTCCTTTTACTTTCTTTTACCCATAAGGTAGAGAAAGTATTGTTTTTGGGTCAAATTTTCGAATGCGAGATTTTGTTATATTTTCACATTTGAGGTTCCCTGATTACGAAAATCATGTTTTTAGCAAATGGTCTGTGTGTATGTCTGTGTGTATGTCTGTGTGTATGTCTGTGTGTATGTGTGTGTGTATGTCTGTGCGTCTGTGTGTGTGTCTGCCTGTTATCAGCATATCTCAAGAACAAATAGTAGCAGACATTCCAAACTTGGTAATCTAAATGTGTATCATATATAGATGCTACAGTAAGCTTTTCGTTAAGATCAAGCAAATGGTTCGTGTACATGGGCAATCAAGAGAATTCTAATACATTACGTCTATGGGGGAAATTGCAGGTAAGTACAGTTTAACGTCTATAGACTGCACTGAACCAAATGAAATGAATATATATTTATATATTGTAATAGAGATAGTCAACAGGGAAAAAATGTTGTGTATGTAGGAGCGTCACCTCCCCCACTGGGGGGGAAGTCCCCCCTCGAGGGGAGTAAATTTTCATGATAGGTATCTTTCAAAAGAGCTTGCCAATATCTTTAAAACGAATGGTTGAACCATCGATTTGCGATAATTTTAAACAAAGTTATCGATTTTTTTTTAAACTTTTAACGAAAAAAAAACTTAGAAAAAAAATCGTACTTTTTTTTTTCTTTTTTTTTTTTAATATTGAGAATAAAATGGACTTTTTTTATATTTGGTGTTATACTACTTCTGTAATATGCAAATCGTCTGCATTATCATAAAAGATAATTTTTTTAAATAATAATTCTAATAAATTATTTTTTTAAAATATAATTTTTTTAATAACCGAATTAAATTTTATATAAATCTAGGTGCATTAATGAAACGGGGGGTTGAGGGGGGCGGTAGCCCCCCTCACATAGAATTAATTATTACATAAAACTCTTCCGAAGCCTAATTTGAATTGTTTAAACTAGGTTTACATAACATCGTTATCTTACCTCTTAATCTCCAACCTGTATTTATAGTATTAAAGTTCAGGGTAAGAGAAAGCCGTGTGAGTGACACACCAGATTATTAGATTTAAATTTGTACAAGTTTGGTAATAAAACTTGATATTAAGTAAAAGGTGATCTACGTTACCAGAGAAATGCAACCTCTTTCTAAAAAGGTGACATTTGTCGAGATACATATCACAGCATCTATTAAAATACATTAATATTTTATAAATTACAATGTCACAGCCGTAATAATGGAAATATTAAAGTGATTTGAACATATAAAATGATTACCATCTGAATGAAGTTAAAGATGCTTTAAAAAACGATTATTTTATGAACTCTTATTTGTTTGTCAAAGAAGTTTAATAGTTAACCAATGTCTACAGAAACATTTTAAATTAGAAAAGTTAAAAAGCGATTTTGATGTCTCAAGTAAGAAAAGTTCTTTTCTTATCCAATAAATAAAAATGAATTGCATTGTATCCCATTTTCAAAATGTTTCTAAAGGTTTTATTCACTTCAACGAAAGTTCACTTTATTTGCTTTTAAATAAGCTAAATATTTCTCAAGAGATTTAGTTGCCCCTCAGAAATTTGGGAAAGGAAAAAATAATAATAATAAGGCACTACTAGAGAGAAATAGATTATGTTTTATACTGAAGCAAATGAATAATTTCCTATTAGGTTAGATAGCACATTATTTCAATTTGATTATTAATCATTTAATTGATTATTAATTTATATTAATTTATTCTATTTATGTGGAATTAATTAAAACTTTAATGGCAAAATATACAGTTTTAAGTTTCGGTGAGAAAGAATGAATCATGCTTCTCTCTCTTTCTCTCTCTCTCTCTCTGTCTCTCTGTCTCTGTTTTTTTTTTTTTATATATATATCGATATATGCATAATGTATACACACACACACTCACATATATATATATATATATATATATATATATAAAAGTACGTATACAGTGACATCTATTTTTTAAAAGATTATTTTAAGTTTGTCTTCCAATATATTTAGTCTATTACCTTATTTATCCAAACGTAATTTTTTTATATATCGGGAGGAATTTTATTTATAATATCATATTTATGTCTGTCGATTGAAACTAACTTTTCAAATAATTAATGTCCAATTTTACGCGAGTATAAATTTTTAATGTCCAATTTTACGCGAGTATAAATTTTTAATGTCCATTCAAATAAGAAAATTGTTATTTATAAATAGTTCGTTATAAATTAACAATTAAAATAATACTGCTTATTTTTTTATTATTAGTGCTAGAGGCCTATTTCAGTCGGTACAGTTGTCGAATTTTCATAATACACTCTTAATTAGTGCTAGAGGCCTATTTCAGTCGGCTTATTGAATGGGGATTTATTGAATGAAGTCCCCCCCAGGCCCAACTTTGACATGAGTCCCCCCTAAGGTACCCTTATTTCAGTCGGTACAGCGTTGTCGAATTTTTATACGTCACTCTTAATTAGTGCTAGAGTTCAGTCGGTTTATTGAATGGGGATTTATTGGATGAAGTCCCCCCAAGGCCCAACTTTGACATGAGTCCCCCCCCCCAGACCCAACTTTGACATGAGTCCCCCCAAGGTACCCCTATTTCAGTCGGTACAGCGTTGTTGAATTTTTACACGTCACTCTTAATTAGTGCTAGAGGGCTATTTCAGTCGGCTTATTGAATGGGAATTTATTGAATGAAGTCTCCTCAAGGCACAACTTTGACACGAGTGCCCCCCAGGCCCAACTTTGACATGAGTCCCCCCCAAGGTACCCCTATTTCATTCGGTACAGCGTTGTCGAATTTTTATACGTCACTCTTAATAGTGCTAAGGGCCTATTTCAGTCGGTTTATTGAATGAAGTCCCCCCAAGGCACAACTTTGACATGAGTCCCCCCAGGCCCAACTTTGACATAATTCCCCCCAAGGTACCCCTATTTCAGTCGGTACAGCTTTGTCGAATTTTTATACGTCACTCTTAATAGTGCTAAGGGTCTATTTCAGTCGGTTTATTGAATGGGGATTTATTGAATGAAGTCCCCCCAAGGCACAACTTTGACATAAGTCCCCCCCAGGCAAAACTTTGACATGAGTCCCCCCAAGGTACCCCTATTTCAGTCTGTACAGCGTTGTCGAATTTTTATACGTCACTCTTAATAGTGCTAAGGGCCTATTTCAGTCGGTTTATTGAATGGGGATTTATAAAATGAAGTCCCCCCAAGGCACAACTTTGACATGAGTCCCCCCCCAGGCCCAACTTTGACATGAGTATCCCCCAAGGCACAACTTTGGCATGAGTCCCCCCCAGGCCCAACTTTGACATGAGTCCCCCCAAAGCCCAACTTTGACATGAGTCCCCCCCCCAAGGCACACCTTTGACATGAGTCCCCCCCAAGGCACACCTCCCCCTCATTGGGAAAAAGAGAAAAAACGTTGTTTTGCGGCTATAAGACAGTTTGGACTTCCAACGTTATTTGTTACAGTATCTGCAGCTGAAACACATTGGTTTGATTTAATGAAAACTTTATCATGGAATTTAGATCGTCATGAATTAACTAAAGAAGAATTTGTCGATATTAACAAGTTTATAAGTAGGCCTCTTGCACTAAATTAAAATTAGAAATGTTCATATTCAACTGTTCACATCTAAATATTATTATAGAAAATCCCCGGTCGGTTGTTTTACAGATGGTGGATGGCCATCGCCGGACCATGATTCCTCCCCGATAAGGCGATTAGCTTCGGGCATGGTTCGGAGTCTCTGTATCTCTGTATTTATTAATTTATTTATTTTTTTTACAAACAAGGATTAGCTAACAAAAATTATTATCCCATTAAACATTTTGACGTCTAATAATTTATCACTATAATTTTTAACATTTGTTATGTAATTATTTTTATATCAGTAATTTGCTTTTTAGCAATTTTAAGTAATTTTATAGAAATTTGCTACTTAAGTTTAATATATTATGTTCATCTGTTACGAACATATTTTATTTATTTGAAATTTTGCAAACAAAAACAGTTTAGTAAGCGATTTTGTGTCTGTAGATTATGAGGTCACCTGAATTAATATTCTCCATCTCCATGGTGTTGCATATATGTCCGTATGTATTTGTATATATGAATTTATGATCTTGTAGGAGTCTAAATGCTTTATCCGATTGAGCTAAACATCGATAGCTATATTATAATTACCTCACCCTAGCTGTGTAGAATTTGATTTGTGTAGGACAGACTTTTTCACCATGTTTTTATTAACTTCAATTCTTATTTGTTTGTTTGTATGTTTGTTTGTTTGTTTGTTTGTCAAGTACAAATCTTGCAATCGATTTTTAACTAACTTAACGACTAGCTAGATATTTGAAACTTTAAGGACATCACAGAACACGGTGACAACACATTTTTTTAATACTTTTAGTAAACTGTTTCAGGTCCCGCTGCCTTCGGCAGCGTTTATATGATTCGACAGAAAATTTATTTAACTCCCTACTAGTTACACATTTGAAACTTTCAGAATAGTTCAGAATACGGTAAAAATGCATTTTTTAATACCTTTAGCCAAATGTTTTGGGCTCCTGCTGCCTTCAGCATCGTTATCACAACAAAGCTTGCAATCGATTTTTCACAAACTTTCAGGAAAGCTCAGAACACGGTGACAATACTTTTTTTAATACTTTTAGTCAACTGTTTCTTGTCCCTACTGCCTTCCGCAGCGTTTATATAATTTAACAGAAAATATATTTAACTAACTTTCCGACTAGCTAGACATTTGAAACTTTCAGAATAGTTCAGAGCACGACGAAAATGATTTTTAAATATTTTTAACTAACTGCTCTGGTTTCCTGATGCCTTCAGCAGCGTTAACAGTACAAAGCTTTCAATCGATTTTTCACTAACTTCCCGACTAGCTAGACATTTGAAACTTTCAGGATAGCTCAGAACATGGTGACAATTAATTTTTTTTATACTTTTAGTCAACTGCTTCAGGTCCATACTGCCTTCGGCAGCGTTTATAAGATTCAACAGAAAATTTATTTAACTAACTTCCCGACTAGCTAGACATTTGAAACTTTCAGAATAGTTCTGAATACTGTGAAAATACATTTTTAAAATATTTTAACCAGTTGCTTCGGGACCCTACTGCCTTCGATTGCGTTACCAATACAAAGCTTACAATCAATTTTTAACTAACTTCCCATTTGAAACTTTTATAATTGATCAAAACACGATAGCAATGATTTTTTTAATACGTTTATCCAATTGCATAGGATTCCCGCTGCCTTCGGTAGCGTTTGTATGATTCAACAGAAAATTTAAAAACATGGTATATAAAAAGATCTTTTTATCTTGTAATTATTTTATTTTATTTTATTTTATTTTATTTAAATAGGTACAAAACTTATAGTTCTTACACAATGAGACAAAATAGGATTTTTTATATTACAGATATGGGCTCAAAATAATTAAATTACTCTCTTATTTTTTTTTTTTTCTTTTCTTAGATTAAAAGCTTTATTTCTTTGGATTCAAGGATATTATATATTATTGAAATTTTTCTGCTTTAGTTTTAACGACATTTTTACACGCTTTGTTGCATAAAGATTTTGAAAATTCCAAAATCGATGTGTTCATCGTTTACATGATAGACCATTTGTTAGTTAATTTCGAAGATTTTTAGCCTGTGTTGAATAATAAATCAAGAAATATTAATTGCAAAAATTTAGGACGACATCTACATTTTCAATTATGACACTGGCATGATTTTTTTTTTAATATAAGCCAACTTAACTTTTCTGGAACGCTACCTTTTAAGCTGAATTTCAGAAAAAAAAATGTAGGCAGTCTACGGTCTGGAATAGTTCACATGTATCATTTTGTAAAGATTGAAGCAGCCATTTAACGTTTGTGGGTGTGTCCAAACATGACCTTCTGTTCAGATAAACTTTTAAAAACAAACACTTAAACTTTAAACTTCATCAAATGCAATTGTAAGCAGTCTAAGAAGGTTTTGAACAGTTCATGTGTTTTAACTATTGTTGTCATTCCTGTCTTATGAGTGCACCCATTGGGACAGATTAACTTTGAAAAAATTAAAATAAATAAACAAACAGATTTGAGCATTGCAGTGAAGTGCATAATAAAGGCTGCATTATAAATAATTACTGCAGCCAAAAACTAAGGCTAGAATTTTAAAGTGATGATACATGTTATTGATAAAGAAAATTAAAATAATTTTTGAACTAATTTTTATTTCGTTTATCGCATATTTTCTGTATTTGAAATGAGAATGTTTAGGTGACACAGACTGGACTCACTGAGTCAGAAAGTGTTAAAAAACTTTCCAAGATGTTCAAAATTTAATAATAATAATAATAATAAAGAGCACTAATGCAATATTTCACATAAGTTAATTTATGGAGATTATTTTTAGGAACAAAAACCAGAAATCATATGGAAACTGCCAAAATAACACCAACATATTTACGTAGCAGAAAGAGTATCGATATAGACAGACGGTGCTCAAGTATGTGTGTGAAAGGGGGTGGGGGTAAATTTCAAGTTTGTCCGGCGAACAATTGTTCAACTGAACTGTATGTTTCGGCGTCAGTTAGATTTTTATCCTTAATAATAAATGTACCAATTAGCGTAGTAATCGGTTGAATTGTGTAGCTTTGTATAGTGAACTACATATTCAGACATATACAACAATAAATTCTTAGCATTATATATATATATATATATATATATATATATATATATATACAGAGAGAGAGAGAGAGAGATTTTGGTATGATAAAATATAAAATCTAGAAAAACGGAAATGCGACACAGCTTGTCCCGGGAAGAAATATTTGTATAACGTTTTCCTTCTTGATCTAAAAATATCACTTTAAATTTTTCCCCTCATTTTTTTCATAACAATTGGTGTACTAGAAAATTTTAACGTTACTTTTATTTTTATTTTTTTTTATTTTTTTTCACAAACTTATTTATAAGTCAATACGATAATATTTACTGAAAGTAATTGGTTCAGGAAGTGTTTGTAAATTGTTTCTTTCATTCTTTAAAAGAAGAAACATCCTAATTGAATTTACAAGCACTTTTTTCTTCTAGTAATTAGACAAATAAGCAATTTTTTATTTATAAAAGATTTTAAGAAAATCAAAACTTTTAAGTAAAACAGTTTAAATTCAATCTGTTTAACCTGTCTTATAAATAAGGAAAACTATTAGATATCATCGTAATCTTCTTTCAAAAATTTTACTTTAAAGAATAATTAAAAGTACGAAATATAGCTATTCTTTTTTTTTTTTTTAATTACTTTATAATAAATATAAAAAACAAATATTTTATAAATTAAAGATGGATGCATAAAAATAAATATTATATATTTTTTTATTATTATGACGAATGGTGTAGTAAGAAAGTGCATAATTGCAATGTTTCTTTTCTGTTTTAAATAAGTATTTTTCCTTTCACTAACAACAAAATTTTAACCTGTAAAAAAATGTGTTAAATTTCAAATTTAATTAGTGTATTATCATTAAGTATGTAATGCTTTAGTTAAGAAATGCATTTTAGTAAATGATTTTTAACGTGTATCAAAATCAGAAAAAGTGTCATTTTTGTTAATTATGAAATTAATTATCCTATTATAATTGCTTGCTAAAATAGTTCCTCGTTAGTCAAAAAATTAAAAAGCACATGGGATTTCTTAAATACTATTTGGACTAGTTTCACTTTCTTTTGATTTAGCCATTAAATAAACTTATATATATATATATATATTAGCAGTAATGTTTTTTCCAGGTTTTAATGCTCAAGTATTACAATTGTAAGGTAGGAAAAAATGACATTATCCTCATATTGTTTATCAGACTGATGCATTTATGCGTATTAAAACCCCTACCCTAACAGCTCAAAATGTTCCAGAAACGTAACAATCATATAACATTGAAACATTATAAACATTTCAGGAACGTTTAAAAACGTTTAGATTGCTTTCCGACTGGTTTCAAAAACGTAGAAATGTCCGCGATCGTAACAAAAAAATCAGATACGTAACAGAAACGTTACAATCACTTAACATATTGAAAAGGAAAAAGAGCGAATGCTTCAGAAAAGTATCAGAGAGCATGCTTAAATGTGTTACGTTTTTGAAAGATTGTAAACTTTTTGTAACATAACTGAAACATTCTGTGCTGTATGGGTATATTATGGCAAGAAAGCAAAAAAAAAAAAAAAAAAAATTTCAGTCTTTTCCAATTTTGTTCAATTAAGATGAAAGTCTAAATGAGTTGTTTTGGCATTTACATGGCTTTCTGATAGGCTAACAGCTATAGAAATAGTCTTATTTGGCATATATTTCTGTGTGAGAGCGTATTGGGCGCATTCCTTTCTTAAACCCTGCTTTTCTGAATGAAAAGTTATACCTACAGTTACAAAACACATAGTTTGTTATAAAGAAAAAAAAAATCGAATTGTTAGAAAATATTTACCTACACCAAGTGTGAGATTTGCATATTTTCAGCAATCTCTTGATCTCTCATTTTATATGCTAAAAGTCAATGCTATGAGTAGAAAATCTCCATACTATGAAATACATCTACTTGGTAAATTTCCAAGTAAACATTTATGAAATGATTAGAATCTTTCGTTAGCTTACTAAAAATCTCTCATAAGCAGGGAGAGGCAGATAAAGCGTGCTATTTTTTTAAAAGAAGATAATTACTTCCAGACGTATATTTTAAATCACCTTTACAAAAATTCTGTCATCTAACTGAGACAACTCGACTATCGTAACTTAAATAGTTTTCCACATAGAATTTTCAACTATTATTAAAAAAAAAAAAAAAAATCGCCGCCTGAATAAATTTTCCATAGAATTTCGCTGTTTGACATATCAGAGCGATTTTGAACATTTAATCGTCTGACGCCTCGCTTCCCTACACTGTTTGAATCTTACCACACTTAGTAAAATAATAATAATACTAACAATAATAACAATAAGTAGCATTCTCATATGGCCTTCAATATACTAAACTTAACTCCGGTATTTATTTGTTTTCAAGACCTGCTGATAAGAGGCGTGCAAGACTTTGACCAGCGACGACTTACGAAAATCATTTAATGTGGCAGACATGGAACTCTTCCTCAAACTGTTGCATATTTCAAAGCTTTGTCTTTAGCAAGTACCAGTTTATCAAACAGAGAGCCATTGATATGTGCAATCTGTGGCATAAACCCACTCGTGCAACGTTGTTAACTGCAAGACACAATGTTGTACGAGTCATCTAAGAAAGCCAACACCACCATTAGACAGTTGATGATTGTAAATACCTTTTTTTCTGGTCTGAGAAATCTTGTTTTCAATTGTATCAGTGGTATGGGTGGGGAATATGTAAACGAGTATGGACGATGGAACATACCTGTCAATAGGAGACTGTTTAAGCTAATGGAGGCTCTTTCATTCATGGAGCGAACAGTTGGCTTCATATGGGGTCTCTGATATAGTTAGATACGGCTCAAACAGTATTACTTATTAACTGTACTGATTTTACAAAAACATTCATGTGGAAATAGAGATGTAGCAGCATTAATTGCAACAGTAGCATTGCATTAGTAGCAACATTACATATTTCAGTTTACATAGTTGATTTCGAAGATGAATGTTTTTCGAAAACTAATGCTGCAAAATATAAAAAATAATTTGTAAATATTTATTTGTCCGTTTCTATATGCAATTTTGATGTATCTGATGAATGACAGATTTTATTTTTATTTTTTTAATAATATGTAAATAAAAAAAAGAACAATAATAATAAAAGCTAAAACTAAAAGGTATTAGAAAAACTATTGTCATTAAATGTGATACCTGATAGCTCAAATATTCTAAAAACATAATTGTAAATGCATTATGTCATTTAATTTCATTTTTAAGTCCACTAAGAGTAAAAAAAAAAAAAACAGTGATCATGTTTATGAGTCTTCTCTCCGAAAAAGACATTCAAAATTTTTCGTTTAAAAAAAGACGTTTTTCACCATCATAAAAAGGTTATTTAATTGAATTATCCTAATATAAAACTGGCAAAGTTTTTTTTTCTTCCTCTTTTCCTTAATCATTTTAAATGCATTTTAAGTTTTTCTTTCCTTTCGCTTTTGTAGCATTTTTTTCTGCCTAGTCTATTTATTCATTAAAATATTAATTAAATTAAGTGAGACATTTACTCCCATAATTTTCTTCTTTAAAAAAAAAAAAAAAAAAAAAACCTTACTTAAAATGTTAAAAAGAAAACAGTTGAACATACATTATGTTTTTTTTTTTTTTTTTTTCATTTAAATTGAAAAAAAAAAGTGTGCTGTATTAAAATATTTCGGACATTAATGTCGCATCTATAAAAACATTTAAAAATCTATTACAAATATGTTTTATTTTAAATAATGCAAAAAAAAAAAAAAAAAAAAAAAAATATATATATATATATATATATATATATATACATATATATATATATCTTTTTTTTCTTCTAAAAGTACTCCTATTAATTTACTTTTATTTCTTTATTATCTCAATATTTTTCTAATATATAATATTACACAGTTTTGTTTGTTTGTATGTTTGTTGTCGTGACAATTTACAAACATGTTTAGCCAATAATTATAATAGATTTTCATGAAATTTCTTTAAAAAATTCTAAATATTTCTTATATAATAATAATAACTAGTATAACCCAGTGGTTGAAACACGACCACTTTTTTTGCAAAGTGAACCAAAGTAATTGCCTTCTTGTAAACGGAACTGAATTGCAACAAATCTACGTCAATTATTTGTCGATATGCATCCAAAGTGAATCAGCAGAGTTTTACTTAATATATTTCTATGCGTTTGGTAGACTATAGATGCCGAACCTTTCCTGAAATGAGAGGAAATCGCAACGTGGAAGCGCCTCCTGTTCGGTGATATTGCCCAATAGCTAATCGGCACCAATTCAAGCCAAGGTCCAACCAAATATCAAGTTCGTTAAATTAAGTCTAATGGTTTTTAAAATACAGCGTTCAAACTCAAAAAGACACATATTTTCTAAAAATGGTTGAATTGAGTTTAAGAAATCTTAAAACGTATAACTTCATCAATCTAATATTTTTCTGACTCTTATACTTTCTTCTAATACAGGGTGATTAGTTTAACAGAGTACCCGTGATTTTTTCTTATAACCCATAAATCTGACGGATGCGTCAAGTATTCTAACATTGAAGTATGATTATTTGAACCTTGCTTAAGTTTGTGAGACATTTTCTAACACTGTTGGACTAATACAACTTTATTTGTGAGGTAAAACAGAAATGGAGACGCACAATGTTTTTTATCCTGTAATAATTTTATTTTTAAAAAACATATTTAAATTCTTTTTTTTTTTACTTTATTATTCTTCACAGAAAATGTTGAAAATGTTCGCCACCAATTTGAATGCAAACATGCACACGTCGAAGCAGGTTTTTGACACACTTCGCAGCATTGCTGGTGTTATAGCATTGCTGGTGTTATTGACGAAATTTAATCAGTTATGATCTGTTTTAATTCATCGATGTTTGCAGGATTTCTCGGTAAAAGCCTATGGAATGATAATGTAAAATGATAATTATGTTGTAAATGTAATGTAGGAATGATAATGTAAAGGGGAAAAAAGTGCATTTCCGTTTCTATTTTACCTCTCAAATAAAGTTATAACAGTCCAGCAGTGTTGGAAATTGTCTCCCACGCTTAAACAATGTTCAAACAATTATAGTTCAGTGTTAGAATAGTTTCCACATCCGTCATATTTAAGGGTAATAAGAAAAACCAACGAGTACTTTTTAAAATTAATTACCCTGTATATACAGATGATAGAATAATACATCCATATTTTTAAAAATATGTAGTAAATTTCAGTTAATTCAAATGCAAGAAAATCTCAAAAGGTATAAATTCATTGAAAACCCGAAATCGAAATTTCTTTCGTATCTTCTACTTTCTTCTTATACACCCAGAAGCTATTAATAAATCCAGTTTTTAAAAAATAAGTAGTCAATTTTAATTAATTGAAATGCAAGGAAATCCCAAAATGTGTAATTTCATCGAAAACCGCAAATCAAAAATTTTCCAAATCTTAAACTTTCTTCTTATAGTTGTAGAAGATATAGTGTGGCGACAAGTGAAGTGTGGCGTCATTGAAAAAGTAAAAGATTTCATTTGTGAATCGTCCATTGGATTTTTTGAAAATAAAATGAGGAAAATTATTTCAAGATTTTAATCCCACATTTGGCTATAATTAAAGATTAGTCTACGTGCACATGTTACAGATTAAGTTTTTTTGCTGTCAAATTGACAAAATTTTAGTTTTAATTTCAAAACTCTAGAAACAAAATGGGCATAGATATGATATTAGTCCTTGGTGTTTTTAGTATTTGGCAATCAAAAACGTAATACGAAAACATACATGCCAGATGTACATTTTCATAATACATATATATTCTACGAAATATTGTTTCATATTATTGATTGCTCGTTATTAAAATAACCATGATTTTTGAGAGGAATTAAATATATTCGCCAGATACTTCGGCGATCTTTTATTATTATTATTTTATTTATTTATTTATATTTTCGCAAAGGACGATATATATCAAACCTGTTCATTCGAAAGGAATCTTATTTCACTGAATTAAATGTTTGTGTTTATATTTGAAAGTGGAAGTAGTCATTTTACTTTTCCAGAGTTTTGAAATTTAAAATAAAATTTTATGAATATTTCAGAAACAATAACTCAATCTAACACACACAGGCAGTAACTTATATATAATTATACCCAAATATAGGGATTGAAATCGGGACATATTTTTTCTTAATGTAAAAAAAAAAAAAAAAAAAAAATCTAATGGACGATTAACATAGGAAATATTTTGCTTGGCCTGACGGACGGTCAGTGATATCATCACTTCGCTTGTGTATAGTAATAAATCTATTTAAAAAAAATAATTAATCAATTTCATTTAATTGGAATGCATTACGTTTTTGCTTAAAAGTGTGTCTCCAAATTAGAGCTGAGGTAAGACCTCCCCCCCCCCTTCCCCAAAAAAAAAAAAAAAAAAAATAATGAAAAATAATGAAAAATAAATAAAAATAAAAATAAATAAATAAATAAAAGTAGATCTTAAAAAACAAAATAGAACTCTTATTAACCAAATCCTTTTTTAACTTGAGTATATTTTCAACAGTATAAACTTTCTATCTACGACTCATTAACTCAATTTTCTTCTATATGATGGTTATCTTTCTCTTAGAATAAAAATTCTGTAGTCTATAGTTTTATTTGAATTATCAGAAATTCCTAAATTTAACAACTTTCTGTTTCACGGATTTTTCAATATAAAATAACACGTGTATAAAATGCATAAAAAATAAAAATACTTTTAAATGCTTTCTTGACATCGTGAATTTTTTTTTTCTATTCTGCACATTTGGATAATCATACCTTTCGAACGATACCATTTTCAACCCTCTGCTCCCATAATTAATATGGTAAATATGTACCACAAATTTCAAGAATGCCTATTAATATATACATAATAAGAAATACATGCAATAAAAATTTATTATCCGCACATAAACTGAAGTGTTTCTCATTCGCTCAAAATGATTTTGGGCGAAATATACTCCCATGGGAGTTTTCTCTGACGAAAGCAAATTGCTATTTTGATGGCCCTGGTAGTTGGAGGCACTATAGCCCAGATTTGTGAAAACTTATTTTTTTTTCCAGTTGTCAACACAGTATATCATATGTTATCATGTAAGGGTGCATTTCTCTTTACGGAATTTGATCTCTTGCCTTCTTTTCAGCGTCAGTAAACTCGGATACAAAAGAAAGAAATTCTTAACGAACACTTGTTGCCGAATTAAACTAATTTAACTGAAGAAAAATGTATTTTCTGGCAATATAACTCATAGGTGTCGATGATAAAATCATTGTTTCAGAGTATAAATAATGAAGTTTTATACTGGTCATGAAGAAGTCCTGAACTTAATTCTATTGAGTACTTCTGGTATTATCTTGCACGACACATGTATCGACATAGAAGGCAATATTCATCGATCGTTGAATTAAAATATAATATTGATGAAGGAATGTTTAAAACCGATACTGTTTTGTGCCAGAGATTTAATATATTCATTAAATTGGAATATTCGAACTCATTAAACAAAATGGTTGCACAACAAAGTACAAATATGTGTTTTCTGTGTTAGAATATATTTTTGTCTTGTTGCATTATTAATATTTTTTTTTTTTTTTACATAGACAAAAATGATTTGTTTTCTAAATTATTGAACGTTTTCAGTAAAATATATGTAAATAACAATTTTGTTTACTTACTTTATTTTTTATAAATCATAATAAGCATTTGAATTCATTTCTTAAGGAAGTGCTTATGTATATGTATTCAAAATAATTTTTAATTACCCTAAAGTTGTTATAGGCATTTTACAAGTTTGAGATCTCATCATTATAAAATATTTTTAAACATAACATAGAAATATAGAAATATAGATTTAATAATGGAAACATTTGATAATAATTCGATTTCCTGATTTTGCTTTTAACAATTTATTTTCATAACTTTATATATATATATATATTTATTACTGTTGCTTTTCAAAACAAGTTGTTTGATGAGTTTTTATATTTTTTATTTTGTTTTTCTCTAAATAGAAAGAAAAAGTAAAGTTAAGTCAATAAATGACTGAAAAAGGAAAAATAAAATATTATTTTTTCGTCGTGTTTACCGTAAATATTTGAGTTATTTAATTAATATCAACAAAATATCTCCTAAATAAATATAAAAGTACTTATATATATATATGTATATATATATATATATATATATATATATATATATATATATATGAGGAGCAAACATTCAAACCGTGTTTTGTCAAAAAAAAAAAAAAAAAAAAAAAAAAACGTAATTGAGCTGGTGATTTTTCTCTGAATTCCACATAAGATATTATGTTTATATATGCCCCTAGTAACTAGCAATGCATCTAAACAAATGTTAATTAGGTTAAATTCAGATTTTTTTTCTTTACTAGTTTTTTGTGCTTTCTAAAAAATGTACCCGAAAGAAAAAATGTTTATATATATATATATATATATATATATATATATATATATGTGTAAAAATAATTTTATTATAGATTTCGTTATATAACGTATATAAAAAGATTTTTTATAAAAGACAGAAATAGAAATATTTGTTTAAAACTTATGTGGCTTTTATTTTAAATTTTATAAACGTATATATTAAATTGTATTATACATCAGTGGTTTTTTTTTACTTATATATATATAAATGTTACTGAAAAATAAATAAAGGATATGTACATATCCTTCAGTTTGTATAATAAGTCTATATATGTAATTATTATGTCTCATCAATGTAAAGCAATATGGCATATGTTTAGATTATAGGCTCATTAATGGCATACGTTATCTTTCGATATTAATTTAATTGGTTAAGTGTGAGTCTCATTTAAACATGTGCTTCATATTATTTGTGTTATGTTTCAATTTCATTCTCTATGAAAAAATATTATAATGTATTATTATAGCAAAGAAGTAAACAAATTGTAAGTATCATATATACATATATCTGGTGATGTATTAATCATAAGTTTGAATGGAACAGAATAGAATAGCACAGATAAAATAGTTTCCATTCAAACTTATGATTTTGAAAACTTATTTTGTAATATTATTATAGATATTTGACATTCCTTATATTGAAAATGAATTAAATACCCTAGAGATTTTCCCCTTATTTTATGTCATTTTTGTCTAAATAATAATTATATCTTTTTTCATAATAGAATTTTTAAACAGTCTCATGGTATTGGTATGGGAAATAATTATTATTCTTCTGCGGCCATTTTTTTCTTATTTTTCTTTGAAAACAAGTTCACTGTAACTCATAATACCTGTTTACATATTTATTGTTAAATTGATGACTTAATTAGTTTTTATACTAATTTTGATAATTTTTTACATTTAATATATCCAGATATTTTAAAATTATGAAAAGCCAATACTATTTATTTTCAAGCAATTTTTTTAGATATTTCCTTCGTTTTAAAAAATAATAATTTATGCACTGATTTATATGATAAAAGGAAAAAAACTTCAATTTTGTTACTAACTGTATGCCGCACTGGTATTCTAATCTGAGCCTTAAAATTTACCTAAACATAATAGTCAATCAACTTTTAAGAATTAAGAGATTATGCAATTTAAATTTGATAAACAAATATATATTTTTCAAGTTTTATTATACTATAAAAATTTATATCCTTTAAGTTTTACTTCTTACTAGCTGGCTACGCCCGCTTCACTGGTCACTATTTTAAAATGAATCACTATAGTTAATGAATTTTCAAAATTGCATTAATTTTAATCAAGTGGGAAAAAAAAAAGAGAAAAAAAAAAGTTTTGATTGGAAAAAATGTCGCATGGGTTCCCCACTGCCTTCGGCAGCGCAGGTCGTTGTGCGCTGTGTGCGCACATTTATATTCGACACTCTTAATGAATCACCATATTATCGTAAAGGAAAAACATAAATATAAAATACAAAAAAAAAAAAAAAAAAAAATCCTTTCATGCGGCTTGCATGTTGCTTCACCTACCGTTCCCACCCCTCCTAATTATTTTAGACTTTAAAAAATACTCGCAATCGTTCTTTCGGACTTTTAAACCAAATAATACTAATTTCCAACATTCTATCTGAATGTCTTCATTTTTATCCCCGCACCTGTCCCCTTTCCCTCCCATCGTAAAAATTCTGCAGTTTCGAAAATATTCGCAATCAATCTATAAGGCCAAAAAGCCTAACAACACTAATTTTCAGCAATCTAAAACTTATTTATGTATTTTTGCCTCTCCACGCCCCTTCCTACCCCTCCTATTAACTTTAAAAGTTCTAAAATATCCGCAGTCGATTTGTAAGTATCAAAAACCTCTATGTAACAATTTTGAACGACCTAAATCTATTTTTTTTTTGCCCCTCCGCCCCCCCCCCCCTTCTGACCCTCCTGATAACTTTACACTTTCGAAAATATCCTCATGAAACATATCTGTACCAATTTTGAATTGTCTAAATTGTTTGAATTGTTTTTTTTTCCCATCCCCCTCCTTTCCGGCCCCACCTGGGACAAATTCCTAAACTTAATGAAATTAGTTTTTATGTTTTTCTGGAAACTAGATTTTAGAGCAAAAATCTCACATGTATCTTTTTTTTTCTGTTTGCGATATAAATGATTATTTCAAATCACGTTTTACCCCCTCTCCCTCCTCTTGGGGACTGAATTTATAAAATTCCAGAAATTGGTTTTTAGATATTTGTATTAGCAAGATATTAGAGCAAAAATTTAACGTATATCTGTTTTTGTTTTTTTGTTTTTTTGTTTGAGATATATAGGAGTATGTAAAATCATGTATTGCGCAAGTGAAATCACGTTTTGCCCCCTTCCCCCCTTTGGTGACCGAATTTCTAAAATTCCAGAAATTGGTTCTTAGATATTTGTGTAAGCTATATTTTAAAAGCAAAAATTTGACGAATATCTGTTTTTTTCTTTGAGATATGAAGGTTTTTGTGAAATCACATTTTGCCCTCTACTCCCTCCTAGAGGGTGAATGTCTCAAAATCGCTTCTTAGAGGGTGCTTACACTATATGTTCTATAATCTGATTCAATTTCGAGACAGTAGCTCCAGTAGATTTTGCTGTCCGTTGATGAGTCAGTGAGTGAGTGAGTGAGTGAGTGGAAGCACTCTTTTATATGTATAGATTATACTAGTAATGTAAATTTTTAGTGACAGCTCCGCCGTTACTAGCTTTACTTTGATCGGTGGTTCATATAGGTGTCCAGTGTGATGCTAACGACTTAAAGCCTATTTTTTAGGAAGGTTGTGGGTTGATGGATGGAATTATATTGTTCTGCCAGACTTGGAATGTATTGTACATCTATGGATACGGAAGAAGCATTACAATGTTTTAAATGTTTTTAAGCTGAAATGAAATTTTTCAGTTGTTGTTTCTTGCAGATGGTGAGTTTTTCTACCTTTTTCTAGTAGGTTCAGGTGGGGGTATGTTCTTGCTAGCATTTTCATTCCGAAAATTCATATAATAAAATAATTGTGATATAAAATTTCATTTCACTCATAAGTAATTGTATGAAGTACTTTTCAAATAAATCATATTTCAGTCTTTTATAACTTCATGTTTTTCTTTACTATTCTGTTTGAAATATTTTCTGGGGTATGCTAGCTTGACATAGCTTCAGAAACCTGCTGATGCTACATAGTACTTTTAATAGCTGTGTTCTCACCTGCTGACGAAGAAACGCAGCATAAATTGAAAATTTTAGCTTGAATAGTGTTAAATTTAAGTTATTTTCTTGTTTATTAACATTGTTAAAGTTATTATTGTGGTTTTTACATTCCACGTTCATATCTTCACTTATCATAATTTAAATTCATAGTTCTATTTTTGTATATAAATTTACTGTTGCTTTAGCGCCTATTTTATGTAAATTAATATTTTTTATCATTTATTTTGAAGTTAATTCAATACATATATCATGAAAAACGGCAGTTTTTTGAGTGACGCAAGCGGAGGGACAACGGGACGCTGCGAACTCATATATACGGCTAGTTTGACATCAAAGAGATTTGTAAAAGCCGACACTTAATATCTCAGCAAATATGCCATATTTTGTTCTCATCTTTTCAAAATAGTCTTTTATCTTCGGTCTTAATCTATCCTGAAAATTTTACATTTCTACATGCAGTATGTTTTGAGATCTGAATCTCAATTTAAAGCCAAAAAGGGAAAATGTGTGGTGTAACGATGTAAGGATGTAATGGACTAAATTCTGAAAAATATCTCTAAAACGGCTCGAAGGATTTTCATATAATTAACATATGCTGTTAATAGGATCTTTCTGAATCTAGTAACGTTTTCGTTTTTTTCAGGAAAACTCTTGTTTTTTATATAAATCGCTTTAAATATGGAACTATATTACTCCGCCAATTACATCTGTTTCTTCGGGTGAAAACGCTGTTATGCGGTTCTTACTTGTAAGGTATGTGGGTTGGTTTTTTGACCGACTTGAATGCAGCCAATGAATTATTTAGAATTTTTTTTTTTAACGCAAAAGTACTTTATTACATGTTTAAAATATTTATTGTATATATACTAAGTCAAATTCACTTAAATATATTTTCTCTTGTGTTATGAAAAAAATATTTTTGATTTCAAAATTTCATATTTAGTCAAAAAAGTATTTAGATAATATTTTAAATAAGGAAGTAATTTGTAATTTTAGATATTCCATTTTATCATATTAATGATGAATTTACAATTTTTTTAATTGAAAAAATTTTTAATCATTCATGAACATCAATTTTATAATAACTCAATGATTTGCGATTCCTATTCATGTATCCTTACGCGCTGGGAATGAAAAAAAAAAACAGCAAATAGAGTTTTGGCGCCATCTATCGTTTTTATTTAAAACATACTCTTTCGTAAATACATACATATATATATATATATATATATATATATATATATATATATTTCTTTTTAAAAATTAAAAATCTCTTTTGAAAATACAGTTAGAGTTTATTCATTTATTTATTTTTCAGACTTTAAAATGATACATATTTTAAATATTAACATAATCAATTTTTTTTTTTTTTATTATTATTGAAAGCAATAATGACTAGGGGATGAAACACTGTTTAAAATGTTTATTAGAAAAAACAGTGTTTTAATAAACAGTGTTTAAACAGTGTTTTAATAAAATTCATTTTTCATGAAATTTATTAAAATTCATGAAAAATGTGTCAAATAACAATTATTAAAAACACTTCAAAATAAATAAATAACATCTTTACTTTGAAACCCATAATAATTTATTAAAAAAAATTATTCTTTCTTTTCTTTTTTTAATTAATTAATTTGTGCATGAAAAATTCTATTTCATAAATATATTTACAATTACAGTAAACAAAAAATCCGCCTTTAATTTTAAATAACTATTTCTACCTGTTTCTAAACAAGTTTTTTTTTTTTTTTTTTTTTTTTCAACGAAAAAAAAAAAATGTTAAATCTGTATGTATATGATTTGAATATAAACTACTAGATGGCGCAACTACATTTAATTTATTTTTCTTAAAAAAAAAAAAAAAAAAGAAACATGTAGAAATAATTATTTAAAATTAAAGGAGGGTTTTTTGTTTATTGTAAATGTAAATATATTTATAAAATAGTATTTTTAAGCAGAAATTTCATTTTTTTTAAAGCATAAATTATATTTTCCATGAAATTTTTCTCCAGGTGATTTTATCTTATTTTTAAAATTATAGAAATGTAAAGCTTAATTTATATTTTGTCTATTTTTCCCCCAAACGTTTTATATGAAAATATATAGGAAGTAATTTTTGGAATATTGGAGCAGTATACTTAGCCTCAAAAGGGGAAAGAAAATATATAAAATTCTATTTTTAACATTTACTTTTTTTTTTTTTTTTTTTTTTAATTGTTTAATTTGTAATTCTCTAAAAAGAAATTTGCAAAATGTAAATTACGTAATTCTAACTTAAATTTGAAAATTTTCACTTATTTTTCTTTCTTTCTTTCTTTTTTTTTTTTTTTTTCTTTTTTTTTTTTAAAGAGTTTGAGAATCCCAGTCAATAAATTTTTCTAGTGCGAAGCTTCTCCACTTTGTTTCCAAGTGGCAGGCTACTTGAAAATTTGTCAGTATGATAACGTTTGAAATACTGAATTAATTCACACTAAATTTGTAGTGTAGATTTATCTCAGAAATGTGTTTGATATGTTTATTTGCCAACTTAATCCACCCTCTTGTTTCCCTGTGCCAGCACACTGAAAATTTCAAATTTACATTAGAAAGGTTTTATGAACCGATTTGCTTAAAACTCAATATATACATAGCCTTCATTTATAAATCCACTAAGTCCATTAATAAATTGTAGCTGCCATTTTGAAAAAAAATGGTGACAACTTCATAAGAAAAATTAAATTAGTTTACCCTTCCTAGGAGCCAGAAGGATTTGTTTTAATTTTTTGATTAAAAACCACTAAAAAGTAATGATATCAGTACAAAAAACCCTTAGCGGCTTAAAAGTTTGTGACGCCGCTGCTTTGTGGCTATAAGAATTTGAAATATGAGTCTTAAAAATAATGATATTAAATTTTAAGTGACGCTTTGCAATTAGTTAAAATATACATAGATTTTCTTATTTGATCTTTCACTTTTATCCTTTATTTATATTTATAATGCAAACGTAATATTTTTAACTTGAAGATCAGACAGATATATAAAATACACTCACTGATGCTTTTTCATTCGCATTTCAAATTCAAAATAACAGTTTTAAAAGGAATGATATAAAAATTTCAGTGGCGCCTCGGTGTTATTTTAAAAGATTTGTTTTTAGATTCCATTAAAATTACTTTTGTTTTGTCTAATAAAGTATATTTACACATTTAAACAGTGCTTTTAATTTTCAAATATACTGTCAAATAATTATACTTTCACTGAGTTAGCATTATAAAGTAAAATTATTTATTTCAATAAATTGATTTATCTTTTGCGTCACGCTATCCAAAACTGCAGTAAAATTTGTGTAAATGTCTTCTTTACGTCACACTACCTCTTTGAGCAAATTTTCACTTAGTTGGACACTATGATACTATGTTTTGGATAGCATGATGCATTTTAGTATAATAATTAAACACGAGAAATAAGATTTACATATTAAATATAAATATATTAATACAAAAAAAAAAAAAAAAAAGGATATGAAAATTTACAAATGGAATAAAAAAAAAAAAAAAAAAAAAAAAAAATCACAACTGTTTTTAGAAGGTTTAGCGTACTACAATTTTACACGGATATATCGTAATTCTGGCATTTGAAAATATACCTAAAATGGTAATTAAGAAAAAAAAATCTGTGTTCTTTACAAAAAAAGAAAAAAATAATAAGAGAGAAAAAAAGAAAGAACTATATATTATTTTATTTTCTAAATCAATGGGTAATTTCCATTTAAAAGGTTTTTAAATAATTAATTAAAATAGTATTCTTGAAAAATAAAGACAGTTTTTAATATGTTTGGAAGTTACTGATGCGTTTTTACTGTTGGGAGATACACTGTTTATTTTTAGACGAGGAAAAAGGGAAATGTTTAAGTATTGAAAAAAATCTTTAAAAAAGAAGAAAAAACTTTTATTACTTGTATAAAATAAAATCATAATTATAATTAAATTTGTTTTTCTAGATATATATATATATATATATATATATATATATATATATATAAACCATATGTGGCTTAAACTTAATTCGATTCAACTCATTATATATATAAGAAGAAGAAAAACATCACGATATAATGTTTTTTTTGCTCGAAAAATTATATGTTACTATTTCTTATAATCTTTCTAAAAAATATTTGAAAAATAAAAAAACTTTTTCCTAGAAATTTTTAATAGTGAAATTAAATACATATGCATATTTACTTTTAATTATATATAAAAATGGCTTTCAAAGATAAATTCCATTAGAGCAACTTTAAAGAAAAAAAAAAGATTCACAATCGAAAAAAAATATTATTAATAATAATTTTATTGTAGAGCTTGAAGTGTGTTTAATTTTGAATAAAAGGAATTATATCTTTAATTTCAAGTACTGATTTTTTTAAATAATGTTCATTGGAACTAGTTAAAAAGAAACTTTTTTTTTTAATCTGTATTATTTTCAATCTCAAATTCTAAAGAGATAAAAAAAGTAACCCATCCTATTTATTTTAAAAAAGAAATGTCATTTTAGTAGCAATATACATACACACAAACACAATATATATATTCTATTACTTGTAAGTAATTATACATACAGCATGTGGAATCAAAACAACTGCATGTTTAACCTGTATTATTATTCAACAACCTAGTTTAAGTTGAGCATTACATTAAAATAATTTGCATCCATCATACCCCAAGGGAGTTCGGAAATGGTCCTGTTAAAGTAGACAATTACTAAAAATTTCTTTTCGTTGCAATGCTTCTTCTTTCTTTCTTTCTTTCTTCTTCTTCTTTTTTTTTTTTTTTTTTTTTTTTGTTAACAATTTTTTTTTGTTACTCTTTAAATATATTTATAGTCTTAATCTAAGCTAATTATATATATATATATATATATATATATATATATATATATATATATATATATATATATTGTATTTCGTATTACTGAACAACTTTATTTCGAATCAGTAAAGGTGAACACAACATATTATAAGCTAAAACTATTTTATAGGGATTATTTTCTTAAACATATATAGTTGTGCTTTACTTAACTCTCAATAAAACAATCTATGGAATACACTTCTAACATATTGACAACATTTGTTGTAGAGATGCTATGAGATACTAAAAATGTTATCTTTGTAATAACACAAAGTTTAATCTTTACATGTAAACAATATATTTCGAAGAATCATTATGGTGTACCAAAGCATTAAGACATACAAATCAGATATTACTACATTACGTAAATATAACTAAAAAATAAAAAATTAACAATAGTAGTTGGATGCTATTTCGTTAAAATTATACGAGCTAGTGCAACACTTACTTAAACACTTTGTTAAAATATATAAATCGCCGCATGTTGTTACAAAGCACTTAGTTTTTCTTAAAATGTAGTAATATTTTCTACAGTTAAATAAAGTGCCACATTTTAAATTTCTTTAAATTTTTACTAAACTAATGATAACAGAAAGCAATTATAATTGATAAAATAGAATGAAATTTGAGACACGTGATATCTTCGTTAGAGATCTGTGCTTTTTTTTAATTGGATGTATTGCGCTGAATGTTTCAAAATGCTACTCAAACGATTTGAGAAAATAATCATTTGTTTACAAGATGTCCTATTTCGTAATCATTCGTTACTGATTGTGTAGATGAGATTGTTTCTTATATAACTTATAAACGCTAAAGGATTACAAGATGTGCTAAAGAATATTTTATATCATATCTATTGTTCGTCGTTTATAATGATAAAATTGCCAAATGAACAGAATAAGGCATTCTGCTGTATTTCTCATATATAATTTTAGATGTATTGGTTGAACAATAAAATTATAAAGGCAATGATTTGCCCAGCAATCAGGTAAGATCTGAATTTTATGAAAAAAATTACGGAGAAATATTTCAAGAGATGTTACGAACCGAGGTGACAGATGTTGCTGATCTGAATGATGTAATTCGCGGAGATAAAATATCCCTTACAAGTTTGTAAGGATGCCGTGTCTTACTCAGTCACTATAGGGCTCATGGCGCAAAATCGCATTTAAGTCCATAGTGTATTAGGTGGTTAGAGATAAGGTTACTAACCGTATCTAGTTTTAGCCAGAGATGGTATTGGAGAAAGTGTAAGATTGTCCATGGAAGATTTGACTTACGGTAAGAAAATGCTATGAGCCGATTTATTTCAGCTTAGCATCTGGTTTCAATAGAAAGAGACATACTAGTCGAAGTTGCGAAGTTTTCGTGTTATGTTAGAGGCCATTATTGTTAGGTTAGATAGTTTAAGCTAAAAGTAGGGAAGTGTTTGGCCAGTTAATACTTTAAAGATATTTTGGAAAGTATGAAAGTATGCCTTTGTATGTGCTTTATATATATATATATATATATATATATTGGATCTTAGTTAATTTTAAAAGTGATATAAGACAAGCTGGTACTCATATCAACTTAGGCAAAAATACCATTAAAGTATTACAAAAAAAAAAAAAAAAAAAAAAAAAAAAAAAACACTATAAATAATTTAATTATTCATTGAAAAGATTACCACACATAATATAAAAACTTTTTTTTTTCTTTTAGTAAAAGCCAAAATTTTATCATACAACAGGGAAACATACAAGAATTTGAAGAAAAAGTTGCATTTTCTAAATATTATTTAAATCTACGTATCCTTAAAATACCCAAAAATGCGAAAAACAAACCAATGTTTCTAAAAATCAAATTTAGTCCTCAAAATATGTCATATTATTTTAAAAATACGATTTTTCATAATATTAAGAAATAATGCAACTGATATGACTTGTGAAATATTCATGTTCTCAATTATAAATGTTATGTAAAATGTACCTACATTTTTTTTTTAGACATGCAAATGACAAATGCATTTATACTAAATCATTTTAATGCGAAGAATGTACTTAAGAAATTAAATAAATTTATATATCTGAATTCGACTTTTCTAAAGTTAATCATACAGTAAAATCGTATAAAATGATAATTTGAAAAAAAATCTGTCATTAAATTTCCGTATGTAGATACCAATTTGTAACATTAATATATCCTCTTGTAATATTTGTCTTTTATTCACATGTTTAATAAACAAATAGATATTGTGATGTTGAAAACCATCACATATCCCTTCTTAAAATGAAATAATAATTTAAATTACATTTTATTTATTTATAATGCAAGTAAACACATTTCTTCTTCTAAAAGAATCTAATATAATTTTGTTTAACTCGTTTAAGCTATTTTATTTTTATTTCTATTTCATTAATCTGTAATTTCATATAATTTATTGTTCTTTTTCCTGCTCTAAATCTCATCAAGTAATAATTAAATAAAATATCAAAGAAAGAGAAACCCATTCATTTTATGCTTTAAAACCGCAGACGATTTTTTTTATTGTAGCTTCCTGTCTCCAATCAAACGTTTAAAGATTCCGTTGAATCATTATAGCTGAAAATAATTTCTAATATTTTTTATCAATTGATTTCGCACTTTTAGCCAAATTCTGGATGCCTGACAAATTTAATCACATCCTATGACGTAATTTAATTTTTAGCCAATCCTTTAGCTATTATTTAGGTTTACCAGATATAAAATTTAAAATGTGTTCAGCCAACTTGATTTTTGATGCCAAGGAGATTTGGCGAAATAAATTAATTAGCACTTGTTCTTCATGCTGACAACATGTGGTTCTAAGAAAGAGTCCTAAAATTGTTATCGAAATGGCTTCTTATCTATTTGGGATCTTTAAGTCGATTAAAAAAATAAACTTTTCAACTCTTCATAAAGCTGTCTATTTTATTGAATTCGCAATAAGTATTTTAGAAGACAATGCACTTCATTCTTAATGTGGTTATTTGAAATAAAAAATAATGGATTTTCTTAAGAAAGATCTTTTCCTATTCTTAACAGAGCTGATTGAACCTGGTTTGCTATAACGTTCATGGCCGCTTCTATATATATCTCCATCCCAGCTCTTTATCACAAACAATGTGGTGCTACACCCAGGCCGCATAATATATCCGGATATCCAAAAATTTTTTTTCGTCTTGAAAAATTTGTTCATCGAAAATGGAACACTATATAACGAATATAAACAAGTGTACTGCAATACTCGAATTTCTGTTTGATGCATCTGTGCTTAGTCTGAATATACTCAGTGAATGAGTAAATGAAATAACTTAGTTCTACAGTAGCATCATCACCGATTTCGTTGGAAAGTACGAATATAGAATTTTTGTGTTCCCCAATTCTTATCGCCGATCATCCTGCAAAGTTCGCATTTGGTGACCGGCTTATGCACTTACCGTTCGGTATTAAAGTGATCGTTGATTTATCACTGCAATTTAAAATGCCAAACACACGTCGTCTTTCTAGCAGGTGTGCAGTTAAATTACTACGTTAATTTTTTTTTCTTGCGAGCACTCATACAGGAGAAAGGCATTGTGTTATTAAATAAAAGAATAATAATAATAATAAAAGTAAATGAATAAAAAATATATAGATAAATAAATAAATATTTTTTTAGCAAAAAGAGAATACGGGAAAACGGTAAGTTACTTTCATACTATTTATGTGAAACAGTAAACAAAAAGACATTTTGAAAGTTTTTTTTTAATACTGACAGTTAACTGAACTCAATTTATTTTCGTATTCAATTTTTTTTTTTGGAAAAATTGTTTTATTATTGATATGTTTATTCTATTCTAGTTTTTTTTTTTTCTTTTCATTTTTTTTAAGAATAATTAAAGTTATATTCTATTATTGCACATAATATATTTTTTTTTTTTTTGGAATCTGTTATTTACAGATAATTAGTGAAAACTTTTATTTGCAAGAGAAAATAGAAGTCAGATATCATTTACTTTCCCTCATATTCACAATATATATATATATATATTTTCATATTTTGATCTTTTGGTTTACAATATAATATATGTTGACATTATAATTTTCATATATTCATTCTTTTTTGGTTATTATTCATTATTATTATTTTTTTAATATATCTATAATATATATCATGACTTATATATGCCAATTTCATGGTTGCAAAATATAATGATATATACATATAAAAATATTAGAAATAATTTCTATATTTTCGTTAATTTTGAAACTTTATCATGCTCAATTAAAACAAATATATTTAACAATTTTTTTTTTCATTTTTAAGTGTTTTGGTAATTTATTTGTTTATATGATATTCAATTGAATTCTTATGCATATTATTTTTATTTAACTTACTTAACATTTTTATTTTGGAAAAACATGGCACAGAATCGAAATGCGTTTTGCTCTGTTCCTAATTTCGATGGGGACGCGAGATTTGTCAATTTTTTTTTTTTGATCAATTAAAATCCTTTGCCATGTTAAATAAACTAACAAATGACGCGACATTACATGTAATGAAAGAAAAACTTCGCGATGCCGCGTTGGCATACTTTATTGAAAACGAAACACTATATAACTCGACAGATCTTAAATTCATCGAGGAAAATTTCTGTAAGTTTTTCAGGGAATCGTCATATAACACTGGAATATCAGAATTTCATAATTTAAAAATTTTGCCGCGAGAATCAATTAAAAACTTTGCCCATCGTGTAAATGTTGCTGTACCTAAGGCTTTCCCTGACCTTAAAGACAAACAATCCCATGATAACATTAAACTTCCGAAATTTTTAGAGTGTGTACCATCAAATATTAAAATTAAGTTAATGGAGGAAAACATAAGAGACTATAATAAGGCAGTTGAACGTGCTCAAACATTATCCGAAATATATGATTCTTTCAACAACACTACTAATACTAAGACTGTTCTTTCTTGTGATAATAAAAATGACTCTGTAATATTAAACACATTGAAAGATTTATCTGAGAAAATTAATAGCATTTCACTTAAAAACAACAATCCACCCTCCCATAATGAATCCTTGCACGTAGTTCAGTCAAGCAGACCCAAATTTGATCAAAGAAATTATAGAAATAATTACAAAACTAGACAGACCAATTTTCGTTCTTTCCCTAGAAGGAACTTTTCTAGAAATAATCTGATTTGTCAACTTTGTTCCAAACATGGCCACGTTGCTTTAAACTGTTACAAATGGAGAAATAGAGATAATTTAACTTATAAAACTCGTAACTATGAAAACCGTAATTTAAACTAGAAAAGAGGTATGGAGATGCTGATGCTGCCATATCTCGAAAACTAAGGGTCTCATCAGCAAATGAACATAAATTCACAAATGTGTCATCTTCAAATTCTCTTCCGAAAATTTCACATACTAGACTTGTAAATTCAGTTGGATCTCAAACTGCTGCTAATGTTACTGTAGCAGATAATAAAGCTACCCAAACATTTCAAAAGTGTAATCTTAATATTGATAGTACAGGGTATATTCCAAGTCACAACAATGAGAGTTGCGCAAATAATATTGAAGATCATATTTTATTTAATGTAAACAAAAATTCTCATACACTTCCTATAATAAAAGCTAAATTAGCCAATAATGATATAAAGTTTCTTATTGATACCGGAAGTAGTTGTTCACTTTTAGTCCAATCAACATTTGATAATTTAAAAGCAAATTTAAAATATAAATGACTAGGTTCGTCTATTACTCTTAAAACGGTCAATTCTTATGTTGAATTTTCTTCATGTATTCGTGCAACTTTCAAAATTGAAAAAAAGTTTTTCCAACACAATTTCTATATTATTGACATACCAAATAACTCTAATTTTCATGGAATACTTGGTATGGATTTCATTAAAGAAAATCATGTCACTATTGACTTTTCGAAAAATTCCATGAGAATTGGAAAATTAGACTTTACTTGTTCTTTATTTGATTCGGGAAATGAAAGATTAGATGTATATAATGTTAACTCTGACGATAATAACATAAATGTTTACCTTCTAAAGAAAGTTATAATACAAACTGGTGAAAATATCTACATTAATGCAAAAACAAATAATAAGTTACAAGAAACGAATTACATATTTTGTACTGACTTAAAGGATCCTGATATAGAAATTTTAGATTCTATTGTATCACCGAATTACAAAAATTGAATTAATTCTGAAAATAATAATTCTCTTTTTACGTTACTTATCTCAAATAAGGGTAAAAATTCAATTCATCTCAATAAAAATATGCATATTGATAAGTTATTTTTAATTGATGAAATTAAAGAACCACATTTAGATAAAATTGAAGACTCTTGCTCTAGTAATAATAATATACAAAATATTGAGGACCATACCCACTTAGTTCAAGCTTCAGAGGATATATTACTAAAACGTAAAAATGATTTATCAAGTAAAGATTTTTGTTTGAATCATTTAACCCTTGATCAACGTAACACACTAGAAAATTTATTTTTAAGCAAATTTGCTGCTTTTTCCAAATCTCTCAGTACTCTAGGACATACTGATAAAATAGTTCCTAATCTTAAATTAATTAATGATTTCCCTATTAAAACACTTCCGTTCCCGATTCCACAGGCTTTACAAAAAGAAGCCCAAGAACAGATCAATAAATTAGTAAACGCCGGTATAATTGAGCGTAATTGCTCTGAGTGGGCTTGTCCCATATTGCTGGTAAAGAAAAAATCTGATGGTTCAAAGAAACAACGTTACAGACTTGCTTTAGACCTTAGAATGGTCAATACAGTCATACAAGGTTACTCATATCCACTTCCTAAGATTCAAAATATTATTTCAAATATTTCGTCATTCAAATACTTTACTTCGTTAGATTTCATGCAAGCGTACCACCAAATTGACCTTCCTAAAAAAATATCAAGATATGTTAACATTTACATCTATTTTTGGCAGTTATCGATACAAACGTGTTTGTTTTGGTTTAAAGAACGCCAGTTCTATATTTCAGTCTCTAATGGACACAATACTCGACGAGATAAACATTAATGGCATATATGCTTATCAGGACGATCTTATTATTGGATCAAATTCATTTGAAGAGACTTGTGAAAAAGTAAATAAAGTTTTAGAAATTCTTATCAAATATAATTTAACATTATCCCCATCTAAGTGTGAATTCCATAAATCAGCAGTCAACTATTTAGGTTTCCATATTGAAAACCACACTATTTCACCCATCACCGCTAACATCGTAAAGATCAATTCTTTCCCACCACCAACGACAAAACGACAATTAAAAAAAATTCTTGGACTTGCTAATTTTTACAAATGGATTTTACCATCTTTCTCAGAACTTGCGCAACCCCTTGTGGAACTCACAAAACCCAAAACAACATTCAAATGGACAGAAAAACATCAGAGTATTTTTCAAAAAATTCAAAAATTATTCTTTCTTCCCCCAATGGTTCGACTTCCAGATTGGGAGAAAACATTCTATGTCAACACGGATGCATCAAAAACAGCTATTTCAGGAGCACTTATGCAAAAATTTAATGGTAAATTACTTCCTATAGCATACTTTTCCAAATCTTTAAAACCTTCTGAAAAGAAATATCCTGCGTTAAAATTGGAACTTATGGCAATTCATAAAACTGTCACCGCCTTCAAATACTATTTATATAATCGTGAGTTCGTAATTTTGTCAGATAGTGCTCCCCTTGAAAAATATAAGAAAACTACCAATCCCGCTGACGTTACCACCCGCTGGTTAATGGACTTATCTGAATATACATACGTTTTCAAACACATTCCTGGAAATTTGAACATCTTAGCGGATTATTTATCACGTTGCAATTTTGAAAACAATCAAGAGGATCTCAAAGATAATCCAAACTTAATTAATGACATACAGCCACTACCAATAGTTGATGTTGATAAAAATGAAAACAGACTCAAAATTAACAGTAATGATAAAATTAGTAATGATAATCACAAATGCTCAGAATATGTTAATTATATGATTTCAGGAAATTCGAACTCTAAAGACCCCTTGCTAGAAATTTCAGACCAAACATTTGTGTCCGAACAAATTAAGGATTCTGAATTAAAAACAATTTACGAAGAAATCTTAAAAAACGGAAAGTCAGAAAAATTTCCCAATTACTTTATAAATCCTGATTCTAAAGTATTAATGCTCAAGAAAGAGAATATTCATAACAATTCATTCAGTTATTTAATTATTGTTCCAAATTCTTTAAAAGCGAAAGCATTGTCCATCGCGCATTTATCTCACTTCGGTTTGGCCAAAACCTATGAATTTCTTTCTAAAAGATATTTTTGGAGGGGCATTTATACTGATACCCTTAATTTCGTCTCTTCATGCACTAAATGCTTACAAGCGAAACATCACAAAACACCTCCTGCTACATTACAAAAGACATATACACCCACTCATCCAAATCATACAATCTCCACAGACTTGGTGGGTCCTTTTAGTAATGGTTAATACGTCTTGACAATAATTGATCATTTCAGTAGACACTTAGAACTTTACCCGTTATCTAATACTACTTCTCCAAAAATAGTTCAATGTTTGTTTTCATACATTACAACCTTTGGTCGTTCTGCATGTATTCTATCAGATTTAGGTCGACAATATACATCTCAAGTTTACAATACATTTAATGACAGTCTAGGCATAAAAATATTACATTCGTCTGCTTTTCATCCCCAATCGAACTCTATTAGCGAACGTGTAAACACATCAATTAAGTATTCAATTAATATATTATTAGAAGAAGGTCATTCATTTCAAAATGCACTATATATACACAAATCTCTCTACAATGGATCTACGCATTCTTCCACTCAATTCTCGCCTAATCTTCTACATTTTGGTAGAGAACTGGCACTAATTTTTGACACTTATAATTCAAATTATAATTATACTTACCTGGACTCTAATGTAAACATCTATAAATTAATGCAAGACCTTCAGGAAATTTATAAAAAAGCGTAAAATAACATTCAAGATTCCCAATCAAAAATAAATAAATATTTTCAAAGAAAAGCTAAACTAAGAAGCATCTGCACAAAAGATATTGTGTATCTGAAGTCTATGGATAAATTTAAACCTAAATATATAGGTCCTTTCATTGTCACAGTTAAACATTCCCCTGTTTCATTTTCAATTAAACGGTTACATGCTAGTGATGATAAAGCATTTCGTGTGCATATAGATAGAATTTTATTGGCACCTCCACGTAATAATCACTTATTTGACATTTATAATAATTCTAATTTTAATAGGAATCTCATTATTTCCAATGATACACATCAATATAATTTACGAAACAGAAAGTAATTTTTCATCATTTTTTTTCCTTAGGTTAAAAGTTACGCAGTGTAAATTTTTAAATATTTATAAAGATTAAAGATAAATTAAATGAATTTGATGTATACTTCCATCGCAACAGACCTGATCAACTTGTTGTGATTTTTATTTGTTGTGAAATTTCGCAGCTTGGATAATCAATGGCTGGTCCAGGAAATTATATTCTAGGCTGCATTGTCTTGCAACAGCAGTGTATATCACTTTTATCACTATCTCTTTAACTTACGTGTTATTTATAATTGCATATTAATAATAGTTAACATACTAGAATAATATTGTTTATTTCAAAAAAGCGCTAATGGAATTAAAAAAAAAAAAAAAAAAAATGTTTACGTAGACTTTTGGTGCAGGTAATATTTTTATCATACATACATGCATATGTCTCATATATTCCAATTACAATTACCTATAAAAAAATGAATAAATAAAAACATGTGTTATTATTACTTTCTTTCAACATGTATTATTTGTTTAAACCTTTCAACGAATATAAAAGGCTCACTACATATATTTGATAACATATAAATATACGTGGTTTTTATTTTGTCCAAATTTCATATTAAAATTGCTTATACATTTGAACTATGTACTTATTACAACGAATCCTTGCCCTATATGAACTGAAATAGACTCGTCAAAGTTTCTCGCCATGCATGTAACATAAAAATTTACTGATTTCAGCAGCTTACCACGAACTGATAAATATATGATGACTGAATTATTATGATTTTAAATCAAAGGACTAGAGCTCATTTTGTTTGTGAATATATTCTAAAGACTTTTGTATACACAGATTTATGGCCATACAACATGATATGACATCACCGTATAATATCTTTATTTTCTGTATTTGTATTTTGTTATTGTATAAGAATATTATTTTTTTTTAAGTATGCATACTGGGTTTTCTATTAATAATATAACAATGTACGTATTTTATTTGTATTGGAAGCCATTCGTTTTTTGTTTTTGTTTTGTAATAAATATATTTTACAAGATTAGAGATAATTTGATGTAATCTTAATTTTTGCTGAGTTGTCATATCAAAGACTATGTAATGGCTGAACCCATTTTTTTTCGGTCGACGGGGAGAAATATGTGATGTTGAAAACCATCACATATCCCTTCTTAAAATGAAATAATAATTTAAATTACATTTTATTTATTTATAATGCAAGTAAACACATTTCTTATTCTAAAAGAATCTAATATAATTTTGTTTAACTCGTTTAAGCTATTTTATTTTTATTTCTATTTCATTAATCTGTAATTTCATATAATTTATTGTTCTTTTTCCTGTTCTAAATCTCATCAAGTAATAATTAAATAAAATATCAAAGAAAGAGAAACCCATTCATTTTATGCTTTAAAACCGCAGACGATTTTTTTTTATTGTAGCTTCCTGTCTCCAATCAAACGTTTAAAGATTCCGTTGAATCATTATAGCTGAAAAAACTTTCTAATATTTTTTATCAATTGATTTCGCACTTTTAGCCAAATTCTGGATGCCTGACAAAATTTAATCACATCCTATGACGTAATTTAATTTTTAGCCAATCCTTTAGCTATTATTTAGGTTTACCAGATATAAAATTTAAAATGTGTTCAGCCAACTTGATTTTTGATGCCAAGGAGATTTGGCGAAATAAATTAATTAGCACTTGCTCTTCATGCTGACAACATGTGGTTCTAAGAAAGAGTCCTAAAATTGTTATCGAAATGGCTTCTTATCTATTTGGGATCTTTAAGTCGATTAAAAAAATAAACTTTTCAACTCTTCATAAAGCTGTCTATTTTATTGAATTCGCAATAAGTATTTTAGAAGACAATGCACTTCATTCTTAATGTGGTTATTTGAAATAAAAAATAATGGATTTTCTTAAGAAAGATCTTTTCCTATTCTTAACAGAGCTGATTGAACCTGGTTTGCTACAACGTTCATGGCCGCTTCTATATATATCTCCATCCCAGCTCTTTATCACAGATATTAATCGTGTAAAAAGTATATATATTTATATGTTATGATTCCTTTAAAATAAGCATTACATATATATACACTGCGTGTAAATCAGATTTTTTTTTTTTTTTTTTTTTTTTTTATAGTTACCTATGAAAAGAGGCATCAGTTATTTACACATATTCTAGAATCTTTGTACTTAGCAAATATAGAAAATAATGTGAAACATAGCTAAAGTAAACCAATTCAAAAATTTTAAGCTGCACACTTTATATGTAAATAAATTATACTTTTTTTTTTTTTTTAACTAAACTGTTCAGATAAAAATCATTTATTCCCTTGCTGTTTCTTTACGTAAATATAAAAATAGTTTCAACATTTTTCGACTTTAGATACATGTAAGTTTGCCCCAAGAAAATTTAATTTCCTCTCCATTTTCCCCCCCTAAACTTGAAGGATTTGACGTTACTTTAATATTTTGAGATTTTGAGATTAAACTATTTTACATGGTATAAAAGGAACTGTATGAAAAATCATTCAGTATTTTCTTTAAAATTCCATACATACAATTTTGTACATGAAATGAAACTTTTTTCGGAATAAAGTTTTTCAATAATGTGAAAGAAAAATTATTTTAAACAGAAATTTTTCGGTCAATAATTTGCTACGAAATTATACATTAGAAAGAAAAAAACCTACCTTTATGTACCATTTTTTTTTTTTTTTTTTTGTACTTTCAATTGAAGCACATCCTTTGGTAAAAAATTACGACAAAATCATTTTTATTTCCTAAATTCGTCACTTAAGAAATAAAATATAAGGTATGTAATGGAATTAGAATAATTTACAGAAATAACTATTAACAATGTAAAATGACATGCTGGGAAAATAATTAAAAATTTTTAGTTGCTAGTTGCTGAAAAATACACTAATCCAAATAATATTTTAAATCGTGGAATTCGCATCTATGTGTCTGTATATGCCTTTATGTGCGTGTGTGTGCAAGTGTAAAATACTAATAAAAATGTTTAAAATGTTAAATGACATTTTTTTGCAGTCGAATATGATTAAAGATTAAGAAAACTGCCTTTCAATTTCGTGAAACGAAAGCCCAAAATAAGTTGTAACAGGAAAATTTTAGGGAATCCCGGACAGAAAACAAGCAATAGGTCATTGAAATGCTCATGATATTAAATTTATCAGTATATATTTTAATATTAACGTTAGGGCTGTGTAACAGAAAATATTATTTTACACCTAGTATACTGAATTCCAATACGTGATAAATATGTAGCGAGATTGGATATAGTAAAATACTGCAGACTTATCTGTTTACATTTATCATTCCACGAAAACCAGAGGCAAAAAGTATTCTTCATTTAAAAATTATTGTAATGGAGGCTTTTATATTTCTTAAAAACGTTCTGAATGTATGTTATTAAATCAAAATGAACATACATTTATATATAAGAAATTTTAATACATGTCTATAATTTATTATGTACCTTTGAATCTAACTTAAAAAGTCATAAAATTTGTTGGTTGTTTATAATCAATAATTAGTTATATTAATCTTTTATAAAAAATGCTCCTAATTAGTTTAAATAATCAAAATATTCATTAAGTAAAAAAAAAATGGAAAATAGTTCATACATTTTGTTTATTTATTTTTATTATTATTTAGTTTTATTTATGCGAGAATAGTTTGCTACGAAATTATACATTAGAAAGAAAAAAACCTACCTTTATGTACCATTTTTTTTTTTTTTTTTTTGTACTTTCAATTGAAGCACATCCTTTGGTAAAAAATTACGACAAAATCATTTTTATTTCCTAAATTCGTCACTTAAGAAATAAAATATAAGGTATGTAATGGAATTAGAATAATTTACAGAAATAACTATTAACAATGTAAAATGACATGCTGGGAAAATAATTAAAAATTTTTAGTTGCTAGTTGCTGAAAAATACACTAATCCAAATAATATTTTAAACCGTGGAATTCGCATCTATGTGTCTGTATATGCCTTTATGTGCGTGTGTGTGCAAGTGTAAAATACTAATAAAAATGTTTAAAATGTTAAATGACATTTTTTTGCAGTCGAATATGATTAAAGATTAAGAAAACTGCCTTTCAATTTCGTGAAACGAAAGCCCAAAATAAGTTGTAACAGGAAAATTTTAGGGAATCCCGGACAGAAAACAAGCAATAGGTCATTGAAATGCTCATGATATTAAATTTATCAGTATATATTTTAATATTAACGTTAGGGTTGTGTAACAGAAAATATTATTTTACACCTAGTATACTGAATTCCAATACGTGATAAATATGTAGCGAGATTGGATATAGTAAAATACTGCAGACTTATCTGTTTACATTTATCATTCCACGAAAACCAGAGGCAAAAAGTATTCTTCATTTAAAAATTATTGTAATGGAGGCTTTTATATTTCTTAAAAACGTTCTGAATGTATGTTATTAAATCAAAATGAACATACATTTATATATAAGAAATTTTAATACATGTCTATAATTTATTATGTACCTTTGAATCTAACTTAAAAAGTCATAAAATTTGTTGGTTGTTTATAATCAATAATTAGTTATATTAATCTTTTATAAAAAATGCTCCTAATTAGTTTAAATAATCAAAATATTCATTAAGTAAAAAAAAAATGGAAAATAGTTCATACATTTTGTTTATTTATTTTTATTATTATTTAGTTTTATTTATTAGTTAAAAAAAAAAAAAAAAAAAAAAAAAAAGAGATGTTTTCGAACATTATAATTCAGGTTATCTTTTACAACTATATTTGTATTGCTATAAGCTCCTTTTATCAAACTAGTATGTTGTGGCCACCACGAGACTTTCTTCTATATTTTCCTATACAAATTCACTCAGTAACAAAAAAAAAAAAAAAAAAAAAAAAAAAAATCCAATATATATATTTTTTTTTAAGTAAAAAAAAAATCGATAACTTTGTTTTAAATTACCACATATTTATAATTCAACCATTCGTTTTAAAGGTATTGACGAGACCTTTCGAAAGATACCCATCTTAAAGCCCCCACATGCACATTTTTTTCCCTAATTAACTACTACTATTAGCAATAATTCATATTAATTTTACAATCACAGGTTAAGAATAACTCTCATTATGCACATTTATACGAAATTTTGTCCTATACTACCATGTTAAAAATTTAGAAAAAGCGGGATGGCAACGCAACCTGTAAGACGATTTTTACCAAAAGTTGTTAGGCACTAATTTATGTCAAGGTGCAACTACATACCAATTTGTATGAAATTCTGTGCAGTAGCTCCTGAGGTACAGTTGCCAAAAAAATTTGTCACACACACAAACACACACAGACAGACAGACACTTTCTAAAAATGGTCAAATCGTGTACTACACTCGTTTGCGCTGTAGGATGCTGTTTATAGGGAAAGATTAATTATAACCCCCCTGTATATGTAATATATATATATATATATATATATATATATAACGGCTATCTGGCTCTAAACGGTTATCTGGTTCTTAAATTTTACATGTGACACAGTCTCTTCCATATTTCCGTTGCTTATTTCTTGATTATATCATGGGTGATTATTGATACACAAATACAAAATTTTTTTGGTGTTTTTTCATTCATGATTTTTAAACTAATTCATTGGTTTCTCAGATGCTGTGGTGAGTTTATTTTGATGTAAGGTTTTTTTGTTCTTATTTTTGGTCGAATGGATATTTTGGGCCTTCTGACAAAGAAATACTTAGCTTTGGCTATCTTTGTGGCAGAAAAGCATCTATTTGCATGTTTGTATTCTACCAGGCCCTTGATAAAGTTAGAAAACATTTATGCAGTCTTATTATTCCAATTTGTTTTAATTTATTTTGCTTTGACATTATTTAATTTTTGGTTTGATTTGTTTTTGATCCTACTAATTGTTTGAATACTGATATGATAATTATTTAATCATCTTTAAATTCCAACTGTACGTACTGATAATTTTAAGATATTATTTTGCATTTCTACTGTACGTTCTGATTATCTATCTATATATATATATATATATATATATATATATATATTTATTTATTTATTCAGAACTCAGATAACAATATTTATTGAAATTTTATTTTTCCGACTGAGTGAAAATAATGCCTGGACCGGGAATCGAACCCCGGATCTTTGACTTACAAGGTCAATGCTCTACCACTGAGCTATCCAGGCCGACATCCCGGTCTGCATTACTCACTCAGACAACCTTTTAGGCAGAAACATCTCTGGTCTATCATTTAGATAGCTCAACAGAAAATAAGCCGCAGGTAAAGGAAAACACCATTAAACAATGGGAGATAAATACAATTTTTTATTAAAATCACACAATTAACTGTGGAAGAAAATCATCTTTATTGAAATTTTATTTTTATAATGCAGACCGGGATGTCGGCCTGGATAGCTCAGTGGTAGAGCATTGACCTTGTAAGTCAAAGATCCGTTGTTCGATTCCCGGTCCAGGCATTATTTTCACTCAGTCGGAAAAATAAAATTTCAATAAATATGATTTTCTTCCACAGTTAATTGTGTGATTTTAATAAAAAATTGTATTTCTCTCCCATTGTTTAATGGTGTTTTACTTTACCTGCGGCTTATTTTCTGTTGAGCTATCTAAATGATAGACCAGAGATGTTTCTGCCTAAAAGTTTGTCTGAGTGAGTAATGCAGACCGGGATGTCGGCCTGGATAGCTCAGTGGTAGAGCATTGACCTTGTAAGTCAAAGATCCGGGGTTCGATTACCGGTCCAGCCATTATTTTCACTCAGCCGGAAAAATAAAATTTCAATAAATATGATTTTCTTCCACAGTTAATTGTGTGATTTTAATAAAAAAATTGTATTTCTCTCCCATTGTTTAATGGTGTTTTCCTTTACCTGCGGCTTATATTCTGTTGAGCTATCTAAATGATAGACCAGATATGTTTCTGCCTAAAAGGTTGTCTGAGTGAGTAATGCAGACCGGGATGTCGGCCTGGATAGCTCAGTGGTAGAGCATTGACCTTGTAAGTCAAAGTTCCGGAGTTCGATTCCCGGTCCAGGCATTATTTTCACTCAGTCGGAAAAATAAAATTTCAATAAATATGATTTTTTTCCACAGTTAATTGTGTGATTTTAATAAAAAATTGTATCAGATAACAATGTTTGTAAGGACATTAAATTATCTATTTTGAAATTTTTCTTACTGACAATTTTTTTGCAACAATTTTATTGCAACATATATTATTTAATGAATAATTTAATGAAACATTTGTTATTGTGAAATCGCAACTAAGATCACTCCATTCACTTTATGATGTTTTGCGTAATTCTATATAATTTTAGTTTAATTGAAGCTAATTCAACTTAGAGAGATCATCACGCAGAAGGGTTTTTTTCTGTTCTACATATTTCCGCTTTAAGCAATATAATATCAACACTTTTTTTTTACTTTTATTTTGCTTAACTTAATATAATATTTCTGCACATATATTAGTTGAAACGGATGCTAAATTGGTACACTAGATTTCCTTTTAATTTATATTAGAAATTTCCCAATCCTCTACGTTAAAAAAAAAAAAAAAAAAAAAGAGTCATTTCACTAATTTTGCCTATTTAAAAGTAACATGTTTAAATAGTCGTACTATTTAAATTATAGTACGACTTTGTAATTAGAGGTGTGCGGTATCGACACTCGAGCTGATGAAAGACCGTAACGTATTATATTATTTATGGCTGGTGCACGTAAATTCCGTCTTGGCTGCATAGTCCTACATGCCATGTTCCGTATTATTATTTCTTTTAGGTGTTAGTGAAGAGGGAAGCCATACCCTCCGAGAAGGAAAAAAATCCTCATACCATTCCTGTTGTCTAACACTAGATTTTAATCGAAGACTGTCGCCAAAGGCAAACTGCATTGCATTAGGACGACCCCCAGTCGTCCCCAACCACAATATTTAATTAAAAGTAAGCTTTCTTTAATGATACGTAAAATAATCTTTCTCTCTATCACTTTCTCTTTATCTATCTGAATAAAATAATGATAAAAATAATTGTAAAATCGAAGCTAGATAGTATAGATTATTTTCCACAAAAAATGATTAATTAAACGAATTAAACAAAAAATAGAAATATGTCATTTTAACTATTATTTAAGGAATATTCATTTAACCCTTTAACGTTCACTACTTAATTTATTTTAATAATTACTAAACTAATTGTAAAAATGGTTTTTAGACACATAGCTGATCATAAATATAAAAAAAAAAAAAAAAAAAAAAAAAATGTTCTTTTTCGATAATTTTTTTTTGAAACATCTATAAGTTAACCTTATTAAATTTAAAAAAAATATTTAATTTAATTAATAAAACACTTTGTAAGTAAAGATTATCGACTACAAAAACTCGTAAAACTTGTTTCAGGTGAAAATAATAGTCCAGCTCTTCATTAAATGAAAAAAAAAAAAAACTGGACATCGAGTGCATAATCAAACCAGCAATTTGCACTCGTGCACACTAAGAAACTTCAAGTGACTTATGCATTTAGCTGCCTTTGAAGCATTATTTGTTAAATTTTGGAATAGTGCTGCTATCTACCGTACAGGAAAGGAACAAAAGTTTAAAACCTGATTAAAATAAGAGGGAAATGCTAAAAAACTGCCGAAAAAAAAAATTGTTAAATTATGTCAAATGTTTGGTTTCTCTGCAAAACCAATGAACGTTAAAGGGTTAAAATGTAACACCGCAGACAATTTTATTACTATTGCATAATGAATTTATTTTTAACCCAGGGCCCGACTAACAAATTTTTGTGGCAAGGGCATTTTAAGTTTTTCGTGCCCCCTTAGAAGAGCCGAACTTCTTCCTCTGCCCCCCCCCCCCCCGCCGCGAAAAAATTATTATTAACATACCACAAATTTTAACAAGCGAAAAACATTATTTTGTCAAAAAATTAATCTGCTTCTGTTTTGGGTTCTAAAGAAAAATAAAATTACCCCCAGTAAGCCTAGCGCCAGATTTTATTTTAAAATTTTATTTATAAGTGAAAGACAGTTGATTAGGAAAACGAAAAAAAAAATGAAGATTTAGACCACATAATTTAAGCATTAGTAAAATTTTGTGCCCCTCAGAAATTTTGTGCCCAGGGCACGAGCCCCGGGTGCCCGTGCATTAGTCAGGCCCTGTTTAACCTTTATTACATTAAAATTAAAATAATATAAAAAATATATACAGAAAAAAAATAACAATAATAATAATAATAATCTGGTTAGTCACTCACACGACTTTCTGTTACACTGAATTTAATACAACAAATACAGATTGCAAGTTAAGTTAAATTAAAACAATTCAAATTAGGCTTACGAACAGCTTTATTTGACAAATAATACTGTTTGTGAGGAGCTACCGCCCAACTCAACCCCACGTTTCATTATTGTGCCTACATTTCTATAGAATTGAAAACAGTTATTATCTTCAAAATTTCATTTAAAATTATCCAGACAACTTTCACAAGAAACATTTCTTGAAACTTATCAATCTTCATAAACTGTCTTAGTAACAAACGTATTAACTTCAAAATACACCATTTGGATCGACTGAAATTATTTGTTTTTAATTTACTGTTAGAGACACAGATAAAGACCAAACGTTAAACATTTAACTTCGTATTCAGGAAGCTTTAAAATGTGTAAATGTACAAAAAAAAAAAAAAAAAAAGTGATGAATATTTAGCTTTAAAAAATACATTATTTATCATATGGCTATTAGGGATTAATTTTAATTCCTGAGCAGTTTTCCTGGACATGGGCTAATGTTACAGTAAAGAACTTTTACTAACAATAAAAGAGAATGTTAAGGCTTAAATATTCGCAACCTTGCATATCTTCTGAAGGTTATATACACATTACATAATACACATAATACACATAATTATATAATCCTAGATTAATAACACACGACACAACTTAAAATAGAATTTAATCAATTTTCAAGCATTTTCGCACTATAATCTAGTTCTTTTGTGTAGCCCTGGAAACGAAAAATGATTGATTTCCATACCATAGTCTACATGAAACATGTTTTTATACATATATAAAATATATATTCATTTCATTTGGTTTAGTGCAGGCAATAGTCGTTAAATTCTACTTAACTGCAGTTTCTCATAGACGTAATGTATTTGAATTCCCTCGTGTATCACTGTAGACGAACCATTTGCTGCATGTCAACGAAAAGTTTAGTGTAGCATCCCTATATGATACACATTTAGAATACTAAGTTCGGAATTTATGCTACTATTTGTTCTTGAGATATGTTGATAATGGGCAAACACACAGACACACAGACAGACATGCACAAACCAACCGCTAAAAGCAAGATTTTCTTATTCAGGGCACCTCAAAACGTGTAAATATAACGAAAACTCACTTTCGAAAATTTGACATAAGACAAATACATTCTCTACCATATTGTATATGGGTAAGTGAAATTAAAAAAGACAAAGCAAAATCTGGTGGCATAACAAAATCTAATGGAATAACTGACGCTAACATGTAGGTATCTGTAAAATAGTAGTTGTTGAATACTCTAGAACCTTCTAGCATCCGTTAAGGAGACAAGAGACAATGAAGTTAATTATTTTGGATTTGCATTCTTTTTTCAAATCAAATTTTGCCATAAAATCTATCATATATATTCGTATGGCATGTTTAAAATTATAAAAAGTATATTTTATGAGATGAAAAGTGTTTTTATATGGAAAAATAATACAAAAAATTGCCCATTATCAATATGATCCATGCTAAACAATTTAAAAGTTCCACTTTTTTTTTTTTTTTTTTTTTTTTTTTACTGTGTAACTGAACACATCTGTAAATTTTATTTTTTATATTTCAATTATAGCATCATTTCCAAAAAAAAAAAAAAAAAATTCACATTATAAATCATGCGACTGAATCATGCATGCAATCTTGCATGACTTTTGCCATGCGGCTGAATTTAAGAATTTATAATAGATATAAAACTTCCTTTATTTCAAAAAGAATGGTCAGATTTGTTCCAAATACACTGATTAGCATTTACATATTTTTATTTATTAATTTATTTATATTTTTAATTATTGATTAAAAAAGTATTTCTAAAGAGCATTATAAGTAACTAATTATTCCATAGATTTGGAACACGAGAAAATAAATTGATAAATTTTACTTTTTCCCTTAATTAAATAATGTTTGAGAAACTGAATAATATTTTTTGAAAAGTATAACTTTGCTTCGTACATTTTATAAAAACTATCTAGATATTTTTAACTGCATCGATTTAGAAAAGTTTCATGACGCCGTAAACATGCAAATTGAAGTGGCCGGATAAAGCACTACAGCTAAATCTCGGATTACCAGCAACTGTTTATTTGACTGAAAAAAAATAAAATTTAGATCGATTTTTCATTTGCAAAAGCCCCAAACATCAACTTATATATATATATATATATATATATATTGGTTAAAAACAAATTTGTAAATTTGTAAAGAGCATTATAAGTAACTAATTATTCAATAAGTTTGGAACAAGAGAAAAATAAATTGATAAATTTTATTTTTTTTTCCTTAAGTTAAATAATGTTTGAGAAATTGAATAATATTTTTTGAAAAGTATAACTTAGCTTCGTGCATTTAATAAAAGCTAGCTAGATAAATTTAACTGCATCAATTTTGAAATCACCCCTTGACCTCGTAAACATGCAAATTGAAGTGGCCGGATAAAACACTACACCAGGACCTCGGATTACCAGCAACTGCTCATTTGACTGATATATATATATATATATATTTTTTTTTTCATTTCAAAAAGCCCTCAACAGACCTTTTTTTATTTATTTTTTTAAATTGCTTCAGCAGTAAATAATAATAATAATAATAATGGTTTCTGTCGTATTTTTATCCGGATGGAGTGCTGGTTACCAGTGAACATTAATTATTTGGAAGATGATGCTGATTCAGATCGAATGGTCATTTAAGTGCACTAACTATAATTCTTTATCAAAATCGTTAATGTATGTATATATATATACATATATAATATATAGACATACTTAGATATCATTTTAAGTGATAGAGGAATGTAAACATCTCCCCTCTAGTCGTGTACCAAAAGGGGTGAAATCAGTTTGCTGTATTCAAGATTCTGATATGATTTAGTCTATTGTGTTTTTTACGTCACAGCCCCTCTTCGCTGGTTAAAATCGCTCAAAACCGACGCATAATGGTATAATGGAGAGAGGCCTTCTTTCGTCTTTTAAAGCATTCAAATGTAAAATAATGTTTGTAATGTTTGTATCGTGTGTATCAAGTCTTATGAAGCCTCGTGATAAAATTATGTGCATTAAATAGCATAATGCATTTAAATTCAAGTCTCACTAATCTATGTATATAAAAATTGGTTGCCTAAAGTATAATTCCTTGTTAAATTTAAAATAAAACGGATTTAAACGTCCTAACCAAAGTATGGTAACAATTTAAAAATACAGTTAAAAAAAAACCCTGTGATTTACTGTTTTTATGTCGTGTTTAGTTAGTCATAAAAACCTTTTCAGCTTTTCTACAAGAGCTAAATTGTATAAATAAATATTTTGTCCATTTTTCTGCTTTTGATATACATAAATAAAATTTTTTTTTACAAGTTTCATACTTTAATAATATTATAAATTCGCTCCAAGAAAATGTAATTTCCTCTTCAAAAAGTATACCAAAAAAAAAAAAAAGAAAGAAAGAAAGAAAACTGACATATTTGACGTTAAGTTGGTATTTTTACTTTTTTTAGTTTGCTAAAATGAACATAAGTTACGGAATCTAAAAATGAATTTATTTTGGATTTTTATATATTTTTCTTTTGATGTGAAAGTAAAGTTTTTTTTTTTTTTTTTTTTTTTTTTTTAATTTCATTTCTTATATTTCTTTGAAAAGGGATAAAATTTAAAATGCTTATAAAACATTTTACATGTAATTTTTTTTTCCTATAAACTTTTCCTCCATCCAAAACGATTAGACGAGCAAAATATGTTTTTATTTTTATTTTTATTTTTTTAAGAAAATTGATTAACGGTCAACGTTTAAATACCTACGATCAAAGTTATGTTTAATTTGATATGTCTTAAAATTTTTTATAGCATAGTATATATGCTAATATTAATTAATTTTCTTCTCAAAAAATTAGTTTGTCTTAAAAAAGGTCTTACTTAGATGTATAAATTTAGTAAATAATAATGCTAATAATTAATTTCCAGATATATTCTCGTAACATATTTTTTTCTTCATTTTATCTTTTTCTAAATCAGACTTATATAATTTTCTTATATTTTCTAAAATATTCTTCGTGTATAAGTTACGTTATCTATATATTAATAACTGATGTTTCATACATATGATGCACAAAAGGAAAATACTGCTATCCAAAAGAAGTTTATACTTTTAATAAATTGTGTACTATTCACACACTACGTGGAAAGACAAAATTATACTATTGAAAATACATTTTATATATTTTTACAATTAAAATTAAAACACATTTTAAAATTACATATTTATAATTTTCTTCTTGAATGATGGCATAATTGTGATTTATATATTTTATTGAAATAATATTACTAATAAGAAAGGTAATTAAAACACTAATCTACTAGAAGATTAGATTTCGTATATAATCCACGTGTTAACATTGTAATTAGAAACATATTAAAAAAACTTCAAAACACGTTAGAAAACATTTATTAAAATCAAATTATAAAATCATTTACTAGCTTTTCACCATCATATCATTGCATCATCACTCAATATTTTTTACAAGCTGAAATAATCACTGCTCCTCGAAATAATCAAATCCTACTCCTGGCTGAAGTCATTAACAATTTTTAAATGCGATAATGCAATAACCTATAAAGATTCAGCAATTCTACACAAAATTTGGCATTTCTTATAAAGCCGAGATAATCACTGCTCCCCGAAATAATAAGGCCTTCTCCTGGCTTATGCCATTAAAATTTTTAAATGCGATAGTACAATTTACTATAAAGATTCAGCATTTCTACACAAAATTTGGCATTTCTTACCGTTTACCTGATGATGCCATGATATGATGGCGAAAAGCTTAGTAAATGTTTTTATAATTTGATTTTAATAAAAGTTTTCTAACGTGTTTTAAAGTGTTTTTAATATGTTTCTAATCTATATATATAAAAGAGTAAACTCACTGATTCACTGATTCACTGACTGATTCACTGACTCAACACGGTTGTGGCGATCCTATGGGAGATAGAGTCACAATTATTGGTGAGCAGGTTGATTTTAAAACCCTGACGCTCACTAAGACGGGTTTTACGAAATACCCCCCCCGTCCCCCCCCCGGGGGGCAGAAGGAAAAAACCACCTTTATAAGCATATCTCGGCTCCAAATTGCTTCACGGTGAAGAAATTGCAGATGGTTAGACTAGACTTGAATACAAAAAAATTGTTTTCTGCGATTTTGGAATTTTTGATTTTTAAGGGGGGGAAGGGGGTGAAAATGATTTTCGGAGTTGCTGAAGACAAAAACACCTTTATAAGCATAACTCGGCTCCAAATTGCTTCACGAGAAAGATATTGCAGATGGGGAGACTAGACTTGAATACAAAAAAATCATTTTCTGCGATTTTGGATTTTTGGATTTTTAAGGGGGAAAAGGGGTGAAAATGATTTTCGGAGGCGCAGGAGGCAAAAACACCTTTATAAGCATAACTCGGCTCCAAATTACTTCACGATGAAAAAATTGCAGATGGGGAGACCAAATGAACCAGACTTGAATACGAAAAAAAACATTTCCTGCGATTTTGGAATTTTGGATTTTTAACGGGAGAAGGGGGTATAAATGTTTTTCGGAGGCAAATTTAGAAAAATACGGATTTTCGAGTAAAATTAATAGCTCAAAGATGGGGAAAAAAAAAAAAAAACCGCCTTCAAAATATTTACAAAAACTCATTTTTGGATTTTTTCCGATTTTTTGGGGGGGGAGGGTTGGGGGGGGGCAAAAAAAATAAAAATAGTGTCAGATCGTTCAAAATTGGTGCATAGAGGTTTTCGATACTTACAAATCGATTGCGGATATTTTCGAATTTGTAAAATTATTAGGAGGTGCGGGAAGGGGGGGGGGCAAAAACAAATAGAAATACAGTTAGGCCGTTCAAAATTGGTACAGATAGGTTTTAGAGGCCAGCAAGTCGAATGGGGATATTTTCGAAAGTGTAAAGTTATTAGGAGGGGCGAGAAAGGGGAGGGGAGAGGGGGGGCAAAATAATAAAAATAGAGTTAGATCGTTCAAAATTTGCATATAGAGGTTTTCGATACTTACAAATTGATTGCGGATATTTTCGAATTTGCAAAATTATTAGGAGGTGCGGGAAGGGGGGGGGGGAGCAAAAACAAATAGAAATACAGTTAGGCCGTTCAAAATTGGTACAGATAGGTTTTAGAGGCCGGGTGTAAAGTTATTAGGAGGGCCGGGAAGGGGGGGCGGAGGGGCAAAAAAAAATAGAATAGAGTTAGAGCATTCAAAATTGGTATATAGAGGTTTTCGATACCTACAAATCAATTGCGAATATTTTCGAATTTTTAAAATTATTAGGATAGACGGGAGGGGGGGCGAAGGGGGAAAATAATAGAAATAAGAGTTAGAGCATTTTGGGATTTTTTTCCGAAGGCAGTGAGAACCCGGTACGACATTTTTCCTAATAAGATTTTTTTTCTGTTTTTTTTCACGTGATAAAAATTAATGCAATTTTGAGAATTCAGTAATTGTAGCGATTCATTTAAAAATAGGGACCAGCGAAGCGGGCGTTGCCTGCTAGTTATAATATAAAAGGAATTAGCATCACTGAAAACCATCCTTATTATCTTTATATACCCTTGCAAACTATTCTTATATAATTTGCCGGTGGCCTGCAGTTAATTGCTGTCCAAGTTTATCTAAGGTTTGAGAATATATCTTAAGAAACTCAATTGAGGAATTTTTGACAATGCAAAAATTGGCTACAAAATTCTTATATTACACCATCATGAAAAATACGTAAAGGCCATTAATTAACGTTTTGACCGTAATTTCACTGTCTTGAAGACAACTTATTATATAAAGTAATTTTTGTCTTATTCTTTCGAGGATATATACTACGAACGGTTAATGAAGATTACTATAAAAAGAAAAATGTTGCATTCAAAATAGTGATTGCTTAGAACCTTGCGGTTATGCGGAGAATATCAAATCATATCATAAAATACGGGTCTGCCCGTTTTTTAGGTAAAAAACGGTTTTTGATCACAAAAATTAAATAAACGAAGGTACTCTTTAACTACATTTCTTGCGACCATGGGGAAGCCTCTGCGCAAGTGCGGATTCAACGAGTCTACTAGTAAAATAGGGGAGACAAGCTTTTCGTTGAGAGAAAATAAGCGATAAGGGAATACTGAATGACTGGATTCTTACTAAATTCATACCTGTTGGTCAACTTGGAAACCTTCCAAGATTTTCAACTCGTCCTAACTGCTAGGCATAGGAAACGTGGTTACAGTATACGTCCTTTATAAGTTTTTATTTATAAGTGAATGACGGTTTTTTTGTAAAAAGATTAAACTTTTGCAGATTGTTTTTGTAACATTTTTATACAAAACTTATTTAATGCGCGAATAATAATCACATTGGTATGCATATGGCCATCCATGAAAATTATTATTTATCCACTTCTTCAAAATTGCAATTATATGATTTTTTTTATTCTCTATAGTACAAAGGAAACAAGGTTACTATTTAAAAAAGAAATTAATAAAACACAATTCATCACTTCTTTAGGATGTCCGATCATTTCACCAATCACATCTGTTTTATGAACAGAAGAGAAATTCATGACAATAATTCATGTTTATTTCACCTTCTGAGAAACAGCTTATTTAATAACGGTTTATAAAGAAATCAATTCTGCTACAGGAATACAAATTGTTTTAAACGGAATGATTTGAATTGCTTGAGATATTGTAACAATTTTAATTCATTAACAATTTTCAACAAGGTTCAAAAGTGTTAATGACTTCGGTTTGTCTGTCTGTCTGTCAGGTTATCCGTCTGTCTGTCTGACTATCTGTCAGAGCTCTATCTCCCGTAAGTATTCATGGGATTTCTTGAAACTAATATATGTTATTAAAGTTCACTATCAAATGTTCCTCATTAAAATGGAGTAAATACAACCACTGATTTCTGTACAGGGATAACCGATAATATTACAACGCATTGCGTTCTTTGAGAGGTATTTTTACAAACCATACTTTAACACCGTTACTTTACACACATCTTAATGAAATTGAAATATGTAATTTCTAAGTCAACTGATGTTCCCCATTGAAATTTTAGTAAATACCACCATTGATATGTATACAGGGACACCCGAAAGTATTCCACAACATTGCGTTTTCTGAGAGGTATTTCTATAAACCAAATTTTAAGAACTTTACTTTGCACAAATGCTAATTAAATTAAATTATAAAATTCATATGCACAAAAGAATATTTTCCATAGAATACAGTATGATTAACATTATATTTACAAGGCCGCACAAAAATATTCAGTAGAATTAATGGGTATTATTGGAAATTTGCAAGAATTGCATTTTCGTTTATATTTATCGTTTTTATCACTTTATAAATGTTTTTGACACTTTCTTAAGTTGAAACATGTTAACGACTTTGGTTTGCCTGTCTATCTGTCCGTCTGTCTGCCTGTCTATTCACGCTTTAATTAGCGTAAATATTTATGAAATTTCTTGAAACTGATATATGTTATTCAATTTCACTATAGGATATTCTCTATTGAAAATGGAGTAAATACCTCTTCTGACTTGTGTACAGGGACACCCAAAAGTATTTCAAAGCATTATGTTCTATGAAAAAAAATTTATGAAATACATTTTAATTCATTTATTTTACAGAAATTTCAGCGAAACTGAAAGGTGTTATTTAAGTTCACTAGCGGATGTTTACAGTAGAAAATGGAGTAAATACAACCACTGGTTTATGTACAGGAACACCCTAAATTTTTCCAAAGCATTCTTTCTATAAGAAGTATTTCTCTAAACCAAATTTTGATAACTTTTCTCTGAACAAATCTTAATAAAATGTAAATATGTTATTCGTATGCATAAAAGAATGCTTTCTACATAATGCAGTATGATTGACTTTAGATTTACAAGGCAACATAAAATTATTCGGCTACATTAAGGGCTTTTATTGAAAATTTGCTGGAATTGCATTTTCATTTACATTAAACGATTTAACACTTTTAACATTTTTAAAGTGTGAATATGATTTCAATTCGTGTATCTATCTGTCCGTCTGCCCGCCCCCAGTGTCCATATCTATTTTCCCTATGTAATGATCTCTATTTTATATGGCATTAATAGGTCGTGTGCAACTGCTATGTGTACAGGAACACTCAAACAAATGGCATTGCATTACATTTTAGGATATATATATATATATATTTATAAATTACATTTAAAGAACTTTCTATTGTAAAAAATATATAGAGAATGACATTTATTGTTAATATACTAAAATATTATTTTGTATAGAATATGATTTTGTTAACCTTCCGATTTACAGGATTACACTAAAATATTCAGGCACATTAAGGGCTGCAATTAGAATATACCGGCTACGATTTATTTTGTGTTAAGCGTCTTTAACACATTTTAACAATGTTTAAGAATGACTCTGAATTTAATCAGTCTATCTGTATGCCTTTCAGAACTAATGCCTGGCTGATATGTGATTACGTAGGCAAAGAGCTACGAAAGTTATACGATACAATAATTACGAACATGTGAAAAGTATTAGTAGCCAATGCGTACCGCATGCTTTTTTGTTCTTCTTTTCCTTTCTCATACACCCTGTTTGTAAATTTATCTTTTTATACAATAGAAAATAAGACCATCTTTCTCTCCAATCATATGATTTACATATGACTTTCTAATTCTAAACCGTTTTATGTCACACTTTTTACATTATATCTTTTAATGAAGTTGAATGCTTTTTTTTCTGTTTTGTTTAAAACATGAACTGTACGAAGCTGCGAAAAATTTACTGAGCGTATTACCTAATATTTTGTATTTTTTAATTGTATCATGAATTTGCCGTTTTTAATTTCTTTCAATTTAGCTAATTCACCCATTCCTAAAGTGGTGAACTCATTTATTGCACACCTTAAAACTTGATTTAAATTTCTTGAGAGACTCATTCTATTAGAAGTTACTTTGAAGTGAATACAGTAGTAAAATCAGCACAAAAATATGGAGCTATATTCAACATTTTGTCGAAGATTAGTTATGTTTGGTGTTTGCAGTGCTTCCAATGAGAACTTTTGTGATACCCTGTAATTTATGAATTATTTAGTTAACTTAAATATTAGGAAATATGTAGATTTTTCATTATTGTATACCACATGAATAATGAATATTATTTATTAGAAGGTTTTTAGAAATGCACTTGTTTTTATAGTACTGTTATGACGATTCATAACAGTTCTTTTTATTTTTAATATTTAATAAATACAATTTCTACACTGAAAAAAAAAAAAAAAAAAAAAAGATAAATTTTCTTAACTATATTTTTGTTTCAAGGTGCCTTGTAATTCCGTGTATTGCACGTTAAAGAGAAATACTCGTTTCTTGGGAGGTATTTTTTGTCTAGTGCCCCTTTGTGTATACTTTTGTGATATGTTAAGCGGATTAGAAAAAACGCCGTCTTTATGCATCTTTTTTCAACATAAAATTGCTTCTTTCTCTCTCACCCATGCAGTCATGGGAAAATATATGCAAATCTCTTTCTACGAAAAAGAGAATGTTCTCTTTTTCTCCGTATATAACAGTTCGAACGCTGGTGTTTGTAAATCGGCGATAAAAGAAGTGCCGAGTCGAAGGTCACAGGTGTGTTTCCCGGCGGCGCTCGTATTCACGGTTACAGTTGTCAAAAATGGACCGGTAACTGTTTCGGTAGATTAAAATGTTTGTGTTTCCCTGGGGGGTACAAAGGTTAAGCTTTTGCTGGGCTAGCAAGGTTTTAGTGACCTTTGCCGTGAGAAAATTTGTTTGGGGCAATTTTTGAAGGGCGTATTAAATTTTGAACTAGGAGAGACCAGGTTAATAGTTTCAGTTACTTAGTAGCGAATGAGTGTCTTGTTGTTTAGCTGAAGCTAGTGGCAACGATTCATGATTGGGTTACGCGTAGCTTCAGTTGATTGCATAGTTTATCTGGAAGCGGTGTGCTGAAGGGTGATTCGTTTTTTGAAAAAAATTGTATTTTCTTCTTGTGTATAGAAAGTTGTATTGGCAGTGGATATATATCGAGGGGATAAGGGCCTTACGGCCTGCTCATCATTCCCCATCTCAATCTCTCTGGCTTTCGGTACTCATGTCCTTCTCAGGCACGCTCGATTTATTCGAATGCCCCATCTCACTCCATCTCTTCACATCGTTTTCTCAAGTTCTATTTTTCTCTCTCCGAAGTTTTTAATTATTAAGTTGGAGTCTTAAAAGCGATGCCCCTTTCCAGTCAGCTCAGAGAGGAACTGCGTTATTATTCTGTAGAAAATGTCACCTCCGAAGCCAGTCACATAATCGGCTCATTTGTTAGAAGGTGCAGCTGTCCGCTATTTTAGATAACGTACGCTGGTGCGGAGAAGTTTTAACCGAGTATCAGATTGATGTATTACCTGCCCGCTGGTATTTGGATGGCCTATTGATGTATTATGTGCCGCTGGGCTGATGATGTGGTCCCATATTTTGAAAAGATGCCTGTAGGCGGTGACGAGTGCTCCTGACTGCCTAAAGAGTGGTATTTTGCTTATTTTTCTTTGTTCTTTTTCTCATAAATAAGTAAATAATTTCTAAATAGAGGTAGCATCCCTTACCTATTTTCTGTTGTCATGAGAGGTAAAATTTTGTATACGATATTGGTAAAAAGTTAACACTTCCTGTTTTCACTTTTTTTTTTTTTTTTTTTTTTTTTTTTGATAGTATGAATTTTTTGTAACCGGAGTAAATAGATGTTAATCAAAAATTTTTGTATTTGTAAATAACTTGACGATTGATTCTTAAGGAAAAAATTATGATGTATGGAATGTGTAAAGAAAAAAATATATATACTTTTAAATAAATTTGTAAGTTTAAAAGTTAATTTTATTTGTATGTTTTCATTTAAATCCTCCTTTCTTTTACTGTGTAGCTAAAACTTATCTTTAAATACATCGGGATTTTTATAGACTAATTTTCTTCTTTACTACATAAATTCCTGAAGTACTAAATTATGAAAAGTTATTGTTTAAAGAATTTGTGGGGGACCAAAAGAAATAAAAATAAAATTTTTCTTATTGGAAGCGGTTGTTTCTCTTCAAGCTGGGTTACTGATTCTTGTACTCATTAGAGCATAGTAACAAACATAAAAAAGAAAAAAGAAAATCAAAATGTAGAGTTAATTAACTTGTAGGATGTTTATCCTTGTGTTATTGTTATTGTTTATTATTATTGTTAATATTTATTGTTTTTATTTCTGTTTGGTGAATATACTTAATGTATACTCTGGAATACATCTTGTTTGATTAAAAATTCAGTTTAATTACTCTAATGATTTTTTTAAAGTTGAATTAAAAATTAAAGTTAAATTTTAAAGTAAGAAATTGGATTGCTTTGTCCTGTTATTAATTCCAGATTGTACATACTTCTGTGTATTAGATATTTTGTTTACTGTTTTGTACCTTTCTAAGTTGAAAACTAAATGGAAATTTTAAACTTTCAAGTAGAGTCATATATGGTAAATAAACTGTATGCACTTCACAAGATCTAGGGAATTGTAAGCTTAACAATTGTATTAGGAGATTTCGTGAAGTTATACAGCTTTTCAGAGTAATATGACTTTACTTTGTAATTAGATACTACTAATTTGAAGTAATGGTTTTAGAAATAAATTTTTAAAGTGAAATTTTGAATCTTTATTTAAAATATTTTTGTCAGGATTAATGCTGTGTAGGGTTTTTGTATATTCACCAACCGTTTTATTTTTACTTTCCGAACACTATAGTGAGGAAAGTATTGTAATCATGTCAAAAATCCTAATTCGAGATTTTGATGTTTCTATACGATTTGAGGTCCTCTGAGTCCGTTTTCACTATTTTTACGATGATGTATGTATGTGTGTGTGTATGTGTGTATGTATGTGTGTATGTGTGTATGTCTGTGGGTGAACACGCTAGCGTCTAAACGCTTCGTTCGATTAACCTGAAAGTTGGTACGCATATTGTAAGTCACCATAGTACGAACCCTATAGATTTTGGTGAATCTAGCACTTATAGTTTTTTTACAGGGACACAAAGAAAAATTCTTTATCATTATGGCCTATGGGAGCAAAATCTTAAAAGTGCGATAGCATCTAAACGCCTTATTCAATTGAGCAAAAATTTTATACACATATTATAGATCACAAATACTCAATCTGTATAGATTTTGGAGAATCTAGCTCTTATAGTTTTTTTACAGGGACACAAAGAAAAATTCTTTATCATTATGCCTATGGGGCCAAATTTTTAAAAATGTGATAGTGTCTAAACGCCTTATTAATCCGAGCAAAAAAATTGTACACATGTTATAGATCACAGTTGAACTAACTGTATAGAATTTGGTGAATCTAGCACTTACAGTTTTTTTACAGGGACACAAAGAAAAATTCTTTATCATTATGGCCTATGGGACTAAATTTTTAAAAGTACGATAGCATCTAAACGCCTTATTGAATTCAGGTGAAAATTTATATGAGTATTATAAATCACGGTTGCACTAACTATAAGCATTTTGGTGAATCTAACATGTATAGGTTTTTACAGGGACACAACGAAAATTTCTTTGTCATTATGATCTATGGGCTCAAAGTTCAGTAGCGTTAAATAAAACAACGTGTAATAGATGGAGAAAAATACTCAAACACTCTATTATGGTTTTCTCTCTTTTGTTTGTTTAACAACTACTCTTTCTTTACTTTATCTACAAAACTGTTAATTACTCAATGTTCGGAAAGTCGAGTGGAGTTACTCCAGATTTTTTTTATTTTTTAGGGACTTTAAAGGATATGCAATTAATTTTGGGATTTTTATGTGATTGGGTTTAATGTTGAAAGTTATTTAAATTGGGCTCTCTGAGTACAGTCTAGGCGTTTTGTACTAAGAAAAAAGAAAATATATTTCTACCACTATATGATTTTTACATTTATGTTGTCGGCCAAAAATTATTTGACTGCTGTTGTTTTTATGTTATGTATCTTACTTGATATTTTTGAGGTTCAGTGGCTAGTTAGCTTGTGTTTATGATGCTGAAAAAATAAAACAACATCAGTCAAAGTAGTTGTATTTAAATTTCAGCCAAGAATTTTTAAAGAATTTTAAGAATTAAGAAAATTTTAAGGAAGAGTAAAAAAAGTAACAGTACTAGGTGGCTCTGCCTCCTGTTCGTTCCGCTCACCAACCCACGATTGCTTCGTTTATTAATCCCTGCTGTATTCTACCCGTCTATTCACTGCTTTGTCATTTTCAAAAAATAAAATATTTTGTTAAAAATCAGTATTTGTTTCTAGGATAGAAAAAAATTCCAAATATCTAGACAATTTTGCGTTACAGATTTAGGGAATGAACCCATTTGTGACTTTTGAATTTTTGTCAGTATTTTGCGATGAATTTTTTGGTATAATTCCTTATTTAAAAAATGAAAAAATCTAGTACCTAACTGTCGTGATCTTTTTGAGGACCAGAAGAATTCTTTCGTCATCTATCAAAGCGTTTAATTTGGTCATATATACATATATATATATATATATATATATATATATATATATATATATCACCAAAAGTATGTATAACCAAATATATATATATCAACCACCATATATACATATATCACCAATCTTTATATATATAAAGATATAATGTGTGTATATGTATATATATATATATATATATATATATATATATATATATATATATATATATATATATACAGGGTGTCCAAGAATTATCTTTACAACTTTGAAATTTAATAACTTTGAAATAAAAAGGATATTCACATTCTGTGTTCTGCTGTTATTAGTGTAACTCATAAAGTTTTGTTCTTTTTAGGTTTGCCATTTGTAACTGAGCATGAGGACCCCACAGGAGAAAGCACAATGTGTGGCATGGTTCATTGAGAGCAAATCGGACACACAAGTTCAACGCAATTGCAGGACCAAATTTGGCAAGACGCCACCATCCAGACCCAGCATCCATGCATGGCACACCAGCTTCATGACCACAGGCTCAGTGTTACATAAGAACTGATATTTTGGGACTGCGCTCGAATGCTTCGCGAACCCGCTCAACAGTTTCATCACTTGTGCTGGGTCGTCCTGCTCCTTTCTTATGTAACACTGAGCCTGTGGTCAGGAAGTTGGTGTGCCATGCACGGATGGTGGGTCTGCATGGTGGCGCCTTGCCAAATTTGGTCCGGCAATTGAGTTGAACTTGTGTGTCCGATTTTCTCTCAATGAACCATGCCACACATTGTGCTTTCTCCTGTAGGGTCCACATGCTCAGTTACAACTGGCTAACCTAAACAGAAAAAAACCTTTATGAGTTGCACTAATAACTGCAGAACACAGAATGTGAATATCTTTTTTATTTTAAAAGTTATTAAATTACAAAGTTGTAAAGATATTTCTTGGACACCCTGTATATATATATATATATATATATATATATATATATATACACACATTATATCTTTCTTTTTTTTTAATATCTGTATAATTAACTGCATTTTTTTTAGTGTATTTATCTTTTTTATTTAAATATACGTATTTTAACATATTTTGGATATATTTTGTTCTTGAAAGTAATTTATATTAAAATTAAAACTCATTTATAAATGGCATCATATTCTAATTTCACAATGATAAATTTTACCATTACAGAACTAAACATTTCTATGATACATTTCATATTTCTAATTATTGGGAAAAAAATAATTATAAGATTAAATAATAATAATAATAATAAAAACTTTTTTATGTACTATGATTTTAAATTTTCTGTTGAATAATAGCTATAGAACTACATTAGCACTTTATCGATATGTATAAAAATTTTAAAAAGATAATGACGTCAATTTTTGTGCGATGCATAAATTAACTTTTTATAATTTTTTAATCTTCACGTTTTATTAATATTAAATGTATTTAATTTTATGTCGAAAGAAACACTTTTTTTTTCTTGGCAACAATTGAATTACAGTTAATGTTTTAATGACTATTTTTCAAGCTATTTGGAGTTTATTATTTTCATATTTTAATTAATTAAAAGAAAACTAATCAAAAATTCGAAAATTAAGCTTCAAAGTATTATGTTGTCATCGGGTTCTGAGTTATTCTGAAAATTTCAAACATCTAGGTAGTAGGGAAGTTAGTTAAAAATCATTTCCAAGATTTGTACTTTTCGAACAATAAAGATTAATAAATACATGGTAATAACCATGATATAAAACTCTTATAGAGAATAAAGTACATTTTATCCTTCGTTATTTTTAGAAGAAGGCAAGAGAGCATTAAAAAGTGCAGCTGTCAAGGAATTTTCCAAATAAAAATAATAATAATAATAATAATAAACTTTTTTTTCTTTTCAGAAATTTTCGAATGTGTGATGCTATTACCTAGCTGCACATTAGAAATATATACAGATAATATTATATAATGCTCTAAATTAACTAAAATATTCAACAGTAAAAAATAAGGGCAATAGATGCATTATTATAAAAAAAAAAAAAAAAAAAAAAAAAAAAAAAAACTGTAAAAAGCTGACAAACAGCATAAGAAACTGCCAATAAGAATTTTAATTTTCTAAATGTGGAGAAAAAATTACAGACGATTAATTACAATTTTAATTTCCTTTTTTCTTCTAAAATATGTAAGATAAGACTTTTTATTTATTTGTAGACGATAAAATTCTTTGTTACCGCTAACAACATTGTCATTTATTTTATTTTAAGTTACTTTATTTTATTGACACCATTGATAACATTTTCATTTTCCTGTGAAGTGTGACTTCATAGACAGAATAAACAACGTAAGTTAAGAAACTATTTACAAGATGGCAATTAGAATATATTTGTTAACACAAATTTTTAGTTAATAACTTCGTTAATTAAGGCGATGAAAAATTCTATCATATTCCCCCCAAAAAAGCCTACCTTGGAGTTTTCGGCAGCCATGATACCTCTCATGACAAAGAGAGCACTTCTGTTTGCGTGGAGATGCTGTCACAGTAAAAAAAAAAAAAAAAAAAAAAATGACGCCTGCAGAATTTTTTTTTATATATAGAGATGCATGAATATTCCACAGGTTTATAATTAGTTTAGAAAAAATAAATAAATAAAAATAAAGGAATATATTTAAAATTACTTATTGTAAAATATTTTAAAATCTAACAGTTTCTTATAACCTTCTTGTTTTATTCTTAAAATAAAGGAGAGATAGTAATTTAATATTCTAAAAATATTCTTATACTTTCATTTACAATATTTTGTGCAAATTTTGAATATTAAATAAATGTGCGGAATATAAATTAAAGTACTTTAGCCATTTACTCAACGAATGCTTAAAAGAGTGTTCAAACGTGACCATTTCTTTTCCCGTGCTAAAAGCTAAATGGAAACTTCAAGTATATTTAAAGCGAGGCATTAGTAACATATTAGTAAATGAATAAATGGAATCGTTTGTAACTGAGTTCTTTTAACTATATCTCACTTTGTATATGTTTCGATTTTCCAGCTCAGATTTCAAAGTAAATGTTCTTTTTTTTTTAATATATCAAGCATAAGCTTACGTTTAAACCAAGAAGCATATTTCTTTTAAAAATGTATGCATTTATTGATATACAAAACACTTTACCGAATTATATAATTTTTAGTGACAATATGGTTTCATTTAAATGTACTATTCATGTTCTATTAATTATCGAAATACATTTTTTTTTATGTAAACTTAAAATATTCATAAATTATTTTATAACTATATATTTCTAATATATTTTGAGTATTTTTTGTTAAAAAAGGTAATTTAGATATTTTTTCTTACAGATAATGTGCTAATAAAGTATTAAAAAAAATAGAAAACAAAATGGGTGCATATCTGCAAAAAAAAACATTCATTTTTAGTAAATGACTTAAAAAAAATAAATAAAAAAATAAAATACATTTTTCACTAATGTATATGTCTTTAGTTTTAATGTAATATTTCAATACAATGTTAACAGCTTATTGATTAAATTTTTATTTCATTGAGAGTATTTTTAAAATAAACCCAATTTTAAATTTGAACAGGAGAGAATTATAAATATACAATATAAAAATACAAATTAAACAGGTGCTGCATACCGTACTTGTGCGTTTCTACGTTAAAACTGCATTCTTACCCCCCCCCCCCCTCTTTCCTTTTGAGTGGTTCATTTTTGTTTTGTGCAGAAAAAAAAATATTGCTTTTGTTATTATTATTCAGAAACCTTAGGGATTATTTTATTTATTTATTTTTATTTCATTTTATTTGTATTTTATTTTATTTTTATTTATTTAATTAATTTATTATTTATTCTTTACAGTTTAATATTTAATATTCTGTTTTTCTATATATACTTTCTAATAAACATAACCAATATATACTATTTTGAATGAAAATAATAATTGTTTTTTTTATTTTTGATGAAAACAATGAAGACCTTAAACGGATCTAAATCAAATTATTTATGCAGTTTTATTGAATATATATGTTCTGGCAAGCATATTTGGCCTTTTCCAATTTATAAGTAGTGTTTATAGAATTCTAGGAGACTTATCAGATGTTCCCACCATTTTAGAATTTTGAGGCAACTGAACTTTTCCATTGGAACCACACATCCTAGATGATTTTGTAAGCTTTTTTTTTTTTTTTCCCGAAACGAAATTTACACAAACATTTGATATTCTTACTATGACAATACAGGGTGTTTATAAAGTCCCGGACCCATTTTGATGTTTAATAACTCATAAAATAATAAAGATAGATTAAAATTAATAACATAAATGGTTAGATAGACTCAAAAAGTTTCATGACCCTTGTCAATGAACTTCCACGTGTGTCCCCTTCGTCGCACGGAGAATATCAAGTCGATAGTCAATTTCACGCCAGGTAGCGGCAAGCATGTCGGCATCCACAGAGGCTATTGCGGTTGTAATTCTGACTTTTAGGTCATCAATGTTCGACACTCTCCTCCTGTAAACATTGTCCTTTACAAATCCATCCCCAAAGGAAAAAGTCCAGCGGCGTTATATCAGGTGATCTGGGTGGCCAAGGAATTGGACCTCCTCGCCCAATTCATCTTCCTGGAAAATGGTCATTCAAAGAACTACGAACGATGGTACTCCAATGATGTGGTGCACCATCTTTTTGCTAAAAGACATGCGGCTGAAGCTCTTCTAGCTGTGGAAATACGAAGTTTTCCAACATGTCTAAGTATACGACTGATGAGACCGTCTTTTCTGTAAAAAAGAAAGGTCCAATGACTCGGTCGTGCATTAGTCCACACCACACACAAAAAACACCCAACAAACACATCAAAAGTAAAAATAACACTGCAATAGTTGCCAAAAACAAAAGAGAGAAAAATGCAATTAATAAGCAGACGATATTTAGAAAACTACAGATATTTAGACTGGAAAATAAAATTATCTGAAATTAATCACATGCGCAGATGATATTTACGAAAGTAAAGATATTCAAACCTGAAAAGAAAATGTATGAGTTATTCCATTAATAAATGCCATAAGTTTGTTTATATCTTCTTTATTTTATGAGTTATTAAACATCAAAATGGGTCCGGGACTTTAAAAACACCCTGTATTTTTAAACTCACAATTAAAAGCAGAATAATAGAAAACGTACATAAAGTCTATTGGCAGCATCCAATGCTCGATATATTACATCAGTATTATATATGACAGCAGATTCAATCAGAATATCAGGTTGCTCTAGTTACTTCTTGCCTTCAAGTCGCTGCCCGTTGAGCATATCTAAGTAATCTAGCTTTTCGCTGTTTAATTTCTTCTCGCCTGTGAACAGCTTACTTTTCAGAATTTTCTTGACGCCTAGCATGTAACCAATCTTTGAGAGGCATACACTCGAATCGTACGGAGTCGGATCGTACACTCTGCAGCAAAAGTATCCGAGCACTAGCAATAATCCCTATCTAAAAAAAAGTAGACTTAATACTGCATTGTTAAAACAATCTTTGACGAATCATGTTCTTAGACAGACTAAAAACATGAATCGACAAGGATTTATTTAACAAAGCAGTATTAAGTGTACTTTTTTAAGACGGGGATTTATGCTAGTGCTCGGATACTTTTGCTGCGGAGTGAACGATCCGACTTGTGACCTACGATAGCTGCGATTGTTACAATAGTATGCCTCCCTTTAGTTTCTTCTTGTATTCTAACTGCTTCTGTTGAGCATCCGCACGAAATATGGTTTGTCGTCGTTTATATTTTTCATTGGTATTCGAACATCTAAACATTCAGTCTATTTTTGACGCTTGGCTTATGCCTGTTCAGATTGATTTCATCTTCTACTTACTGCACCTTCAGCATCTACTCTAAATTTGTCTTATTGCTTTTTGTCAGTTTCTTCACAGCATTTATTAGTTTTCCTTTCAGCATGTTTCTGAATCTTTGCTGTGTCGGTTCCCGTTTCTTCTTGTGTTCAGTCAGATGTCTCTTGAGCATCTGCAACACATATGTCTTGTCGTTGTTCATCAGTTATTTAATCGAGATCTGTAAGGTCTTCTTTAAGAATCATCAGTGTGTCTTGCTTCTTGTTGTTTCCGAATTTTTCTCTTCTTAATCAAACATGTATCTATAAAAGATACTGTTGTTTTCTTTATAATAATCTATCCTTACGATGTTCTTTGTTCTTCATTTCTTTCTGCAGTAGTTATCTTTTCATTAAAAGACGCTTTTTTTTTAGCGTATTTTATTTATTTACGAATACTGAGGATAGGTTAACGATATTTATATAACTGTTAAATTTAGAAAATAAGTTTAATTATGGAATAAAATGTGAATTAAATACATTCATAATCAATACCAATAAATGTAACAGTTTTATAGCTTCAATTATAGACGTCGGTTGTATTTTATTTCATTTTTTGTATTGTTATTTACGCGTGAAGGAATATATTTGTTTTTATAGAGAAAAAAAAAGAACATGTAAAAAATTCTCTTTTTTCTTTCTTTTTATCGCTTCTTTTCTTTTTTTTCTATTAATATTTTATTATCACCATTATCATTATTAGCATGGCATGAACTAAATTTTATTTCTTAATGATTTTAAAGTTGATATGATGATTCTATTTAATACATTTTAAACTAATTATGGAATTGATATAAATAAAAGTAGTTAATTAAATACTGTCTTGATTATTAAAAGCCCAAATTTTCCTTGCGATTACTTGAACGATTCAACTTTGCATAGAGAACTAAAAATTCAGCAATTTCATGACAAACTTACAGTTTTATACATTAATGCCGTGTTTCTCGCTTGTATTAGATCAATAAAAATAAACATTTGATACTCAAAAGATATAAGGGCTAAGTATTTTCTGTCAAAACAAACTATATATGACACGTAATTTTTGAAAGTTAAAAAACGTATGTTATTTTAACCAAAAAAAAAAAAAAAAAAAAAAAAAGGACAAACTTTGTTTACATCATTGTAGAAGTGTGATAGCATTTTTCGGTTTAATGAGAGAAATATTAATAATCTTTTGTTACTCTTAAGATAGGTATTTAAATTTTCTGAAGTTGTTTTGTTAAGTTTGTATTAGAAATAAAAAAATAATTTTTTGTTACCAGATACAGTTCGAGAAAAATTTCCAAGCCAGATTTCATGTATTATTCACAAAGAGAAATAATTGCGTTTTATAAACAGCAAAAATAAAAAAAAGAAAGAATCCACGTAATGTATATATATATTCCATTATATAGATTTAGTGCGAAGTTACTTTATTCAACCCAACCAAACTATACTATATATATATATATATATATATGCTATTATTTCACGAGAATAGGAATATAGTTACAAATTTGTTAATTTTATGCTTAAAATATTTTGTAATTTAATTTTAGTGAAAGATATACAAACCATGATTTTCCTTGATTTGGATAAAACATTTTAGATTTGTTTTCATGTTGATAATTCCTGTTGTATGTTTGTTTATTAAGTGGGTTCTTCACAGAAATGCAACAGCGTGTGGTGATTTACATTTTCTGTTCTTCTGTTTCTTTCTTTATTTATGCTAACTATAATACACTTTTAAAACTAACAATATCAATAATCATCTGCAGTGTTGAGTTAATAAATATACAAGTAATATATATATATATATATATATATACCTCTCACAATAAAGTTCGGTGAATAGTCCTGTAACATTAACGTATATGAAATATTAACGAAAGTTACCTTACTGTCCTTCGAAATAGTCATCTCCTATAAATATGCACCCCTGAAATCTGCTATACATGTCCTGGTAACTTTGCAAGAAGTCTTCTTTCGGGAAGGTGTTCAATAGTCTCGTCACATTTCGTTGGATGTCAGGAATATCGTCAAATATCTTTCCTTTCAGAGCGAGTTTGAGTCGTGGGAATAGGAAAAAGTCTGGAGGATTGAGATCTGGCGAGTATGGTGGATGTTCGATTTGCCACCCTCTAAACGTGTCTGCTTCTGATCGTCAGTCAAGTGATGTAGCACAAGACGACGACACGTTTTTCTCATCCCTAAATTCTGAGTAACGATTTCTCGCACGGCTTCACGGTTAATCTGCAGTTCATCAGCTATCATGCGCACAGTTAATTGACGATCTTTCGTGATTAATTTCCGTACTTTCTCAAAGTTTTTGTCACTGGACGGAGGTCGCCGGTCTTCCGCTACGGGGGTTGTCAGAAACACTTTCCCGGCTTTCTCGAAAACGGGCAAACCGTTCGTACACACATTTCATGGACAGTGCTTGATCTTTATAAACACGTACCAGCATCGCATGAGTTTCTTTCGATGTCTTGCCAAGCTTAAAACAAAACTTTAAATTGGTATTTTCATTTTTATGTTCACAATTAAGAACAAACGCACTAAACAAACAGTTTGTAAAACAAGTCTTACACGGGGCACAAACGACGCTCAACTGAACAACAGTGGGGGCAGATGGTAAACACCTGCCGCTACGCAGGTGCAGCGTTTTATTTCGCCAGTGTTGCCAGATCGGCCGTTCTGACTTCATTCACCGAAATTTATTGTCAGAGGATATATATATATATATATATATATATATATATATATATCCTCTGACAATAAATTTCGGTGAATATATATATTCGGTATATATATATTTCGGTATATATATATATATATATATACATTGTATCTTGTAAGATATAATTTCTCTGTTTTATTTTGATAGATTTTTTTTTTTTTTTACCTTTCATTAAAGTGTTTCTATATTTTTCTTTTTTTTTTAATCGAACCAAGTAATGAGTAGCATTAAAGGTGATTTTGCCTTTTATGCATAATCATATTTGATTTATATAGAAATCAATTCTTGATAAGCAGATATTATGTTAAAACTTTTTGTAAAAAAAAAAACATATTTTTGTTTATATAAATATAAAATAAAATAAACTAATATGTATGAGTATGAAAATAAAATTTTCGGACTGTTCTTTCCTTTCTTGAATAAAGCGTTTTATTTATTTATATTTTTCTCTACTTTCACTTCCTTGGAAAATTATATTTCCCTCATTTCATGTGAAGATGTTTTTTGAGATTATCCTCAAAGTTATAAATTATATATATATATATATATAATGTCTTCAAGATGTGTAGTTTGCAACCTCTAAATAATATTATCTGTTTATTCGTGTTACTTTTAAATAATCTTTATTTTTTTCTAATACATATCATTTCTCTCTGCTGAATAAATGTTTTTATAAGTAAAACTTAATAATAATAATAATAATAATAACATATTTAAATATCACGTTGAGTCGTCCAATACAACCATTCAGACCACTTAAGTTAGCCACGATCGCATGGCTGTATATAGTTTTATGAAGTCAATTTTCAGTTTGTTGATTATATTAATGTCTTCCTTTCCCTACCATATTAAATGAATAAATAATTAAAATAAACAAATAAAACTTAGTTACATTAAAGTTTGCTGTATGAATTGTCCTAGTGATACTATTTTTATTTATATTATTATGAAGTTTGTGTGCTCTTGACGATTATATTATACTTAAGTTAATGTGAAAATCTAAGATGCAACGGCAGATTTTATATATGTATATTTATATAAGAATGTATGTCCTATTTAAACCGAAAAAAAAAGTCATATAACCTTTTTTTTCTAAATAAACTACATCGTATAATTTAAAAAACGCATAAAGATATATTTTACTCTTATTTTTATATCGAGTATTTCATTTATTACATTATTATATTCCTTATTATACATCTATAAATGAATATAAATTATATATAATAAATCATAAAATTTCTACAGTAAATATAAGATAAACATTCAAATATTTGTAAAATTTAATATTACAAAAAATATGTAGTTAGCTATATATTAGCTCTATTTAAAATAAGATATTTGAAAAGAATACTTTATTAAATACATTACGGGGTTTTGTTTTACAGAATATACATTATTTCACGGCGACACGTAAAAATCCATATATAATAAATTTAAGAAAAAAAAACTGTAATATGTAAAAAAAAGTCTTTGCAAAGCAGTAAATGACTTTTATCTGTAAAACAACGCATGAAAACAAATATAGTAACAAATAACGGTTACGAGTTTAGTATCATAAAACATTCACATGCATAAAATCGATTAGAAGGCTTGCTTCCAATAAATCGATTTATTACTTTTCTAAATATATCTATCTTATTAAAATGCCGTGTTGAAGTTTTATCAGCATAATAATAACATACCAAGCTATGATAGAGATGGTTAGAACATTCTGTAAAGTTATAAAAATTTGTTGAAGAGCATTTTTATTGAACATATGATAGTACGCATTTGGAACATAACAATCTGTTCATGTTTCATTATAGGATTAGAAATCATTTATGTTATTTATAAAAGCACTTTCAAACAAATATAAAAATTTGCAAAACGGAAGATTGGTAATAAAATATATTTAGCGTTTTATTCTGGTTTTATTGATTTACGAATGAATATATTTGATGCGTTTTATACATTTATCGATACTTTATACATAAATTTTAAAGCATTTTTGAATTACTTTTAGCTTTTACGAGGCAAACATCTGCTTATGTGGAAGGCTTTAATGAATAATAAATTTCAATAAGTTAAAGCTATTAAATGTTAAATAATTTTATTACTTGTGTTTCTCTGTTGAGAAGATACAAAATAATTCAATTTAATAAGTAATATACTTTAATAAAACAATTAATAATTTTTGTTTAAATGTCAGAAGTATGTACAGTTCGTGTTAAAATATGGCAATAAATAAGTAATTATAAAATTGAACATTAAATTTTACATTCAAGAAAATTTTACAATTTGTAATTTATTTTTCTATTTAAAACACTGGGATTTATGTTAGTTATAATATTTTTTTTAGAATCTGAATATCTTTTTCAACTTAAATCTATACTGTAATACATTGGAAATTAACGTTATATAATGTTTCAGGTACATTTTGTTGTTATAGAAGTGAAATGTAAAAGAAAATTGATAATCAGACTGTTAAATTTTCAATATGTTTATTTTCATTTCTAAAAACTATTTTAATAATTAATAATATCACAATTACATTAGAATTAATTATATGTCATTAATTAAAAATAGTTTCATAATTAATAAATGCATACACCTCTTTCTATGTTTATACAATATAATCGCTAATTTTTCTTGAACCCTAAATTACATGGTTTATGGGATTTACAAAATAAAATCTTTATTTACCCCTATTTTTAACTATTTTTTAAAATTTAATATTAAATACTTATTTCACTTATTTTTTTATTCTTCAATCATTTATTCTATTTTTAAATATTTATCATCATTTATGTATATCTATGTATAGATTTGATTTTTAAATTTGTATATTGTATAGTAAGTATGCAATTAAATATAGCTAAGTATGTATATGTGTTTATATATCTATGAAATTTGTGAGGGTTTAATTTCTATGCAGCTGCTGTGAATGAATTTTACGTGCACCAGCCACAAGTAATATACTGGAGAGTTTTCGGCAAATTTAAGCATTGAGTACTGATAGGAAGGTGAGTTCGGACTCCTTATACTGGCTGTGGAAGAAAATTCAGCGAACATCACTACGATTTATGTGTGAATGAGCGCCCCTTTTTATAGCGATAAGCGCTTTCTTGGAAATTGTTTTTTTGGGGTACAAATTCCATTCCAATCGTAGATAACACATGACAATGTTATTTTTCCAGAAAAAAATTAGGAAATTTCAGTAAGAATATAATATAAACGCTGAGAAAAAAAAAAAAAAAAAAAACTCTTTAAACGTGGTACTGTCAAATTGAAGAGCAAACAGCACAGAAATTATGTGACAGGGTGAAGTGGAGAAAACTGCTTTGGTGGAAGTGGAATGTCGGTTTTGCAGTAGAAAAACTGATTTAACGAATGAATTAGTGGGGAGCAAAGTTCGGGTTGGATTGTGGAAACTTTCACAGCGTTCAAACACTAGCAACGATGCAGAGCGACAAAGTCATAAATCATTGATTGTACAAAAGTGACCCTTGAAATTTTTCACATGTTTACAATGAATGTAATACAAGGCACTTTTATTGCTCTTTTACAAAAGAGACCCAAGATCCCCATGCAAATATCGCAGTAGGAGATTTGCCAGTGAAGAAAACGGCTCATACAGCTCAAATCACATATCAAAGGGATTTGAATAGAGCTCGCCCTTGTCGCCCTGCTGTTGCTAGTGTTTACACACAGCTTAAGGCCGATTGACCGCACTAGGGTCCTAGGCCGGAGTGGGAGTTCCCTCCGTTGGGTATTTCTAAGGGTGTGATGTTCGAGAACAAATAGGCTACTACTCCGTGGTTTATTCTAATATGCAGTCAATGGATTCAAGCATCAAACCCGCAATTTTCCGCTGGTGAGCTCGGCTCAGTATAAACCAGGTTACTGAGGCCTTCTTTGCAACATCGAAAAGTTACATATAGTAAATTATGAGGTTGAGTGGAATTTACGTCCCTCTTGTGCTACACTATGGGCAACTGGTGATGGTTTGCGACTCTACACTAAGGGTCATCCGACGACATACCAACGCAGTTTTAATTATCCCTGCATGGAAAGCATAAAATTAGTTAAAATGTTCTATAGAATATAAAAACATGTGTCTGCGGTTTCCTGGTTGGTGGACAACCGAGCTCATGCTTGGTAAATTCCGGGTTCAATACTTACATTGACAGAATAACGTTGTGCATTTAAATAGTAGTTGGTGCACATAAAATCGGCCATTGCCACAATGTATCCCATATTTCAAAATTAAAACCTTTAAGGTTTACATAAACGGGGAAGACATTGCCTCCACAGTAGGTCAAGATTGTAATTGCATGTCTCTGGAGCACCTCGAGAGGTGAGTTTCAGACCGTCACCAATTGTCCATAACCTTAAACTATTGAGACATAAAAACTACTCAACATTCAACAAAAACAATCTTGGTGCATAAGCTGTAGTCATTTTAATTAATCGCCAAAATGACAAAAATATAATATTCGGTAATAGGATCATATACGAAAGCTACACTGAAGAAATCAATAAGAAATATAGTAATTGATGCTAGAGAATGTAACTCAGTTACTGGAAGCTTTCACTTGAAAGAATAGATAAAAATAAGTATCGTCGTACTAAATTAAATTCTGCTTTTTTAGGACTGAGGGCCTATTAGTCTCAATCTGGGATTTTTGCGTTGTCGATTTCGATAGTTGGACATTTCTCGAAATCTATAATTTATCGAAAATAAATATAATTGAATAATTTGAAAGCGATGTTATAATTTAAAAAAAAGAAAAAAAAAGGGGACTAATGTGCAAGTTGTACCTGACTGGACTAAAGTAAAAGTTGTATCTCAAGGGACTAATGTGAAAGTTGTACCTCACGGGACTAATGTGCAAGTTGCACCGAACGAACAAACTATTTCTTTCAACGAAAATGCCTACTAACCCTGGACGATAGGTCTAATATATCGTATCATATTATATATCGTATTTATCGTAATATAACTCAATACTTATTTCGCTTCCTTCTTCGACTCGTTTTAATATGCATTTTTTATATTCATGAGCAGCCCCCGATAAACAAAAATATTAAATCATTAAATTCATTTTTTTACTTATTTTTATTTCATATTATTTCACGCGCACTTTTTATTTCCTAATTCAAAATTATTAAAAAAAAACGTTTTCGATATCGCTTGTAACGATACTGATTATTATTAATTTTCTTTTCTTTTTCTTTCAATAATAATAATAATAATAATAATAATAATAAAATATTTTGATGAAATTCTGGCAAAAGTAGAATTTAGTTTAGGACGGAGGACTATTAGTTTTTTTTTTTTTTTTTTTTTTCTTTTTTCAAATTATAACATCGCTTTCAAATTATTCAATTATATTTTCGATAAATTTTAGATTTCGACAAATGTCCAACTATTGAAATCGACAACGCAAAAATCGCAGATTGAGACTAATAGGCCCTCAGTCCTAAAAAATAAAAACTAATAGTCCTCCGTCCTAAACTAAATTCTGCTTTTGCCAGAATTTCATCAAAATCTTTTTTTTTTTTTTTTCATTATTATTATTGAAAGAAAAAGAAAAGAAAATTAATAATAATCAGTATCGTTACAAGCAATATCGAAAAAGTTTTATTATTATTATTATTATTATTATTATTATATATATATATATATATATATATATATATATATATATATATATATAATTTTGAATTAGGAAATAAAAAGTGCGCGTGAAATAATATAAAATAAAAATAAGTAAAAAAATGAGTTTAATGATTTAATATTTTTGTTTTTCTGGGGCTGCTCATGCGTATAAAAAATGCGTATTAAAACGAGTCGAAGAAGGAAGCGAAATAAGTATTGAGTTATATTACGATAAATACGATATATAATATGATACGATATATTAGACCTATCGTCCAGGGTTAGTAGGCATTTTCGTTGAAAGAAATAGTTTGTTCGTTCGGTGCAACATACACATTAGTCCCGTGAGGTACAACTTTCACATTAGTCCCTTGAGGTACAACTTTCACTTTAGTCTCGTCAGGTACAACTTGCACATTAGTCCCCTTTAAATATAGTGACCAGCGAAGCTGGCAAAGCATTCGATGCTTCACTACCTCAATTGATTTTTTTTTTTTTTAGGACTGAGGGCCTATTAGTCTCAATCTGGGATTTTTGCGTTGTCGATTTCGATAGTTGCACATTTGTCGAAATCTAAAATTTATCGAAAATCTAATTGAATAATTTGAAAGCGATGCTATAATTTGAAAAAAGAAAAAAAAAAAAAAAAAAAAAAAACCTAATAGTCCTCCGTCCTAAACTAAATTCTGCTTTTGCCAGAATTTCATCAAAATCCTTTTTTTTTTTTTTTTAACATATATTTTTTAGAAAGCAAAAGTAGGCTTAGTTATTTTTTTTCTGTATAATATTAATATTTTTCAACGGTTAGGGAATCATTTAAACCATTTCTCAAATCGTACAAATTTATGATCCTGTTAAAATTTTATAAAAACATTTATTTATGTATTTTAATTATTAAATGATTCTTTTCACGCAAACTAAATTTTTAATGCAAGTTTAATCGATATTGTTAATTGAAATACCCAGGGAAAAATAATGCATTCAAAACACAAATTGAGTATTTTTTCTTCAATTAGAGATAGTTCATAAAACGTGTTTTTTAAATTTTCTGTCATTAGTATCTTTTTTTTTTTTTTTCCCCGATGCTTTTTTCTGTAAGCTAGTTAATTAATTAAATGCATTTTTTAAATATTTATTTTTCATTAGAGAATTAAAAAAAAAAAAAAAAAAAAAAAAAAAATATAGCTATGCGTTTATTAAAATATGCTACATTTATATTCGATTTTATGTTATGTTTATGCCGAAGGAATATAAATTATTTGTGCTTCTGTTATTTATAACTTAGTATTTTTATTGGATTTATATCATAAAATGAATGTAAACCAAATTTATCTTTTATGGTAAATTTGCCTAATATTTTGGTATTTAACTTAAAACACCTTTCAATTCATTTAATTAACCATTTAGAGTATTTTGAAATTTTAAGTACATAAGTAAAAAAAAAAAAAAAAAAAAAAAACTACTTTTATTCATCTTGTAAGTTATTGTAAATTTTTGTTGTAATTATTTAGTTCAATCCTTTATAAAATATTTAGTTTTTTTTTTTTGTTGTTGTAATTATATCCCAGCATCATTGGAGTTGACCACAATATCATTTTTGCAAATTCTTACGTAAAATAACCTCCGGAATCAGAATATGACGCCTTTTGTGCCTTATCACTCACCGCGTTTTGGGGACGGCCTCCTATTTATATTCCTTTTCGGTAATTTTAAGGCTATAAATTTTATTTGTAGGGAAGTAAAGGATTATTATATCTGTTAAATATCTTCTGAGGAACTACAGAAGTAAAATATTTAAAAATATCAACATTTGCAGCAAGAGGAAAATTTAGGGGAGAATTTAGGATCTCAAATTTATCAAATTTGAGATCATATTCGAATTCAAGAGATCATTTTGCATAAGAATTATCAGGAATGGTATCAGGGCTCGATTTTTTTTTCCTGTGCAGTGTAATTTTGTATGTAAAATAAAATATACATCAGTTCATTTAATTATCCATTTAGAAGGTTATAAAAAATTAAATAAATAAAAGACTAGTTTTAATGGAATTGTAAGGTATTTTAAAATGTATTATACTATATTTTGATTTATTATTTAATTCAGTCATTTACAAAATATTTAAAATTTTTGTTCTATTTTTACTAAATCTCAATTGTTAAGAGCATAACATGTGTTAGCAAATTTTATTGGAGTTATATGATAAAGAAAGCAAACTTTATATGCTTTTTTATGCTAAATTTACCTAACATTTTAGTGTTTAACTAAAATATCTATGAATTCATTTAATTACACAGACCTGCAAAATTTGAGTCATGAAAATGGTTTTTAATATATTGACTGATTTTTGTATTATTCGGTACGCTGATTTCAAATATGGCATACATTTTGATCAATGAAGTGAAGATTTTTCACAAAATGAACTTCAATATATGGTCAAGGAAGCCTATTAAACATTCTTTTAAATATTTTTCCTGAAATCAGTATCTAAAAATCTATCAGAATCAGCTATTAGTTCCTAAATACTTTGTCAGATGCAGTCCTGCGTTAACCATTTGAAATGTTATAAACATTTAAATTCATAAATGAAAGAGTAATTTTATTGAACTTGTAAGTTATTGTAAAATTTACTTTACTATATTTAGATTTATTTATTTAATCCAATCCTTTATAAAATAATTAGAAACATTGTCCTATTTATACAAAAATTAATTAATTCTTAAAAATTGAAGATGTGTATTTTACTAATTAAAAGAATAATAAATACTTCGAATCATTTTATTTAATGAATTGATAAAATGATTACTATTGAATGGTACTGACATAGTTTGATATATAGCATTAAAAATATTTTATGTATTTGATAATACAGACATTCTATGGTAAAAGGATTTTATTTATTAAATGGTTTTTTAAAAGTTTCATGCATAAATTTAATACAATTTATAATTTTAAATAAGGACATTAAGCGTCATTATAAATGCACTGAATGCCCCAAAAGTCTGTAGACGTTTTGAAAATATATAGAAATTTAAGGAATTGGTAGATTTGAACACAGTTTTTGGAAAATGTCTTCTCTTAAAGAAAGATTTTTTTTTTTTTTTTTTTTTTTTAATTTTAATTTATTTTCATAAAAAATTATAATACTTCAAGTTTCCCTCAATAGAGAAATACATATCAAATGAAAAAAAAAATCCATGAATATCTGAATTTATTCGTATGAAAATGTTTACAAGCATATAACTCCTCGCTGTTAGAAAACAGTTCTGAAAAAAAAAAAAAAAAAAAATTACTAGAATGTTTTTATTTATGTGAAGTTCACCTTAGTTTTGATAATTCCGAGTACAAACGTCTCATTATTACTATTTTTTTTCTCATTAAATTATTGATTGCATATTCACTCCCGTAATATGTTTTTGAAAAAAATATCAATTATTCGCACTAGAATAAACATGAAGAAACGATAAGATGGCACATTCGTTCATCTCTTAGTCGTACTGCGCGTGATATCACAGTTATGATTCGGCTTAAGATTTGACGAAGCACTTTAAAACGATAAAGAAGAATTCATGCTAAAGTGCATAATTTACATTATTTCAGGGACTTATAAAGCAAATTAAAAGCATTTATCATAACGCTTTTCATGAAATTAAATTTTTAGTAATTATACCTATTTTTATTAAAATTAAGATTTTTGAGAAACAGACGGCTATTTAAGTACTCATATCTTCGTTAAAAAAAATATATATATATATCTTTGAAAAAGGTATGAGGAAGCTCATATTTAAATTTTTATATAGTTCATTTTTAACAGCGCTTTTCCAGGTGCCCCTTCGATTCTCACCTGAGTTGAAACACCTTCTTCAGTAGCACTTTATCATTCAAGCTAGCATAGCAATTTGTACTTCATGAACGCAAAAGTAAGAGGGAAAATAAGAAATAATTTAATAATCATAAAACCGTTCAGTTTATAGGACTCTGATTTCAATATTTCTCGGTACGTGTATGCGCAACAAATTCTATTGATAAAAAATTTAATTTAATTTTAATTTTTAATTAATTAATTTATTTTTTATTAATTTTTTATTTTATTATTATATTTTTGTTAGCAAAAATATACTCTTTTGTCAGAATAATTCTTTCGCAAGCTGCGTTCCATTCTACCAATATCTTAAACTTTTATGAATTTTTAAAATGTCTACATACATTTGAAACACCTGCTTTGCCTATTTTCGACGTAATTTCTGAAAAGTTTATCGCGATTAGGCTTTTTTTTTTCTTTTACATTATAATATATATATATATATATATATATATATATATATATAGTAAGAGAAAATTGTTCAACGTTATACTCTTATTTCTAAATTAATGCATATGTTTCCACCTTTTGAAGAAACTGAATTAGCCTTTGTGTATGTGTCGTATTTAGAATTTTTACTGTACTTAAAGTTAAGATACGATGTATAAAATTACTAAATGCGTGAATGCATCGGGCCTATTTAGTTAAAAATGCTTCAAGGTTTTGTTTTGATAAGGTATTTAGGTCTCTTGCGTGAATTATGGTTTATTATAACGGTTTTTAAAAGTAGTTTTTAAATGATTCAGATAAATATGTAGTAAAATTACTGAACATTGAATATTTCGTCCTTTATATTGTACTCACTTTTAACTATTATACAATCAGGACTATAATATTAGAGGACTAATCAGGACTAATTATATTAGAGGAAAAGTCCTCGTTGGTCATTATTGAATCACCATTAGTAGATTTATAAATAGTTGTAGATAGATTTTGGAAACTTTTAAAGCACTTTTTTTTTCAGGTAACAACATATTTATTAGTGTAGAGTCATTTTATTGTATCAATATTTTTTTTACAAGGCCCACGAGATAATTTCTTTTAAATGTTATATATTTTTGTTCTTTTGTTATAAAAAAAGAAAACCTTTTAAAAGAAAAGCTTTAATAAAACAAATAGCGTATTATTATTATTATTATTATTATTTATTTATTATTAATACATTTTTAATGCTTATAAAGTATATAATTAATTACCTACACTAGATCATTAAGATTTGAAACATTGAAATATTAAATAGCATTTTATATTTACCATTTCTTAATTCTTTATGTAGATGTATAACGCGATTACAATATCAGGCACGAAATTTCCAGGTTGAAAGACTTCAAGGAATGTGCCTTTCCTCCCCTCTAAAAATATCTACGTAAAATGGTTCCTTCCAAAAAAAATGTGTTCAAATCCCCTCCTTTTTTTTTAATGTTCAATTTAAATAAAAACTCATTATTTTTTTTAATCATTAAAAATGCAAATACATATTCAGTTAATTATCATCTGTTAATTCGATTTAAAAGGTCACAAAAAATTTATTTGTTTGTAAGTAGTAATAATCAATAATATTTAACAAACATTGTAATACCATCGTAATGATGTTATAGTTAATATTATAATTATAATTTTGTTATTATTAATAATCTTGATATTTTGATACGTGCGCATGCCCCTCATCTCATCTTTTGAATAATTTCTGATCCCTCAAGTAAGGTACGCCTATGACATATATTATCATTATTTAAGGTATTTTTTTTTATGCTGATTTAACAATTTTAAGCTATCAACCAACTATACCCATTTGATAATTACTGTGAGGAAACTTCTAATACCCACGTAGAGGTCTATTAATTCACTCGGTGATCTATTCAATAAAATTCAATTCTTAATAAATTCTGTTTTTGAACATATTTCTGACTTAAATATTTTCTGCCTTTAAATTTAGTTAAAAAAAATTTCCCCTGTATGTATCTATTGAACGCCAAATATAATTTTCCCCCAATATGCTATGATCGGCTGCGTGTATGGCATGAGACAATTCTTTCTTTCTTTCTTTTCTTTCCTTTTCTTTCTTTTTTTCTTTCTTTTCTTTTCTTTTCTTTTCTTTATTTCTTTGGTTTCTTTCCTTCTTTCTTTTCTTTCTTTCTTTCTTTCTTTTTTTTTGTGGTTATATGTACTTTATGCTTAGTTAATAGTAATTGGTATATAGAAAAATAATTAAATTAATTAATATGCAAACCTGATCATGGTACAGCCTTATTATAGCTCCCCTTGGCGACTTTTGAATTTTTGTCGCCGTTTTAGACCAAAATATAATTTATGTGATTATTGCTACTATTTCTTTATATCTTTTCTTTTCTTTCTTTTTTTCCATATTTTATAATTTACTTATATTTTTTATGCGCTACTTGGCTTAAAGCGGCTGTCCTTGGTGAAAAATGTCTAATATACTTCAGCATCAAAATAAAAAAAAAATTGTCCAGAATTATCAATTAGGAAGTACCTTTAATATAATACTGAATTAGTTATCAAGCCAAGTGTGATTCATCCGTGCTAAACAAAAATAAAAAAAAAATCTAAAGTTGAGGTATATAAAAAAATGCTATGGAATAAAATTCAGAAGAAACATTCTTGATTTGTATTGTTACTATTTTATTTTAAAGTTATAAAGACGTCAGCAATTTAACATTTTGTATTTTTTTATTTTTCGCGTGAAGGTATATTTCATTTTATGTTGAAATAAATAAATAAATAAATAAACATACCTCGTAAACATTTTGGCAACAATTAAAAATATAAATGGCTTATATTAAAACAATTACCAGTTTATTATTTTCATATTTTAAATAATTTTTAAAAATCTAATCAAATATCCGGTATAAATAGTAGCCTATGTCCTATTCCAGACTAGTATCTATCTCTGTACCAAATTTCATCCAGATCCGTTTAGCCGTTGTGGAGTGATTGAGTAACAAACATCCATCCACACTTTCGCATTTATAATATTTGTATAGATATATAAGTTATTTTTGTTGTAAAGCAGTAATAAAATATTTATAGGTAAACAGAGATACGTAATACGAACACATTGTTCTAAAACTGTTGAGCAATGAAAGTAGCAGAAAAAGGCAAAACTAATTTTTTATTATTTTAATGAAAAATTTTTCTATATAATTCAATACATTACTAATACATTACCGCAAATATATATATATACATATATTAGCCTTTTCAACTAAAACAAGAGGATTATTTTAAATTTTAATTAAATCTTCCTACGGCTTAAATTATCGAAAATAAAAATTTGCAAAGAGTAAAATCCATTTTTTTTTTTTTTTTAATTATTTCTTTTTATTAAAAGCGAGGTAAAATTTAAAACATGATTATAATTTATGATTTCTGTAGTCTGAATTAGGTAAAAAAGTAAAATGAATAAAAGTTTTTCTTTAAAAAGTAATAAAATTACATTTTCAAAGGTAACGTATTACTGCTGACAAAGAAAAAAAAAAGAGTCTACTGTAATTTTTTTGAAAGGAAAAAAAAAATTTATTTGAATTTTATTAAAAAGCAATACCTTTTTTCTTTAAAATTAAATACAATTTTCTTGCTCGAACGATTTTAAGATGTTGAATGTAATTTAGCTTCAAAAAGAAATGGGAAAAATATTTATAGAAATATTTAATTATTTGTTTACTTCAAACCCTTATTTTAAAATAAGCAGATATGATTTTTGATTATTTCATTTTTTCTGCGTTTTATTTTAATTATTGGATATTATTTTATCCTCATGCTTATAAAATGAAGATAATTAAACTTTTTTCTTTGAAATTTGTAATTTCGTAATTTATAAGCGTGCAATAAAAAAAAAAAAAAAAAAAAAAAAGCACTATTAAATGACATTTCAAAAAAGTAACGTAACTAGTGGGCTTCACCCGCTTTGCCTTTGACATTAAAACGAATTTTTAAAAAAAGTCAGTAAATTTCTTACTATAAAATCTTAAAAAAATATATAATTAAAAAAGAAAAACAGTCCATATGAACAAATTAAACAAAACCTCAGTTTTAGACACCGTTCGCACCATACTATATTTGGTTTCCCTATGTCTACGGTAGCGCTTTACCTGAGCAAGCTGCGAGCGTGCAAGAGGGAACATATTTGAGTAGAATTTCAGCTGGTTTCCGCACTGAAATTGGTGGCTTCATTATTTCTAACATTATATGATGTATAATGTTATACTTAATATACATTCTCGGATGTAAACACATACGAATCCCAACTTGTAAAAAGCTAGAAATATATCCCCCCCCCCCCCTTAGCTGTGTGTTAAATTTCAATATACCTGCCCTTGATTCCAAATAGATTCACAGCTACAAAAATATGCGATAAGAATTCTTAACCACGAAAAGCTCGTAATATGATTTTCTAAAGTCCTAACTTCATTCAAAAAATTCCAAGTATCTTACCTATCATTTCGACGTAAACATTTCACTTATTTTTAAAAGACACCATCGATTTTACTTCCTGAAATCTCTAAAACATAGATTTTATACGTCCTAGTTCTATTAGTATTTTTTTTTTTTAATATTTTTTTATCTTATTGTTCAAAACCCTAGTGCTCTTCTATCCCTATTAATTTCACAGCTTTAACTGTATGCGAAATCAATTTCTCATTTCACAGAAGGGCTAAAAAATTACAGAATTTTATCCCCTAGCTCTACTTTAAAACTTTTAAGTAACATACACCCTTATGTCCCCCAAATAAATTTAAAGCTCCGAAATTCACACAGTCAAATATATTCACACACAACTAATTCACACTAATAAAAAGGTTTTATACTCCAAAGCTTTATTTTAAGATTTATTTTAATAAATGTTTTTTAATATAAATTAATAATTAAAATTTTTTGCTCATTTTATTATTTGATTCTAATCTCTATATTAAGGTAGCAAATTACCTGGCATGTGCCGCTGCTATGGTATAATTGTTCTTCGTTCATAAAATGTTTAATATATATATATATATATATATATATATATATATATATATTTTGTTTTAATTTAAATTTACATAATTCTGATACAGATATAAACAAAAAGAATTTCTATAAATAAGTAGAGCGGTCTTAAATTTTAAATACACCTGTTAGCAAAACTAGTTACAAAATTCGGAAACAACAACAGCGGCAAACACACACACACACACACACACACACACACGCGCGCAGACACACGCACACACACACACAAATAATAATGTTTAGAAGTATAAAATGTACGATTTTCTTTCCCCTTTACACCCGAAACGTGATAAAGTGTTTCATAAATTTTGTGTTAGAGGTATTAGAATAGGAAGTTAAAAAATCTGGTGTGTCACTCACACGACTTTCTCTTACCCTGAAATTTAACACTATAAATGCAGTTTGGATATTAAGAGGTAAGATAACGAGTACTGTTATGTAAAACTATGTTAAATAATTCAAATTAAGCTTCGGAAGAGTTTTATATGATAATTAGTTCAGTGTGAGGGGAGCTACCGCCCCCCTCATACCCCCGTTTCATTAATACACCTACATTTATATAGAATTTAATTCTGTTATGAAAATTAAAAGTTTACTTAAAATTATTCAGACAATTTTCACACGTAACATTCATTGAAACTTACCAATCTTGACCTAACTTTTCCAGCAACAAACTTATATTAACTTCAAAATACAACAATTGGATCTCCTAAAATTATTCGTTTTTAAGATACGCTAAGAGACGCAGACAAAGATCAAGCGTTAAAAACTTGACTACGGTAATTAGGAAGCGTCAAAACGTGTAAATATACGTGTAAATGAATATTTAGCTTAAAAGATACATTGTTTCCAATATCTCCATGAGGAATTTCTTTCAACTCCCGAAGAGCTTTTCTGGAAACGGTAAAATAATATTAGTAAAGCACATCCACTAACAAAAAATAACTAGTGTGTTGTGGCCACCACATGACTTTCTTCTATATTTTCCCATACAAATTCACTCAGTAAAAATAATTTATTAAAATTATTATTTAAAAAAATATATATTCCACGATAATGCAGACGATTTCCACATTATTGATGTTGTATAGTTCAAAATTAAGAAAAAAAGTCTAATTTATTCTCAATATTACAGACACACACATATATATATTTATATATATTGGTTAAAAATGAAAAAAATCGATAAGTTTATTTTAAATTATCGCAGATCGATGGTTCAACCATTCGTTTTAAAGGTAATGGCGAGCTCAATTGAAAGATACCCATCATGAAAATTTACTCCCCTCGAGGGGGGACTTCTCCCCCAGGGGAGGGGCGAGGCTCCTGTATAAACTTTTTTTCTCAATTGACTATCTCTATTACAAAAAATATGTATTCGTTTCATTTGGTTTAGTGCAGTCTATAGATGTTAAGCTCTATTTACTTGCAATTTCCCCCATAGACGTAATGTATTTGAATAGTTTTGAGTGTCCCTGTACACGAACCATTTGCTTCATCTAAAAAAAAAGCTTAATGTAGCACCCCTATATCATACACATTTAGAATACCGAATTTGAAATTTCTGCTACTATTTGTTCTTGAGATATGCTGATAACACACACACAGACACACACACACACACACCATTCTCTAAAAACATAATTTTCGTATTTAGGGAACCTCAGAACATGTAAATATAACTAAAACTCGCTTTCAAAAATTTGACCCTAAAACAAAATTTTCTCTACCGTAAGGGTAAGAGAAAGTAAGAAAGTCAAATGCAGCATACGTTGCACACAAACAGTGTATGTAAAATTGTATGGTCCATGTCTCAGCAAACTCCAATGCGATCAGTAATTTTCGAATTCCACTGTTGAAACAACAAAACAAATCAACGTTTAAAAAGAAATATATGAAGTAATGAGTCACATTCAATAATGCGAAAATGCTTTTGTTTTATTCTGAACATTAGAGTGGTTATGCATATCATCACTTTAAGTGACACATAGCAGTATTTCTGATGGTGGACAGGGAAAGCCAATGCGGTTTAAGAGTCTTCAATTTTTCCGGAGCGAGATGGTCTTTGAACTTAAAAAATAAAATAAAATAATAATAATAATAATAATAATAATAATATTATTATTAATAATAATAATAATTTTTGGAAAAATGTGTTTTCGCATTATTGAGGTATCACCAAATAAACCCTAGTCTGATGATGATAAAGTACAGTTTTCATCAAATATTTAGTGTTAAGAATACGAACTATATATCCAGGTTGACAACCCAAACCCCATGTTATCCCATAGAAAACTGTGTTTCTGTAATTACTTATTACATCATGCTGTTTTTTTTTTTTTTTTCAGTTTCGATGTTTGTTTAAACTGTATTTATCAATGAAATGATATTCTTGAGAGAATTATTAAATAATAATAATAATAATAATAATAATAATAATAACAATATATATATATATATATATATATTAAAATAAATAAATAAAAATGTGTAACATACATTATCAGCATATTACTTCAATATATTTGTTTTTCTTTAGAATATATATATTATTAATTTTCATTATTTGAGTTAAAAAAGAATAATTATTTCCAAATATATTATCTGTTTCAAAAAAAAAAAAAAAAATTAATCTTATAAGATGAATTGATATTGTAAATAATACTAACAGTATTTTGTATTATTGTTATTATTCTTTCTTTGTGTGTGTGTGTGTGTTAGTTTGTATTGTTTCGACATTATTTTTGTTTATATAACATTTTGTACTGTAAATAATGTTTAATGATAAAAATACTTCTCTTTTACCTTTTCGTATTTTGTAAAATAAATAGATAAATAAATAAATAAATAAACATATTTATCATGTCAAAAAATGAAATATATTGTCACATAAAAAATGAAAAATGTATCTCATTTAAAAAAAATTAGATAACCTTTATGTGCCTAATATATTTTTCTAATTTCACGTACAATGTTATCACATAAATTACTGCTAATTTTTCTTCTTTCATTATGCATTATCCTTTTCCTGTTTAAACATTATTTATAAACTTATTTATTTATTTATTTTACGTACATTAATATTATCTAGTATCATGTGATTTAAAAATTATCTGAGCTATATAAAACGCAAAGTCACGTAAAATAACTTCTGATTTTTTTGATAAATGTAATAATATCGGATCAACCGTCACAACTTGTTACAAATCCAAATTGCGTATTAAAGAATTTTTGTTGTTACAGGAGACTTTATGTAACATATATAAGTATACTTCTGTCGCGATGAAAATGTAATGATGATGAAAATTTATGTAAGATTAGATTCATGTTCGTACGATTGTTTGGCAAAAAAAAAAAAAAAAGATATTATCCTGAAGTGTAATGCGTAAATACGGGCTAGGACCCCTTAGAAAGACCCCCATGGAGGGCATTCCCCCTATAGGCCTAGGACACGTACGGAGTCAATCGGCCTTAAACCCAACAACAACAACCAACCTGAAGTGTAATGAACATAATAATTTTAAAGTTGTTAACCCGAATAAACTACTACAACCCGGATAAACTACTACGTCAGAAACGCCAAAGAAAAACATTGAAAATGCATACAGCTGTTTCGGTGGCCTTAAGCGCAACGTCTTCAGTGCAAAAAGGATGATTTATCCTTATTGCACTGAAGATGGTACCCTTAAGTCCACCGAAACAGCTGTATGCATTTCCAATATTTTTCTTTGGCGTTTCTGACGTAGTACTTTATTCGGGTTTTAATATTCCAACGCCAAATCTCTTGTTATTATTAATTTTAAAGTTGATTTGCAAATGATGTGCATTATTCTGAAATTAATATTAAAATTCAAAGACTATTTTAAAAATTAAAGACATATAGCAATACATATTTAACCATAATCAGATTGTATTGCTAGTTGTCTAATTATATCATTACGTTCCTACATTTTAAAATAATATTTTATAAAAAAAATAAATAAAAAAAGTACACGATTTTTAAATCAGTTTTATTGAAGACCTTACGGATATCATTTTCAACTATAACAATTTCTGATTACTAAATACTAGTTAAAAGTGTCACTTTAGTGGCAGCAGAAGAAATTGAACTTTACATTAAATTCTACAATATATGATAATTTCTTTTATTAATACGCATACATGCTGTACCCACTTTCTATCGAGATTTATTTAAAATACAAATATAATTTATATAAAGAAGAGAAAATAATTTATAAAGAAGAAAATAATTAATAAAGAAGAAAATAATTTATATAAAGAAGAGTGTCAAATGTTTATTCGTTCTGTAATATCTTATATACATCGTATGCGAGGATCTGTAGCTATCTTATGGTATATCCTTTATCCTATACATATCACATTAGGAAATCACTGAGCGCGGATATTTTTCCGTCCATAGAAATGTTGATATGCACTTAAGATGTAATGTGACGGCTCTGAAATATAACCAAAGTTGCAGTGCAATGATCTTTTTCAAACATTCCAGGTACGAAATATGCTATATGGGGTTCGGTTAATTTTTAAATATCGTTATCTAATATAAATTATCTTGCTCTGCCTCCTGAGCTCCTGAATCCGAATATTGCCCTATCACTCGCACACCCTATTGTTATCATTGTTCAGTAATTAAATCTATTTTGGCGGTGAATTTTATTTGGAGAGGGGAGGATTATTTTATCTGTTAAATAGCTTCTGAAGAGGAACAGAGACGAAAAATTCTAAAACATGAACATTTGTAGCAAAGGAGAAATTTAGGGAGAGGGGGAAGTTTAGCCACTGAAGTTACAAATTAAATTTATTATACTTTATTAATATGTTATTATTGTTATTTATAATACATTATATTTTTTAAAATGTTGAAACCATGCTTTCCAACCCTCCAAATCAAATTTGTGATCATAAAATTACAGAACAATGAGAAAAATTGGAGGAGGGTTCGGCGTCTCAAAAGAACGGTTGGTGATTGGGCAAAATGAGGTCACATTCGGATTCAGGAGGTCATTCTATATAATAATCAGAAAAAGTGGCATAGAATCTCGATTTTCTTTTTAATCCAATGGTTTAAAAATATGTTTAATTTATTAATTTAATTAAAAAAATTTACTAATTAAAAACGGAATAATATTATCTACTAAATAGAACTCACCTCCTTCCGTTATAAATTTAACGTTATTATGTAATAATTATTCATATAATTTGTATACATTTATTAATAAATAAATTTTAAAAAAAAAATCTGCAGCTTTTTCATTCATTTTTAATCTTTTTAATGAGTAAGAGCTTGTTTTTAAAGCAACACGTGAGCAATCCATTTCAGTTAGCTCTTGTTTCTTAATTTTACTTTCTGAACATACATATGCTGAAAGTACTGAAATTATTAAAAAAAAAATGGATCTGAGATTTTGGTCTATGTATACGTTTTGAAGTCCCCTGAGTTCATTTTTTCTATTTTTTTATGATAATTACAAATATGTGTTTGTATATATGCGATTGAACCTGATAGCGTTTGAACGCTTTGATCAAATTAGTTGAAAGTTGATACATACATTATAGATATCTTTGTCGCAGGAACACTATCGATTTTGCTAAATGTAGCACTTTTTTTTTTTTTTTTTTTTTTTACAGAGACACATGGAAAAATTATTTATCATTTTAATCTATAGGCTCAAATTATTTAAAGTGCGATAAGGGCTAAATGCCTTATTTAAATGAACTGAAAATTTATGCATATGTTCCCAGTCTCATCACAGTTATTTCTCGAAAAATCAAGGTTATATGAGTGAAGAACAATGTAAGTGATTTTATGAAAATATCAAAGAGTGGAAAGAGGGAATCGTTGCAGATAAAACCTTAGCATGCTAGAAGATTATTGATGATTTCTACATATCCAGTGTCCTCAAACTGTGAACAAGCAAAAAATTATAAACGGAGGTTCAATGTAAAGAAACATATACATTTCAAAATTTAATGAATTCTACACATTACCTAACATAACTATTAAAATTTACAACTTAGAAGATATATTTACAATGGGTTCGAATATCAGCGGCATGTTGTTACGATGAGAGCTTCCATCTCAGACTGCGGTATTTTAAAAAATTGAATCTATCATTAATATCAATTTGACATACTTCAAAATATTCTTTAAGTTCCTCAAAAAAGTTAAGCACATTATTTGAGCCGGTAAAATATACTCGAGCGGGAAGGGTGTCGAGCATGTATGGGCGCCACTGTGAGGAATATGTGGTCTCCATTCCTCAATATTAAATTAATCTAACTTAAGTAGTAAATAAAAGCACGTGACAAAGTTAAATACAAACTAACAAAGTTTATTAACGATCAATTTTAAGGCGGGTGTTGGGCTAACTCAGTTTTAACTCTCAAATAACTTTAGGGGATAAATTCAGCAATTCATTAAATAAACGTAAATTAATCTCACCAATACAGATACTACCGACGATTGCTCTCTGCCTATCCACAATGCTCAGTTGATGACAGAATTCCCTTGGTTCACCTAACTTCGCATTAACGATGAGCATTTTCCAAAACGACTATGACTTTCACCAAAGCTAAGAACTAATCACAAAAAGGCACTTAATCAAACTTTCTGTCCGTCGACTCTGCACTACTCTCCTACTCTCCTCTTCACACACTTTTACACCCTTCACACATCCATATTTATATCCAAGCTTCATCTATTCCACTCACTTCATTTAATTCTAAGATTTCTCCCTATTCACTCGCGCTTTGCAACTTGTGAACTTAGCTGCAGCGCCATGCTGACGTGAATTATACTACACACCGACCTTACAAAGTCTGTGTCGATATTCAAATTTTTAATCTTACTTTGTGAAGAAGGCCTTATATTAAAGAAAAAAGTACGAGCATTTTTAAGTTCAGCGTATTAATAAACGTCAGAAATCTCAAATGCAGTGGATTAGAAAATATTAGAAGGAATGATTTTTAAGACATGTTTTACTTAAAACCCTCAAAATTGTACCCAAAGTGAATAAAAAAAAATAATTTATAATTTATTTAATTAAAATAATTTATTTATTTCTTATTCATAATGAATATAACCAGAAGTAAAAAAAAAAAAAAAAAGTGATCAAGCATTTTTTTTTAAATTATTGTTTTGCAATGGAAAAAAAAGTATTTTCTAATTATTAAAATAAATATTCATACTTTCCTTATTAGTAAAAGAAAAATCTATATATATATATATATTAGGAATTTTTTAATATTTGCAATATAGGGTTTAAAAAAATGTTTATTCTTAATAATTGTTTACGCATTAAATAAATAAATAAATTTAATAAAATAAAATAAAATAAAATAAAAACGCAGCTTAACTAACAGCTGTCAACAGCAAATCCCCAGTACAAACTGTATAGCATTAACCATAGACCTATTAAACTTTTTCGATAGTGTTTGTTTCGATATTGATTATTATTAATTTTCTTTTTCTTTCACAAAAAAAAAAAAAAAAAAAAAAAAAAGATTTTGATGAAATTCTGGCAAAAGCTGATTTTATTTTATGACGGAGAACTACTAATTTTTTTTTTTTTTTTTCCAAATTATAACATTGCTTTCAAATTATTCAATTATATTTTCGATAAGTTTCAGATTTCGATAAATGTCCAACTATCGATAACTGGTATCATATAAATCCCGCAGATTGAGAATAATAGTCATCAGTTCTAAAAGAAAAAAAAAAGTTTACAAATATGTTTGTTTCTCCATAGTTGTTCTTAATTTTCATGTAATTTTTTATTGTTTGTCTTATTTGTCTTATTTTTCATATTTATTGTAGCGTTCCATCTTATCACACAACTGGTGGAATCTCCCCGCAAACATGGGGGGAACGATGATACAATTACATGGGTTTATTTAACATTAAATTTGTCGATTGTGTACAGACTAGGATAGGAATTGAGAAGAACATATAATTAATTAATCAATGAAGAACATGATATATTTATTATTATTATTATTATCATATCACTTCAATTTTTGATTATACCATGAAAACATCCTTATATGTGTCATCTTCTCTCGATTTACCTTACATATATATACAACAATTCATCACTATAAAAATTTATTGTCATTACATAAATTGCATACATATATTATTAAATAACAAAGAAAAATACCACAGTTATTTTTTAAAAATTTATTCATTTATGATTTGTATGTGTACGTTTCTTTATAAATCTAATATAATACTTAAGCGTTGTATTAAATTCGGGCCTTTTTTTTTTTTTTTTTAATTATATCTTACATAGTTAAATTTAAATATTAAGAAAGTTATTTGCATATTTTTCATGTTGTAAAAGTAAAATATTAAATATATTTTATTTTTCATGTCATACCTCCTTTTTATATATTTTTAATACATTTCGCACAGTTCTTGAAAGTTATTATTGAAAATATTTTTATTTTCATATTTTTTTCTCTCTTTATTAAGAGTAGCTCTTAATAAGTATTACAAAAATTTAATCAATATAACACTAAAGACAACGACAATAAAGAAAAATGTCAGTTACTGTCAATAATTTAATTTGTGAGCGGAAAATTCCAAAGCAATTTCAGATCATAATTGAAAAACTAATTATGTTTGTATAAATAATGAGAGAACTAAATTTTAATTGCATTCGCTAAAATTGTGGATTTACGCTAATTATGGAAATTTCAATGCATCTTTTTATTACGTAAACAATAAACTATTTACTTTCCAGATTACTTATTAGAATTATAGACAGTTAAAATAAATAACAATAATAAGATAGGGAAAGTGAACTTCTATTTTTTCATTATTATTAGGCATATTTTATTATATTATAAATGTTCTTTCTTTCTTTTTTTTTTTTTTTTTAATTTGTCACGGATTGTTACGCCATCGTTTGTGATCAGTAGAAAAAGTATTCTTTCATCATTTTTTTATGTAGATAAATTTATATCAAGTAATCTTAAATAAGTACCTTTTTAATTGTAGCATTGTAATTATAGATTATGAATACATTAGAAACCATCTCTTATTCTTTTTTCATGTATTTATTTTTAGAAAAACTTTAAAGTAAATATAAAAATACAAAAAGATAAAGATAAAATGAAATAAACGGATAGGAATATTTGTTACGTATATGAGATGTGCGTGTGCGTGTGCGTGTGCGTGTGCAGCTGTTAAGGAAATGAAGAAACACTGAAAGATATATACTATAAAGATGTATACTATACTATTTGTATAAGAAATTGCATTTTTTTTTTTTTTTTTTTTCATTTTAAAGTGTAAATTTAAGTTTCACAATATTTTCCTATGGTATTTTCCTTCATATTTAAGGAAAGCATCATTTTTAGCGAAAGAATGAATGTAATTTTGCAGAGTTCCCATGATCTTTTTTTTTTTCTTTTGCTGCCGAGAAAATCACTTAATTCGAATAGATGTTTTTTCAATGAATTTATATTTTTTCTTCAGCTGGTTTCTATATGTTATGATGTATTGCTTTTCTTGTATACGACGATGTATCGATTGTCTTAATTTGAAAGGCATGAAAATAATTATATATAACCCATTTCTGATTACTTTTATAGTGGAAAACTCTGAATGGATTTTGAAAATTATAACGCATTTATTTTTTCGTTCTCTAGTTTTAGACATACATAATTTTTTCCCCCCCTTGGTTTGCCCAAATTCCTCAGATTTGGGATAATCAGACCAAGAAAAATGAAAATTTTTTTCCCTATCAATTTACATTTAAGATTTTATATATATATATTTTTTTATTATTATTATTTATTTCAGATTTAAATATCTTTACTTTAGCCCTTACAACTTCAATTGAAGGAAATCATAGGCAAAAAGACTTCGAAATGTACATCAGAATAAAGATATGTCCGTATGTTTTATTTTATTTTGTAAACCATTGCAGAGATAAAATATGATTTGGTCGAATATATCCTTACCTTAATTTAAAAAATAAAAAAAAAAAAAGCGGATTGATTTTGTTTTAAAAGTGATAGTCTAACGTTTAACACACTTTTAATTTTTTTTTACTGTTTTTGTCTTCTGTCAGACTACCGTATAATTCACAGCTATTATTCAAGTCTTATTCTTTAAAAATTAGGTATTCATAGTATGAACTCTATCAGTCTTAAATTGTATGCGAAAATCCAATGCATTTTATTGCTCACAAATATGCATATATTTGTATATTTTTAGAAAATGTTCATTTGCTATATGACGAAAAGCGTCATTGTTGTTTTAAATCCACAGAAAAGTTAAATATATATATATATATATATATATATTTTTTTACTTCCTATGTTTGTAATTTAATAATTTATATAGAAATAATAATAATAATAACAATATTAAATAATATATTATTAAAGCTAATAGATGTAAACATATAAAGTTTTCTTGTAATTTTGTCGTAAATACTCTATACAATTATCGATGAACTTTTTACATCAATTGATCATATTGTAAAACTGTTTTAAAATATATTATAAATATTTATGAAAGGAAAATGAAAATGTTTATGAAATGAAAAAATATTTACTGTAAATTATGACACATTTCCTGTATTTTCACTTCCATTACCCTACTATCGTAGGGTAATGGAAGTATTGTATTCGGTCCAAAAATTCGATATCGAGTTTTCACCTGATTTACACACTTAAAGGTCCCCTGAGTAAAAACAAAAGTGGTTTTCGGCAATTGGTCTGTGTGTATGTGTGTGTGTGTGTGTATTTATGTATGTGCGAATCTTCTGACTATAATATAGCCTATACTAATAATGATAAAACGATGAAACTTCAGAATTAACACAGGTTTGGTGTACATATGAATTTTCCAAATTTTGGTGAAAATTGGAAAACCGGAAGTGGCCACATCTCAAAAACGGCTCTAACGATTTTCTTCACAGTTGCTATATAAACACTCTATTAGATATCTTTTTGATTGGTATAGTTGGTTAGTTCAGGAAATTTAATAGGCGTCCTGTATAAATAGTTCAATTTCAGGTCTAGCAAGGGCGTTCCATTAAAAACGGGCTGTACGGATTTTTTTTTTTTTAAACACAGCATAATAACTTTTTTAGATATCCTTTCATATGTAATGGTTGTTTTCCTGTCAACAATTGATTTTGTCAAGTTTTGGTGATAGCCTGTATCTCAAAAACGGCTCAAACGATTTTCTTGGAAATTGTCACATAAATCAATTTTAGATATCCTTTCTCATGTATTACATGGTTAATACAGGGAATTTATCAGCCTTCCTCTTTAGGTATTAGGTTAATTTTATATCTCGGGAATCGGTGTTTCAAAAAATAACTCCACCGTGTTTTTCTGTTATTTTCTAACTTGGCATGTAAACTTTGTTTTATACGTGTATTAAATTCCTCATACTAGGAAAATTTTAGGTTACTATAATTCGTTAGGTCAATATTATGTCTTCTAATCATATTATCTCAAAATAAATAAATAAATAAATAAATAAAAAGCATATAATACGTATAATCGTGGGTAATGGAAGTCGTGTGGTTCCTTCACACAAGATTTTTTTCTTTAATTTTAATATTAATCCTGAGAAAAGAGAACCGCTGACAATCAGTTAGAATTAGTTTCAGCTTTTTAGCAATTCATATTTATTAACTTATTCTCATGCGAATGAAACCTAGTAAATTTTTACTTACTTGAACAATTAATCATAAAGCATTAATAGCACTGGTCTACAGTGGTAACAACGATCAAATTATTATTTTTATGTTTAATTCCGATTTTTATTTAAATAGCTGCAAGTACAAAAGTCCTACCACGTCACATTTTTCTTTCAGAAAATGGCAACTTTCACGATTTATCATTAATTTCACAGTATCACAGATGGTAACCCTTCCTGCTGGCAGCCCAGAGTCCTGGCAATCCTGTTTGTCCCATTTTCATTTTCTTGTTAGAGTATCAGAAAATGTAAATATCACTAATATTTTTTATGATTTTCCAGTATCACACAAGGTAACCTTTCTTGCTGGCAACCCCTGTTTAGAACCCTGTATTCTTACCTTTTTGTTTTCTGGTATTTTAGTTAACAGATATTATTTGATAAGTATTGCTGTGTTGTTTTCTAGTTAAAGTTTCGTGCTCAAAATTGCAAGTTTTCAACGTAGAGCTTGTAAAACCGCACCCGATAAGTTTTGCTATACTTGTGGCTGATTCATATCAAAATTACAAGATAGACATTTAGCGCAAGAAGTTAAAAAAAAAAAAAAAAAAAAAAAAAAAATCCTATATTTTGTATTTTGGTTCCAAAATAACAAATAATAACAATTCAATCATTTAGTGTATTTTACATGTTTTTGTCTACAATATGTATATTATCTCCATACTGAGAGTACTGCAAGCTAAATTAATAATATTGATAGAAATAATGCATGTCTTCTAAAGACTTTTGTACATTGCTTTCAGTACAGATTAAATAATCATAAGAAACAAACTGTACGTGTTACAGATTTTTCACTATTATTTTTTAATTCTGCGCTACGAAATTAGTTGAAAGTAGTTAAGTTAATTTATGTTATAACCCCACCCCCACACCACCACCCACCCCCTCCCCCCTCAAAAAAAAAAAAATAAATAAAAATCGACTAGTGTAATAATAAGCTACAATTATGATGAATTTCAAATATGTATTACCGGGTGATTTTAAAAATATATATTTTCTTAATGTGATGTCTATTTCCTATTTACCTATGGAATATTCTACACTAAATAATGTGAAGACTAAATGCGGTTTATATCCCTGGAGTTTTACTATACTTAATATTTGATTTTACTATGTAAAATTAAATCATCATCTAAAAGGATATTTTTATTTTCTTTAAAAGATAAAAGCAAAATGTAAAAAACTTTAAAAACACGGAAAACGGATTAACGTATAAACGCCACAACAATTCCTAAATAAATGCATCATTTTTAATTTTAGTTTGAATTTTAACCAACCATGAGACATGAAATTCGTAAATTATATTACATTTTACTATATGTTTGAAAAATCAAACATGACAAACAAAATCGTTTAGAAAGATCATAAGTGTCCAGTGATATTCGGATAGAAAACAAATATAGCCTCTTTAATATATAAATATAATAATTCGATACATATTTAAAATCAGTTGAAATCTGAAATGCAAAATGATTTTAAGAAAATAGAATTTTTGTTAAATATACTTCTTAGTAAAAAGAAAAGCTATTAAAAACACAATTTAAAGTAGTGATTTATTCTTATGCTAATGTTTTATAATGTTTTACAAAATATTAATTTTCTTAAAGCTTGTCATTCATATTAAATATGAACAGTAAAATTTATGAATGAAGTAAAATATTTCAAACTTAAAATTAGATTGTAATTGAATACGTTTTTTTTTTTTTTTTTTTTTTTTTTTTTTCATTTCCATTTTATTTTAGTTACATTTTATTTTTATCACATTTGTTCTTATGTTTTATTAAAGCAACAAAATATAACACAAATAAAGTGGTAAAATGTTTTCATTATGTCTATGATATGTTTTCATTATGTCTAAAATTTACTTAATAATAATACAATAATAGATTAAGATTTACATTATGTTTCAAGTATATAATTTTCTTACGCTTAGTTTTACAATTAACTGCTAGGTTCCCTTTACGAAAATACACTTAGCCGTAGCAATAAATTGAAAATTAATGGAAATTGCACGTGTTAACCATGAAAACAGCATTTTAGACAGTTAAATACGCATTAAGATGCAGATCAGCACTACTTCTTTCGAATGTTAACATTTATCTTTTAACTTGGTTTATTTTAAATTTAAATTTCCTGCTAATGGTGTAAGATTTTTTTATATATTTTATTTTTATTAATGGTATTGTGTTCTTTCTGATTCCATAGGAATATTTTAAAAAATTGAGAGTGACTTATGATAACCAAAATATAATTTTCTCTTTTGGTACATAAGAAGAAGTCAATGTTTTTGGAAATTGACTTAAATTAGACATAAGAATAACGGTATTTATTATATGTATCATAACATGAAAGCTTTAAACAAAATTAATTTTTAATTTAATTCAACTAGCAAAACATACTTCATAATTTGTTTTATACAGAAGCTATTATATTTATCAATTTATTTATCAGTAAAACAGGATTATTGGATTCCCTCAGGCATTTCGTGCTCTCACATTTGCAGTGTTTGACTTTAAATATGTCAGGATTTAATTCGCTATGCCCTTTAACCTATCATTGCGAAAATGGATACACTTTTTAATCAGGACAAAATCTAACTTCGTATTTTTTAGCTCAATCGCATAATTAGCACAAAAGTTATGAAATAAAATCCAAATTTTAACTTTTCTGACATAAAATGAAATATATTTATTTCATTATTATGAAAAAAAGAAAAAAAAAAGAAAAACGAACGCGTAATAATTTTATTTTATTTAAATTGAGGGACAAATGTTTTTTAAATAACAATTTTGTGTACTTAGACGATTTTTTTTTCATACTCTCCTTCTCACATCAAATTATAATATATATATATATATATATATATATATATATATATATAACCTAGAATATTGTGTGAAAAAATTTAACAGCTTTAGTATATTGCCCTTTTGGTGAAAATTAAAATTAGGCACCAAAATAGTCGGAGGTTTTTTCTCGCAAAGGTTGCACTACAACAGATCATACTGAAAATTTATCCAATAACAATGGGATTTTAACCAATGAATATAGTAGCTGTTGATAAGGAACACAACACAGTTACCGCTTACTTTTACATGAATGAGTCTTCAATAGTAAATCCCTGTAGTACTAAATTAAATTATGTTTCATATAGAATTTTATACCTATTATCTATAAAGAATAGGTTTAATTTGCCTATCTTTCTTTGTTTATTTTTAATATACATATATCATATTTTTAACTACAAATCTGGGTCTTACATATATTTGTTTTTAACGCGGTTTAAAGTTCTAAGAATCCCATGCATTATAAATTGTATTTCATTATATTCCAATTTTCTCGTGGGTGACGTTTACTAACATTTTTGAAATATTTATTCAGAAACCGTTAAAATTCCATTGGCATTATAATTATTAATTATAAACAAGTCTTTATGACTAAACTGTCTCCTTATAAATAAATACACGGTCATGGACCTATTAAAATGAATTTGATGCTGAAAATGATCGGTACACATTTATATCGAAATTTCAAGGTGTTGCACATACGCTGTTACTGTTAATAATTTAATATAACAGGTATATAATTCAATGGTTTCTGCCGAAAATATCTAACTAACTGTAAATATTTAACTAAATCAGAAATAGATTAAAATATTTAATATAAACATATAACACTATATATTTTTGTAAAAAAGCTACTTTAAAAAAAATCTTTATGTTATAAGCTAGTTTAAAGGTATAACTAAAGGTATAACTAGACTAAATCGGTATTAAGTATTATACTATACATCATTTATAATTCTATTAAATTATTTCCAATTATATTATATTTTATGAATGAATAAACATGTGTAATAATATGCAATTGTATAATTTTCGACAATTATTTGGAAGATAAAAAACTTTTATTGTTTATGTAATAAATTGAATATTTTGTTAATTACATAGCAGAATCAGCTATCCACACATGGCCTTTTAATTAATTTTAGCCTAGATTAACTAATAATAGTGGGTCGTATTGCAATGGATAAGAAAATAAGATGTACCCAAATAAGAGTAACCAAAGTATACTTCATGATTGCAGATTTCAGTAACCATTAATTGAAATTCTTCGTTAAAACACATTAAATCAATCGTGAAGTTATATACTGTATAACATAAACATGGACACATGATGATGCTGTCATCTGAATTGGATTAAACAGCGTAAACGCATATGTTATAAGACAACAAAACGTCAGGCGGCCAACAACTGACTATTAGGGCTCAAGTGCATTGCAAAGGGACTTGTAAAAGATGTATAAGACAGAGGATTTTCTGAATTTAGAGTATAAATTCCACACATTTGTTGCAACAGGCCCATACATGTACTATACCAAGCTTTGTAATATCAGAAATGCTTCAAGCTATATGGTTTCTAAAGACGTTAAGTCCCATATTACAAATGAACCAGTTGAATGTGTTTTAAACTGCTTTGAAACACGTATTTAAAATATTCTTTTTACTGCTTTTGAAAATAACGAATTAATATACCTCATAAAAATATGCTTATCACAAAAATTTTTCATATCTACGTTTATCAGAAATTAAACCTTTTCAAATGGCTGATGGTTTATCCGTGGGTTATCCCCCTACGCCTTATATTACGCGATTTATATATACAGAATTCCAAGGTAAACCTTTTCAAATTTTCAAATTTTCTATTTTATATACGTCATATTGACGATTCTTACGCCTTATTAAACACAAATGATGCCAACTTATCTAAAATCTTTTATCTTAAAAATTCCCTTGTCAAACACATCAAACGTATTTATGAAAACGAAAGTTATGTCACGTTTCCTTTATTTAATGTTCTTGTTTAGTGTAAAAATAATTCCTTCCAAACAATTATTTATCGGAAACACTTTGTAGTTTGTTTACTTACTCATCATTATTACCCCCCCCCCCCCCACGAATCAGAAGTTATCTGCTTTCGATACATGTATTACTCCTTAATATATTCTTTACGGAAATTTTACTAACATCTGAATTAAACTGCATCAAATGTGTAGCTGCTGATAGTGGCTGTTATTCTAATTTAATTGATTCTGTACACAGTAAACCAGTTAACGAAACTTTTCTGATACTAATTATAATATCAATAGAAATTTTATTCTACTACATTACTGAAATTAAGTCATCCAATTTTCTACATTCTCATGAAATCCAACTTTAAAATATCATATATTCCTCTTAACAAAATAACATTCACCAATCTCAAGGATCCAACAAATAAATTATTCAAATGGAGCATTTACAAAATAACTTATGAGTATATTCTCATGTTTGTAAGACAAACAAATCGTGCTTTTAAATTCCATTTGGGTGAACAAAAAAAAAAAAAAAAAAAAAAGTTAAAATGGTGAATTAGAACGTTCTTCTATAAGCAAACATAGTTATCCCAATAATCATAATTTAAATTTTTCGGATATTCTATCACTTCAAAACTGTACTTCAGTACGCGATATGGATTTTTGAGAAGTTTTCCTTATTTTCAAAAACTCAAATTAACTTGTATAGACACCTTGCTGACACCGACGACACAGTCACACCAAACTTCGGTAAAATTTGGTTAGAAATAAAATCATCATATTTTCCCTTTCCACTTCCTCTTTAAAATGATTTTTGTAGAACGTTTTCCATTGGTTCTTTATTTAAGTGAGTGACTTTGAATTTTTTATTTATAGCTTAGTCATTTTCCACGTCTTGTTATTCTGGCCCAAGTATTGGACCATGTTTGCTTCATATTTACTTTTTTTCTCCATTGGTTCTGAAAAAGGAACTTGCTTCGAAACGGTAGTTTAAGAGATAAAAATTTTAAATCATTTTTTCTCTTTTAACTTCGCTTTTTTACTTTTCTATTTTTCTATTTTAACTTTTCTTTTAATATTGTCTTTAAAAGAGACAAACTTTTCTACAAATAATTTAATTGCCTTTTCACACTGAAAATTGCTATGGTTTAGTGTGGGGGAATTTCATTTCTAGCAATAGAATAAGTAGTAATAAACCGCAAATGAAAATTATAATACAACTAGAAGTTCTACCCGTTCCTCACATAGGGAAAAAAATTAAAGGAGAAATTAAAATCGAAGCCAATTAAATTGATCTGCTGGCAAAAGATTGTTTTTTAGGTGTTCTGTTGAAGACTGAGCTTTATTAAAATTTATTGAAAAATTCTATTGGAAACCATTGCGATTTTCCATGTACGAAAAAGGGATAGCAATACAGGTACCGACTTTCCCGCGGTTAAGGGTACAATTTCGTATTATTCCTTTCTTTTACCTGAATAAGGGAGTAACAAGGAATATTTTGTCTAAACTTCAAGCTTCTACAAGAAATCAGCATGCGATTTTCAACGTACAAAAAACAAATAGAAATACCGTATATCACTTTTAACACCCTTAATAATTAAATTTCGGAAAGTTTTTATGTTTTAATAGGGCTAAGATGATACATTTTACTAATCTTCAAGCTTCTACAAGAAACCACTTCAATTCACCGCTTGCGAAAAACGGGCAAATTTGCTAGACACTCCCTTTGCACTCTTTAAAGTTAAAATATCGCATGATTAATGTCTTTTATTTTAGTTAGAGCTTATGAGAAGACATTTTGCTTATTTGCATACTTATATTAGAAAATATTCCAGAGATACGAGGAAAAGTAAAAAAAAAAAAAAAAAAAAAAAAAAAAAAAAAAAAAAAAAAGGGTTAAATTTCATCAAGTTTATTTGAAGTGATCTTCTTAGACATGAAAGGAAATTTCTGTTAAAACTACATGTATTTAACTTCAATGACTTAGAATTGGCGTTGACAGATGGATGAGTGAGTTTAGAATAATTGATATATTATTATGATAAAGCATTTTCTTTAGTAATGAAATTTGATAATTTTAAATGTAGCTTAATCTTATTTTGGTTTAAGAATATGCTGTTGCGTGACATAAATTTTACGTTAAAGTTCAGGTTTTAATAAATATTTCTTAACTAGTTCACGGAATTGCCCGAGTTGCAGGTTATTATATTGAAATTAATCTTTTTTTTTTTTTTTTTTTTTTTTTTTTTATAATAATAACGCTTATGTTGCTGGGAGCTAGTTTAGCTTGGTAGAGCACGTAAAATAAACAGAAAATTTACTAATATTACTTTCCCATAAAACCTATTTTAAATCAAAACGATAACAAGGAAGAATTTGACGCAACAATTCTCCGAGTGTAACACATGATAAAATTCAATGAAGATAGAAACACAATATATACAGAGTACAAGGATTGCATTTCAAAGAAAAGCATAAACAGCGCTTTCAAAGTAGCGCTACATTTTATACATTAGAACATTTCACAAAAGAAATAAACACGCAGACGAAAATCTGCGAACCTTTCTTAACGGCCCTCTTCACTCACCGCCGCCAGAAGCCAAAGCTAATGCTATTCTATGGGAAATTTTTCTTTACAAATAACTTATTAACTAATACATATTTTTAAATTCTGTTTTCACATTCTGAAAATTCCCAGCTGTTAAATTGACGCACCTTTTCTAAAAAAATATTTTTTTATTTTTTTATATTTTATTTTGAAGCTGCAAAATACGAATTTTCAATATGTGAATTTTTTTCATTTTGCATTTTCTAAATAAAATGTTAAAAATTTAAAAAATATATATTTTTAAAAAAGGTGCGTCAATTTAACAGCTGGGAACTTTCAGAATGTGAAAACAGAATTTAAAAATATGTATTAGTTAATAAGTTATTTGTAAAGAAAAATTTCCCATAGAATAGCATTAGCTTCGGCTTCCGGCGGCGGTGAGTGAAGAGGGCCCATAAAAGAAAGACTGCTACTGTCTGACATAGTTTATTACTAAATTGTATTGGGTGCGAACTCTCGTGAGTTTTGATGTCGTACGCTTCTACGTAAGCGTTCCGTCATTGACCTTCGCTGGGAAAACAGCCTCACAGGGAGGAGAAATATCTAAGCTAGGAGATGTAGTTTTGGGTATTACACACTCGATATTTTAATCCCTATATACATTAAACATACGGAAATATGGACAGTTCTCTTTTGCTATAAACTAATTACTTTTAAAATAATTTATTTCTAAAATATAAACAAACTTAAAAAGAAAATATATCCTTCTGAAAAAAGAACATGTTTGTTTATTATTATTATTCTACTTAAACTTTTTTTTTCTTTTTTTCCCTGCAGACGGTTATAAAGTAATCATTTGTAACATGTAAAAACTTTTTGATATTCTGTTAAAATTTGGAGTTGAGATTATTTCTTACTTCTTATTCTATCGCTACACTGTAGAAAAAAATGCAACTTTGCTTCCAGAAATTCTCTGTAATTTGAGAAAAAAGTCAGAAATTACGGAAATATTACGTTGACAAAACGTATTTTTCTGTAATTACAGAGAATGTCTGTCAGCAAGGTTGCATTTTTTAACAGTGTAGTAAAAAAAAAAAAAAAAAAAAAAAAAAAAAGTCTCTTAAATTACTCTTAATTTTCCCTTAAATTACTTCTGATAAATGACGTCATTTTTAAAGCCGATAGTACTTCATTAGAGAGACTACCTGAAAGTAATGCCATTCTAATATATTATCAAATTACGTAGAAAAATGTTTAAATTGTACCTATGCAGGAAATTTTGTCAAAGGCATAATTTAAGAACTTCTTTAATCTTTACCGTGCATTTTAATTCGTAATTTTTGAATTATTCTACTAGAGAGAATGTATACATTAACAGTACACAACATATATAATGAGAAGTTTCGAATACATCATTACAATACCCTCATTCTGCATGCGCTAGAACTGCGAAACACCAAAAATTCTTCTATCCTTGTCATTAGCACTAAATGTGTCAAATAAATAGAAATCAGTCCAGTGTTTTTGAGGATATGTACGACATATACCCCTTCCACACACACACACACATAATGCATTTATTTAAATTAAAATTAGTCACAAGGAAATCCTTAATAATATTATTTTTTAAAAAATCATCAAGTTTGGTAATTAAAATTTGTATTGATCGAAATTTCATTTGTTTATTCACGTAACCAACCAACAATGGTATAGAGAAAAAATACGAAAAAAAAAAAAAAATGTAGAAAATGATAAAAAAAAAAAAAAAAATCTTTATTTATTTCCTAAGTAATACATATAAAATTCTTTACAAAAAAGAATTTAATTTAGTTACGATAGGACTTATTTTAATCTATTATTCATATAAAGGCATAATGTAAAAATATTTCATTCCATAAACATCAGTTACTATATTGATTTCTTAAACACTCTTTTGTAGATCTTTAGCATATGGTCACAGGGCAGATTTTACATTTTTATTGTGTTTTTGGCGATGAATTTATTTTTCTATCGCAATTGCGTAAGTAAAGTTCTTGGCGAAAAAGTCCTTGCAATTTCGGTACGAAATTTTACATTTCGACAAGGAGCCCTATACTAAAGCTGTTCCATTTCATTAGCGCGATTTTTCTACTATTTTCTTAATTTTTCTTTTACTTCTTTTAACCATTTTATAGTTTTTCTTTTTTCACTAGTTTTTCGATTTATTTTTGTCATAGTTTTGTTTTTTCTTTTTGATGATTTTAAAGTTAAAATAAAGGTTCTATATCTTTTGAACCAATCATGTGATTGAACTAGGGTTTTGTTCTGATTTATATGTGTACCAACATTTCTAATGATTGGTGGAATGGCGTAGCTTTGTATAGTGAACTAAAATGTCAAACACTCAGATTTATATAGAATTTAAATAAATAAAAAAAAAATTAAAAAAAAAAAAAAAATGTTTGCACGTATATTCAAGATGATAGGTTGGAAAATCGCTATCTAAAAGGAGTCGTCATGCAGTAATAAAAATGTGAAAGGAACGAAAAAATTTGAAAAGGAAGTTAATTAAAAACATTGTGGTTAATGTAAATCAGATATTCGAAAAACATATATTTTTATCTAAATAACAAATGTATTTTTTACACGCGAGTAAGAACTCCATGTGCTTAAGAAAAATTTTTCATTAAGAACTTATTTAACCCGTTAGCGTCCAGTGTCCTTATTTGAGGACAGCTTATAAAATGACACGTTTATGTTTTGGGTTTCTTGGAATGATTTCTGCTTTTTAGTAACAGTTTATAGCGTCACTCTAAATGATCCGTGAAAGTTTTATGTGCCTAGTATTAATCATTATTTCATAATTTGGATAGTCATTTTATGATTTTTCATTCGTCACACCTATATTCGCCACACCTATATTTATAATAAGAAATTAGTCTGTTGTCTCAAAGTTTTTCTATCTCGAAGTTTTCTCGCTAGAACACTAAACATCAATAAATGAGGGTAGGCTTTAAATTTAAAACTATCAGAAGAATTTAAAAAAGGTATAAAATCACTTTTAAAATACGTATATAAAATTTCTTTATTAAAATCAAACACAAGGTTTTTCGCTATTATTAAAGAAATTGTATAAATAAAATAAAGAAATAAAGAAATTTTATATACGTGTTTTAAAAGTAACTTTATACCTTTTTAAAATTTTAAAATTTAATTTATTTTGAAAATTTTGTAAATTTTTAATAAAGAAATTTTATATACGTGTTTTAAAAAAGATTGTATGCCTTTTTAATATGTTTACACATGAAGTCATTACAAATTTTAAACTTTCAGTAGTTTTTAATTTTAAAAATATCAGAAGAATTGTTTACGTTAATATATTTTTTTTGTCAGTTGTCTATATTAATTTAGAAGCGAAATAATCAGCCAATAATATTTTGTAAAATTATTTCGGGCGTTAACGGGTTAATATAGGTAAGTGAAAAAATTGAATGTAAGTTTGAAGCTTAAGGTATAATTACGCAACGATTAAGAGATTTTTATTAAATTTATGTAATAAAGTAAAATATTTCGGATTTTTTGTTAGAATGACAGTTAATAATTATTCATTAAAATTCATTTCTTACAACATTATTATTCCTGCATTCAAAAAAAAACATTCTAATTATATATATATTAAAAAAAAAAAAAAAAAAAGGTTAAAAAATTAATCTTCAATATGCACAGTTTGAGTCTAAAAAAAATTCTATATAAAATTCTCTAGTTTACCAGTGACTAGAATTTAGCAAAGCATTACGCACATCGAACCTCATAATTTATAACTCAGTTTTAGTTATATGGTTCACACATAAAATTTATCGCTTCTTCCAGGCGATTTTATTTTAGAACTATATAGTAATTATTATAAAATAATTTATGGCATACAAACTGTGCAACATATTTTGAACGAATCATTAATATTATTTTCATTATCATTATTATTATTATAATTATTATTATTTGTAGGAACAATAATATCAAAACCTGTTTTATTAATTGAAAATAAAGTAAAATGTAGATTGAAGTTTTTTTCGACATTCATATTTTTTTTTTTATTTACTTATTTATTTATTTATTTATTTTTATTTTTTCAATAAAAATGCAATCAAACAGATTCTTATGTTATAAAATGTATCTTTCCATACAATGCAACATAAAAATAAAATAAAACCGCAAACTAAAAAATAACAAACATTTTATCGAAACATTTTTGCACAGAAACTGGATTATATACTTTTATGATAACTTGCGTTTTTACTTTTTTATTATTTTTTTTTTTTAAAGGAAAATTCTACCACTGATTTTTTTTTTCTTTTGTCAGATTAAAGAATATGAAAAAAACTTTCAAAGTTTAAATTATAAGCTTGACGAATTATTCCACGTTTTACTTAAACAGCCGTTTTAACAAACATAGAAAAAAAAATTTCGTTTCAACGCAAGGAATTTAAAGGATTATTAGATAAGAGCTGTGAAAATTGCGTGTAGTATTTTTTTCCCCTGAACATTTCAAGATTTTAAAATTCTTTTATAAAAAGTTTTACTTTATTACTCTTTTTTTTTTTACATTTACGACGGTTTCAAGATTATGCATCCAGCTAAACAATAAAAGAAAATATTTTTGTAATGTTAGATGTTCCACGGTGAAACTTGATTTATTTAAAATTCTGTTAAAACAATATGAGAAATGTATATTTTAAACAGAAAATATTTCTTTAAATATGGTGAAATTATATCAAATCTTCAATTGCATAAACACTATATTTGATCTATTTAATTAATTTATTTATTTACAAGTTGTAAATTTTACTTTGCGAACACTATAGTGAGGAAAGTATTTTAATCATGTCAAAAATACGAGTTTGAAATTTCGGTGTTCCTATATGTTTTAAGATCCCTTGAATTTATATTTATTATTTTTTGGATTATGTATGTGTGCTTCTATGGGTGAAAACACAGTAGCACTTAAAAGATTCGTTGAAATGAACTGGGATTTGGTACGTATATTATCATCCCTCATACCATGAGCCCTATTGATTTTGGTGAATCTAGCACATGTACTTATTTTACAGGGGCACACAGAAAAATTCTTTATCTCTATGGACTATGGGTCCAAATTCTGTAAAGAGCGATAGCAGGATTACCCAAAGTATTTGGATATATTCGGGCTATTACTTGGAAATTGTAGTAATTGCAATTCCTTTTTTTGTTAGACGTCTTCCAGATAAGACTAATTTTGAATGCACCGGTATTGTTCATAGTGCATATTCATTATAGACAATATGCAGGCTACCCAAAATTAAGTATAACATTCTTTTCTATTCAATGTAATTGATGGAAGTGTTTTGTACATTTTACTATGTTGACAAACACTGCATTAATGTTCCATACCCATAGTGTATACAACGTATTTTTTGAAGTTATATCTTCATTTTTTTACTATATATATATATTATGTTTTATAGTCCGCTGCTTAGGAAAATCAAATTTTCAGCAGTTAATCTGTTTGTATGTATGTTATCAGCACAACAAATAACGAACAAATAACATCAGGTAATTAAAATTTGGCATTTTGAATTTCGTATTTGGTTGTCACTTAAATATTTGATCAAGACTGGCAAATTTTTAAGCAAATAATGAACGGTGTCTTGATTTTTTTTTTTTTTTATAATTGTATGCATTGTAATTGAATGGGGTTTGATATGCAGCCCTTCCCTCACATAGGTTTACCTGTCCATTAAAATAGATCCTAACCTGTTTTAGATTATTTTAAAAGTGCGTTGAACTTTATTATCTAACATTATTGATCTTGAGACTTAATATCATTACAGTATTGAAATGCAGGGTAAGAAAATGTCCTAAGAGTGACACACTAGGTTATTCTTTTTCAAAATGATTTTTTACGTTTTCTGACAATAAAAATTACAAAATACAAATTCATATTTTTGACAAGTTAGGTATATTGACACGTCATATATTTTAACATTTTATTCACTTTTAATTTTTTTTAAAATATAAAAATATTCCAAAATATTTTTTTTTTTTGTTAAATTATATTATTAAATTTGCCATATTTACGGCACGAGATGTATATATTTTGAAAAATATCTCATAGAAAAAAAATATTTTTCGAATGGAGCCTTTTGTTTTCACGATGTTGTAATGTGATACAGTAGGTCTTAGTATAGGGTATTGAAAAAATATTGAATGCTAAACCTGAAATGTAAAAGAAAAATCTAAAATGGTGAATAGCAATTTATAAAATATAAAACATAATGTTACAAAATTTTATATTTTATAATAATAATAATAATAAGGAAAATCAACGTTAAATGTTTTCTCTAAAATTTAGTATTTTAAACACTAATTATTTATTTATTTTTAATATTTTTCTCTTTACTTTTAATATATACTAGGCACATCAAAACTATTTCAATATTGTATTTTATTTTATTTTCTCTTTTTTTACTTAAAAATGAAAAAAAAAAAAAAAAAAGTAAAAGTAAATCACTTAAATTATATTTTAAATTATATCCACAACTAGATTAATCTATTTTTACTAATGATATAATTACGGATAATGTATTTGTTTAAATTAACGTAAAGTTTAATACTTATTTTAATAATTACAGTAAAAAAAAATATATTAATTTACTAAAGCTGTAAATATTGTTTTGAGATCACGTTTCTTTTCATTCTTAAATATTTATAAATATTTCCAAAAAATATCACTTATTAATTGGTTTTATAGAAGATATATTTGCATATTATTCATTTTCTCAACCTTTTTCCTTTAGGAGAAAACATTATAAACTAATACTTTCAAAAAATTACTGTACGTAAAATATTACACATTTTTGAGAAAACGAAGAAGAACGAAGACTATGTATAAGCAAAATAATCTTCTAATCTTTCAATGCAAATTTCTGAATTAAGTAAAAACAATGTATTCAGGAATTGTCAGACATCAAATTTTTCTTTAAAAGTAAAATGTATTTTATATCCGAAATATTGTTTCTTTTCTTGAAAGAATGTATTTTCCCCTCTCTGAAAGTCATAAAAATATGTCTCTAAAGAAACTAGAATCTATTTTCTTACATTCAGTGTTTTACATACATAAAAAATTCGAATAAACGGGTTTACCCCAAGCAGAATCAACAGTTGAATCGAAAAATGAGAAAAGAAAGTGTGTTTTATAACTTTTCTGTTATGATATTAAAAATAACACAATAATAAAAAAAAATTCTTTAAATGGTCGGAATAAAGTCTTTTTAATATGAAAACAGATATTTTATTTCAATTGCTTAGCATTATTAAAGTGAATTATGTCGTAATTTCTAAAAAGAAGGTTACAATACAATTAGAATAAAAAATATTTTAATATATTGGTAGCAAATAATTATTTAAAAAAAAAAAAAAAAAAAAAACAATGTATATAATATTAAAAATTATGTTATACTTTATTACTGTAATGCTATAAAAATTATTAGTTATTTGAAGATATTAATTTCTCTCTCTCTCTCTCTCTTTTATTTGTTACTTACGATTATGAAATTTTCTGCCATTATTTTATTTTTCCTTTTAACGATCGTGTATATTTTTTTCAGAAACATACTTTACCTAGTCTTTTTGTATTATTCAAAAATATTTTACGCATTTTTTGATTTGCCTTTATGTATGCCGTTAGCCAGATGTTAGTTCTTTTTCTTTTTCATTTGTCATTGTTTTACTAAAAGGAATAGATTATTTTTCTCACAAAAGTGCCTATTTTCCCAAGTCAGAAGCTGAAAAATTAATTCCTAATGCTTTTTAAATGTATAACTAAGAGTAATATACACTCATGTCCATAAATTAAGGATAATTCTGATACACACTGAAATCGAACTTTAACCCTTTCATGGTCATGAACGTGTATACACGGTCAGAGTTTTTTACTACTGAATCATTTATTCATTTCTACGAATTTGCTAAACAGAAAACAATCAGTTTCTCAGAATTCCTGATAAATTTGTAATATTATTAGTACTTAATGACTTAAAAATACATAAAACACATCCCACTAAAATGTCTTCGAAACGAAAAAATTAAAAATGGCGTGACCATGAATGGGTTAATACAAAAATTTCACCTGTAGAAATACCACACACATCTTTAAGAATAATATGAAATTTATAGAAAGCCATCAGATGATGCCGATATGATGTTAAAATAACGAAAGTGTAAGAAGGGGGTAGATAAGGAATGGGAGCAAAGAAGTAAAATTGTTCACAAGCGTTCTGTGTGCCGCTCAGTGTCACAGCCGAATGGTTATGACACAGAGGACGAATGCAGATAATTTTTTACGTGGTAGAATTATCGGCCGACTACAATGAGGGCGTACTCAGTATCGGGGGAACTTAGAATCGCCCAAAGTGTAATATCTAGGCTTTGGCAATGATTCCAAAATGATGGAAATGCCAGTCGACGTTACAGTATTGGTCGGCCCCGAGTTACAGTGCCGAATGACCACCAGTATTTGGCAGTAACTGCCAAAATAAGCAGATAAAGCACAGCATCAGACCTGTCTCGTCAGCTGTCTGCAGCCACGTGTGCCACAGTTTCAAGACAAACCGTGGATAGACATTTGGGAGATATTGGTCTATATGATCGCAGGCCTGTTAGATGTGTTCTACTCACGGCAATGCACTGTGTCAGCGGTTAAATTGGAGTAGCGAACATGCAATGTGGACAGCGGCACAGTGAGCTTGTGTGATGTTTTCCGACGAGTCCAAGTTTAGCTTGCAGTGTGATTCACACCAGACTTTCATATGTAGAACTTCAGGTACCCGTTACCACCAAAACAACATCACTGAACGACACTGTTACTGTGGAGCAGGAGTGCTCTTTTTTTTTTTTGGGGGGGGGGGGGTCATATTGGGCACCAGAACAGATCTGCATGTTCAAATCGGAAGAATGATAGGCCAAATTTATCGGGACATCATTCGGGGACAACATGTACGTTTGTTTAGTGGTGCCATGAGCCAATAATTTGTGTTTATGGATGACAATGTGCGTCCTCACCGTACAAACGTTCTACACAGATGCCTACAATCTGAAGCTATCACCCGCATGGAATGGCTAGCATTCTCACCTGATTAGAATCCGATAGAGCATGTGTAGGACATGCTTTTCCGACGAGTTGTAGCCCGTCAGCCACCTCCTACATGTGTACCAGAAATTCGGAGAGCATTGATTACTGAGACGAGTAATTTTCCCCCAAGGTCAGATCAATAATTTAATAATCAGCATTCCTAGACGTTGTAAGGACTGTATTTCATCATCTGAGAGACATACCATGTATTAACCATCATACTAACCATGTAATGTTAAGTTATTGTAAGGGCGATATTTTTTGTAATTGCTTCAGGTTGCAAAAATCGTAGGTTTTATAAATGGTATCCTACATAAACCTCCTTTTTTTGGTCTTGATCTTTTGTTTAATAAATGGACTTTATGAATAAATCATGTTTGTTTTGTTCCTAACCTTTATTTGCCTCAGCAAGCATTATCCTTAATTTATGGACATGAGTGTACATTTATAGAATCATAGGTTAATTGATGGATAAAAATTCAAAGCATGTTTGTAAACATCAAATCATAAGAAAGCAAATTTTTGGATATTTATAATAAATACATATACCATTTCAAATTAATTTGCTTTGTATAATGCTTCACTCTCATATGGTATTATTTATTGATACCTTACTATGTCGAATCTCCCTTCCTTATCTTTGATCAATGTAATGATGAATTCTTAAACATTTCAATATTTTTTTTACTATATGAAGTTTTATTTTCGTATGTAATTATTTATACATATTTTGCTATTTCAAGTTATCGTTCCGACAGTTTAATATATATATATATAACAGAGCTGCCAACCTAATCCGGCCATATGTTAGTACCGCCCCTTTTTCTACACCACTTAATTTTTAGAGTAATTCTCTTCAAATATATTTACCATGAATTAAAAAAACAAATACTCTCAAAATATAATGGTGTAGAAAAAGGGGCGGTACAAACAATTTGCCGTATTAGGTTGGCAGCTCTGTATATATATATATATATATATATATGGGAGGGTTGCAAATACAAGTTGCTGGATACAGCTTAACACTTATAGAATATTGAATACGTACTTACAAGTGACTTGTAAATTCTCATTATTCATCCCCGTGGTACATCGAAATTAGTTATTTTTCATCAATTTAAATCATTATATCATTAAAATTCCTTTTGCGTTTTCTCGCAAGATCGGAAGTATCCTATAGTGTATGGTTTAATAGGGCTACTATAGTTCGAAAGTTTGTGATTTATATGTTCTCTGTAGAATTGCACTTTTCAGATGAATAAAATCTTTAGCTTTTAAGTATTTTTCTCCACTTAAAAAAGTCTATCATTGTTCCTTTTTATCAAGTTAAAGAATCTTATATGTTTAGACATTCTTATTTACTGCCCTTTTGTATTTGATCATATTATTTTTGATCGGTTCCTGAACACGTGATTTTATGGTGACATATAAGGCGAGATTTGTTGATTTTTTCAGTAAGATATAGAAAAAAAAATTGTCAACATATAAATATATTAGATTGATTTTTAATTTTACACTTTATCAATGCAAAGATAGATCTAATGAGCACTTTCTGAATTATATACAGAATGCGCCTGTGATATTTTCATTCCATCCTGTGCAATATTTGCAATGTTTGAAAAAAAAAGTTCATAATATATATATATATATATATGTATTTGTACCTTGAATACAACTTACAGATGTCTGGCAATATGATTTGCTTTTGCAGAAGCTGTTTATAACAGTAAATGCATTCGTAATTGATAATTCACAGATTTCAAAAAAAAAAAAAAAAAAATGTTTTTAAAATAGTTGACGTATAAAAAAATATTTTGATTACATAATTTTAATTTTCTTATTCTTACGAACAAAAAATTGAGAACGAAGTTTAACAAACGAAACATACATTGTTTATACACATTACTACTCTGTCACATTATGTTTTTTGTCTATGTTGTTACTTTCTTTAAAGCAGATTTAAATTTCGTCTTTTCTTTACGAAATACTAAAGCTCGTATAAAAAGAAAAACGTGTGTTGACAGTGTTTATTTTATTTAGTAAAAAGAATATTGATAATTTTCTTTTATAAACGCGACACTACATATAAATGGGTATTAATAAAAAATTTAAAAAGATACCAATTTAGTTTTTTTTTTTTTTTTTTTTTTTTTAAGTATATTTCTGTAAATTTTCTGTTTAAGAATATTTGTTCTCTAGCATATAAAACCACTGTGAATTCATAGATAATTTTACTTAAAAATATGTATATAATGTGTGTGCACGCGTAATTTTTCATTAAAGTAAATTTAAAATGAATTGAAATATAAAGGGTTACTTTAAATTGCAGAAAAAGCGTAGTCCCATGGCAAAATACTTACTCAATTATTTTTAGGATGTTAAAAAGTACGATAAATAGAGATTTTTTTAAGTTTATGTTTATATATGTATATTTATATAAATCTGGACATCCCCCACTCTGCGTCCAATTCCATTGGTTGATAAACAGTCGTAGATTCCGATTCAATTGTTATATTTAAAAGTAAATCATACTTGACATAATACTAATCAATATTCCGTAGTATTGCTAAACCCGCCTCATTTTTCATACCAGTATCTTTTTAGGGTATTTTTCTTCTTATTTAATCGTAATTGCATTTGGAAAATATTACTCTAAAAATTTACTAGTGTAAAAAAAAGGGCGGGGCTAACAACACTACGGAATACTAATTAGGATGTTGGCAAGTATGAGTAAATTCACAGCTGATATTTCAATAAATATTTGTGAAACAACTTACTTAAATTTTTAGAGTTCTATACGTTGAATTTTTTTTTTCTTTTTTTTCGATATTGATATACAATTACAATTCAGTTAATAACTGCAAATATTTATAAAATGCATAAGGTATTTATTACACACTGATAATTGTTTAGATTTATGTGACTTCGCTTGGTCAAAAGTTGATTTAATGCGTCAATAATCAAGCAAATTGAAATTCATTTAAAAATTGAAGTAACGAAATACTACTTAATATTTTCATGAAGACGTTAAAAAAAAAAAAAAAAAAAGTTATCTGTGTTTTGATTGTTTCTAACTAAGCGCAAAATTCCATAAGCAGAATTAAAGAATTCAATCCATTTATTTCCTGAGAATTAACATACATTTTATTAAACTTAGAATTTTACCTAATACAATCAGAGTTATTTTCCTACCTCTTCCTGTTTTCACAAATATTGAAATTTTCGTTAGTTATCTGTGTGATTTGTCACAGCAAGTATGCAGACTAATATAACAAAAAAAGAAAGAAAATAAAAGGAAAGAAAGAAAAGAGAAGACATGCCGCAGAAAATAAACTTGAAAAGCTGTAAAATTGAGCATGGCATCATTAATATTTCTAGGTTGCAGCATGTTGCAAGAAAAATTATTTTTTTAGTAAAAAGTAACTGCGTTTGACGGGTTATTTTTATGTGTGTCATTAAAACTGCTAATTTCTGTATTATGTTTAAATTTTCATAAAATCCAAATTATTAGTGGCGATTATATATTTTTTGCTTGGCCTTAACATTTTTAACATAACCAGCACTGTTATCTATATAAACTATCTTAAATTTTGTTTCTTTGAGAGGCTTTTTATTTTATATTTATAGATACACCCCGTGACAAAAAGATAGGTACAAAGGGTTTTTTCTTTGATTTTTCATAAAATAACATTATCTAAATTGTGCTTATCATTTATTATTAACATAAAATAACACTATTCTCGGACTAATTTCTGTTTTAAGACTAATTTTAAAAAAATTAACACTAAATTTTTCTAATTTAAGACTACACACCGAGACAAAAAAAAAAAAAATAGGAACCGAGGTTTTTTTTTTTTTTTTTTTTTTTTTTTAATTTTTGAATATGATTATTTTGAATATGAATATTTTGAATATGATTCAAATATTTAATCGTTTTTGATATGCTAATAAATGATCAGCACAATTTAGATAATGTTATTAAAATGCTCGTCCGCACGTCGCAAAACCGGTCAAAACCTACATTGAAACGACCAAATGGGTGGTCCTACCTCACCCGCCGTATTCTGCATACATTGCTCCATCTGATTACCACTTGTTTCGATCAATGAGCCGTGGCCTGTCTGAGGAACACTTCACTTCTTATGAAGATTGTAAAAAAAAAAAAAAAAAAAAAATGGGGCGATTCTTGGATTGCCTCTAAAGACGATTCGTTCTTCCGACGCGGAATCCGTATGCTGCCAGAAAGATGGGAAAAAGTAGTGGCCCTATGGTCAATACTTTGAATAATAGATTTGTAATTATTTTTGCACAATAAAGCCTCAACTTTCGAAAAAAAACGCTACGAATTAATTCAAACACCCAATAATATAAATTTAAAAGTGTAAAATATGGCAAATATATACCGGGTGATCCAAAAGTCAGGACGAAATTTAAAAATAAATAATTCGAAAGCGAATGAAGATACAAAGATACGGTTTGCACCAAACGTATGGAAAAGAAGCCGGATTTGAGAGGCAATGGAAGAAAATAGTTCTGTTGACGACCAACAGATGGCGCTGTCGGATTTCTGATGTAGGATTATGCAAAGCAACAAACGATATAAAAAGGAGCAACTGCAGCAGGTAATGGTAGTCGAAGCTTATATGCATCGAAATATCGCATTCTCAGTCGCTACCTTAATCACGCATGGCCTCGAAGATCTCTCGATTTGACACCCTGTGACTTTTGGCTGTGGTGATTCTTTAAGTCAAAAGTGTACCACGACCAACCGGAATCACTAGCAGTAGGGAAAGATGCCATCCGCTAAAATGTGTCTGCCATAACGCAAGAAATGCTACTAAATCCTGTGAACGATGTGGTGAATCGTCTCACAGTTCTCCTTCTGAATAATGAGCAGCACACTGAACAGTTACTTTAGTAGTACTAATTAATTGTAATTAAGCTGACTTGTAAGTTTTAAGTAATTAAGCTGACTTGTCAACATTTTTTTCATTTGTAAATAATCTTTTTGTGAAAAAAAAAAACACTATAGCGCCATCTGTTGGTCGCCAACAGAACTATTTTTGTTGTTGTTCTTGTTGTTATTGCCACACAAAACCTGGTTTCTTTTTCATCCGTTTGTTGCAAACCGTACATTTCTATCTTGATTCGTTTAAAATTATTCATTTTTAAATTTCGTCCTGACTTTTGGATCACCTGGTATATATATATACATATTTTGTAATTTTTGTTAAAACGATTATTACTCCACTAAGTTAAATCTATTATATATTTCTTTATATTCAGCAAGTAGTTACTTAATTTAAATAATTTAACAATCATGTTATTTATTTTACGTGTGACCAATATTTTATCTATATAAGCTTTACAAATTTCTCGCAAAATATGTAAACAAATTATCGACTGTTGAACATGAGTCATGAACAAATAAATTTTATGTCATTTTTTTTTCATCCCCTGAAATGGTTAAAAAAAAACGCATTACAATAAATATTTATAATAAAATTTTTGCAACTGTAAAGTATAATAATAAAGCTTGTGGCTTTAAAAAGGTACCGTACTACAAACTGTAACTCAAAATAATAAATATAAAATATTGAAACAGTTACTAATACATAAACCATAAAGTTGTAGACCACATTAAAAATAAAAATTAGTATATAATAAATAATCTAGAATAGCTACGATTTTTAAATATTATACAAGCAACAAAAATGACTGCTTTCACAAAAAAGAAACAGAATAACTTCCATAATAAAACTAAGTATATAATAAAAAACATTCTCAAAAAAGTTTCCGCATTTACCAGATTATGCACTTTTTTTGACAATTTGCATCTTTATTTTATTTTATATTTTCCATTTTGCTCTTTAAGACAAACTTTGATAAGAATCTCACAAAAGAAAATCTTTCTTTTGAAAGATTAAAGGATTTAAAAAAAGAAAACTGTTTAAATTATAATCTAAACGTATTATGTTGCGTTTTACTTAAATAGTTGGATTCACAAAAACTGTAAAAAAAAAAAAAAAAAAAAAAAAAAAAAAAGTATTTCAACGAAGAGAATTTAAAGGATTATTTGATAAGGACTGTAAAAATACGAATACATTTTTTTGGTTAAAAGTTTTTTATAGGACTTTAGAAATTTAGGATAATGTATATATATATATATATATATATATATATATATATATCTGTATATATATAAAAATTACGTGTCACGATGTTTGTCCGCGATAAACTCCTCAACTAATGAACCGATTTTAATGAAATTTTGCACACTGTGTGCAGTTTGGTCCAACTTGAGAGATAGGATAGTTTTTATCTCAGTTTATTGTCACAATATTGTTTTATTGCAATTATTTGTTAATTATAGACCTTTGTTAAAGTTGCTCCAAAATATCTGTGAGTTCCATAAGTTTAATTGTTGCCAAAAAGAAAAAATACGAGTTCATTTTCTTTTGACATAAAAGTAAATACATTTAATCAAACGTGAACGTTAAAAAATTATAAAAAGTTAAATTATTCATCTCACGAAAATTGACGTCATAATCAATTTAAAGATTTTATTCGCATTGATAAAGTATGTAGTTATACACAAGCGAAGTGTGACGTCACTGACCGCCTGTGAAATCAAGAAAAAGATTTCTTATGTTAATCACCCATTGTATTTTTTATAAAAAATTATTAAAAAACGAGGAAAATTATTTCCGGATTTTAATCCCCATATTTTTGTATAGATATGTATTATTTATCATGTGCATACGTTAGATTGAGTTATTTTGCTGTCAAATTGACAAAATTTTAATTTTAAATTTCAAAGCTCTGTCGTCCTTGGAGTTTTTCGTATTTGGCGATGAAAAACTTAACACGAAAATATACAAGCTAGATGTATATTTTCGTAATATGTATTGTGCGAAATATTGTTTCATATTATTCATTACTCTCTTAATATAAGTTGTTAAAATAACCATGATTTTTGAAAGGAAATGTGTGCGCCAGATAATTTGGCGATATTATTTTTTTCCGCCAAGGATGATAGATATGAAATTTATTCCGCTGCAACATGTTAATATCTTATGTCAGTTACATTATGTATATCTACAATTTATTTCACGTGATACGTGTGTTAAAAATTTATTTACGATATAACCTTGCTTTTTCAATTTTTGTTGCATTATTCTAATCTGTATCACTTCGTTTTCTTTAAGAAATTTGTGATCTATACATAACGTTCTAAATAAAAAGTAATTATTTCAATATTTTAAAACTTATTTAAAAGTCTGTTTTATTTAACATTAAATTTTAAAAGTTAATTTAAGACTTATTTAAAAGTCTGGAAGTGTTTAAGTCTGTTTATTTGTTTTGTAACGCTAATCTATATGATCGATGTTCGAAACTTTAATTAATTATTTCTCTTATTTTTTTTTACTTTTTGTTAAATAACTTACCAATTTAACGTTCCTGATTAAATTTGTGATTTATATATGTATTTTGCATTAAATTTTGACTCATATTTATTGCTGAAAATGCGATCGTAAAATCTTGCAATTTTCTTATCTTAATCCTCAATGCTTTCCTTCTAGATTAACTTGAATTTACTATTAAAATTTTAACATACTCAGAATCTTCTCACCACTTCGTTAAAATATATTAATCTTTTCAGTAATATATTAATCAGTATATCCCCACAACGATATTTGGCGATTTTTTGTTGGCGATTATTAAATCATAAATCTATAAATCATAAATGATAATCTAAATCATAAATCAAAAACATAAAATAATAAATCCAAAATAAACAACATATAGGCTGCCATATTATATCACAAACAGTCCAGAGCGACATCGTTATCGTTCTAAACGGCGCCAAAGAAAAATCGCCAAATTCAGCTGTGGGGATATACTGAAGTTATAATTATCTGAATATAATTACTGAAGTTATATTATAAGTTATAGTTGTGGGTAACAACTATAGTATTTCCCCACAACTGGATTTGGTGATTATGGCTAAATCATAAATCTAAAATAAAAGCATGCAGGTTAACATATTTCATTGCAAATAATCCAGAACCACTTCGTTATCGTTCAAAAAGGCGCCAAAAAAAAAAAAAAAAAATCGCCAAATCCAGTTGTGGGGAAATACTATATACCTTATCAAATTATCAACGTATTACTTAGCCGCAGCAACGCGTGGCCGGGTCTGCTAGTATATATATATGTTGTACTGCTATAGTTGTAACAAAGATTTTAAATTTAATCGAGAAGCTTAAAATGTAAATAGTAAACGTTTCAGAATAAGAGAAAAACTGCTTAAAAAATTCTGCTTAAAAATTTCTGCTTAATTTTTTTTAAATAAATTTTGTTAAAAGTTCAATAAAATATTAGATTTCTTTTCACCCTTTTTATCTGTAATAAGATTTCATGTATTTTAAATGAACTTTCTTTACTTCAGAAATGAAGATTAAAACCTACTTTAGCAAAATTGGAACTTTTAAAAGCAAGGTTGATTGAAATATATATTTAATTTTTATTTATTTATTTTCTCTCTCTCTCTCTCTCTCTTTCTCTTTACATAGAGCTAAATCAGTTTTCATATATGTAACTTATTTAAAAGCGACATTGCTGTTAAATATCGATGTTTACTTTTAATTATATATATATATATATATATGTGTGTGTGTTTGACCTTTTTACATGTATCTGATTCTATTTATTTCGTTGGTTAAAAATTAATGAAGCATAACTAAGTATACTAAGTATACTAAGATAAAACGTACATACTGTAAACACTTACTTTTTTTTTTTTTTTTTTTTTTTTACATTAGAAAAAGTAGTTGTTCGCACTTTCTTCTATTAAACTAAATAATTTACGCTAAAAAAAATATTTAACTATGAAGAAAAGAACGGACAAACTTAACAAAAAAGTACGCAAACTAAAATAAAAGATAAAAATAAATAATAGCAAACGAAAAGTTAAGAAAAAAAACAAATAATTCAATGTAGAAATTGAAATAGATGTAGAGAATCTTTAAAAAAATGTTCGTAGATTTATAAAAATTATTGAAGCGCTGGTAGACTAGGTGTTTATTAAATTATCACATACTGACATGAAAATGAAAGTAATAGTATGTTTGAATTTCCACTCGATTTCTTTAAATAAACTATGTGCAACATTGTAATTAAAATTGTTGTTTAAAAAAAAAAAAAAAAAAAAAAAAATCCCAGTTTCTAGTACAAGTGAATATATTTTCCATTTGTTTAAAAACATTTCTGGATCAGAAGTTTGTTTTTAATTATTAAATATTCGTTTTAAACAAATTCAAGATTTTTTTTTAAATCGAAATATCTTTCAATAATTTAAAAGTATTCGCTATAGGAATAGAAATATATCTTCTAATGGGTTTTCAATTGTGCACAACTTTCACAGTGTGAATTCGCTGGAGAATCCATTTATGTAAGCAGTTTCTAACTAGAATTTTTCTCGGTTTTCTCGGTTTTTCTCGGACTCATGGGAACATAAAATTACTTGGGATGTAATATATAAGTCGTCAGTTTTTGTGATAACTTTAAATGTTCTTAAAATTTTCTCTATTGTTATTGTTAACTTTATTTATTTATTTATTTATTTATTACTATTATTATTTATTATTATTATCACTATTTATTATTATTATTTGTATTGTAAATTATTTAGAAGTTTAGAAATTAAATTAGCACTTTATCAATCCATTTTATTTTTTAAAATAATTTTTCTGTTAGTTTGATATATAGGCCTCAATCGATTTATATAATAAGGTTTTATTTAATATACAAGCTATTCTTTTTTCTTCATGTCGAATATCAATATCGTAACCTGGCAGATCGGGCGCCGTGAAATGTAACATGAGAACGAGCATGGGGTGTCAGCGCACCCCAAACATATTAAATAACTTAAATACGGAAAAAATCTTTAGTATTCAATCTGTTAATGAAATTTATGATAATTACACTCTTTCTCGTGAAAATAATTAACTGAAATTTTTAATTATCTTTAACTTTAAAAATTAATAAAAAATAAATTTAAAGCACTCACCTTTTCCCTCCTTGTTAGAAAAACTTATTTTTTCCCATGTGGAGCACTTAATTATTTTCATTACAATATTTATTATAATAAAAATGATACATTACTGTGGATAAGAATACTGAGATATTAATTTTCATAATAATTAGAGTATACATGGATCAGAAGCTTTAATTTTTTTAGCAGTTTTTATACCCGAAATTGTTCTATAAGAATGAACAAGAGTCTGAATTCACCGTTTTCATGCACTCCGCACGGAGAATGACCTTGGAGGCAGGTACTGAAGGACCCGACCACTTCTGTTTATATTGAGAGACAGCAGATGAATATTTCTGGGCATGGGGTGTTTAAATCAAAAACATTTTGTTAAAAAAAAAAAAAAAAGAAAGAAAGAAAGAAAGAAAAATCATGCAATACGCATTGATTAGTAACACTTTCCAACTGTACGCAATTGTAGTATCGAATAACAATTAATATTCTTTGCCTACGTTATCGCACGACAGACAGCAGGACTGAAAAACATACAAATAGACTAATTGATTTTAAAATTACTCTTAGGCATTTTGGAAAGTGTTATAAAGGCTTAACGCAAAAGAAAATGCAACCGTTAGATTATATTTACAGCTTTTAAACTCTCTGAATATTTTACTGTAGCCCTGTAAATCTGAAAGTTAATCATATCATATTCTATAAAAATCTATATTTTAGAATATTAATAATACATGTCAATGTTTTTAAGATTTTTGTAGTAGAAAGTTTTTTAAATTTAACTTTTAAAAAATTCCGTCTTAAAACTTAATACATTGGCTTTTTTTTAATTGTTGATGTTGTTGTCCCTGTAAACAGACTAGTTGTACAGGAACTATTAATGATATTTTAAATAGGGAACATTCCATAGGGAACATTAGTGTATCATTTTAAAAAAATTCTCAACATATCCACGGATGAAAGGAGCCGGGGACAAACAGATAGAAAGGTAGACAATCGGACAGACAGATGCACAAATTGAGAACATATTCCCACTAAAATTATAAGAAAGTGTTAAAACGCTCATGTAAACAAAAGTGAAATTCCAGCAAATTTTTATTAATACCTCTTAATGTAACTGATTATTTTTGTGTGGCCCTGTAAATCTAATGCTAGCCATACTATATTACATAGAAGGCACATTCTTTTGCGCATACGAATAATATATTTCAATTGCATTAAGCTTTGTGGAAGATAAAATTATTAAAATTTGGTTTATAAAAATAACTCTCATACAACACAATGCTTTGGAGTACTTTCAAGTGCCACTGTACACAAACCAGTTAGAAATGTACTCTACTTTACATAGGAAACATCCGATAGGGTATTGAATAAGATATTAGAATTTCATTAAAGTTTCTATACATTAAAGGTATTAAAATATGATTTATAGAAATTCCTCTCATAGAACACAATGCTTTCGAATACTTTTTGGTGTCCCTGTACACAAACCAGAAGTGGTATCCATTCCATTTTCAATAGGGAACATCCGATAGTGAACTTCAATAAAATATATCGGTTTAAAGAAATTCCATAAATATTTACGGTAATTAGAGCGCAAAAAAACAGACAGAGAGACAGACAGACGGATAGAAGAACAATCAGACATATACACAAATTGAAATTACATTCACACTAAAAAAAATTATAAGAAGTGTCAAAAACGCTTAATGTAAACGAAAGTACAATTCTAGCAATTGTTTATTAATAGTTCTTAATATAACTGAATATTTTGTGTCGCCCTGTAAATCTAATGGTAGCCATGCTATATTCTATGCAAAGCATTCTTTTGTGCATATAAATAACATATTTCAATTTCCTAAAACTTCGTGGAAAGTAAAGTTATTAAAATTTGATTTATAGAAATGTCTCTCATAGAACGCAATGCTTTAGACTACTTTTGAGAGTCCTTGTATATAAAACAGAGTTGGTATTTAATAATCCATTTTATACAGGAAAAATCCAATAGTGAACTTGAATAACATATTTCAATTTCATTAAGATATATGTACAGTGAAGGTATGAAAATATGATTTATAGAAATACCTCTCATAGAACACAATTCTTTGAAATACTTTCGGGTGCCCCTGTACACAAACCAGTAGAGGTATAAGCTCCATTTTCAACAGGGAACATCCGATAGTGAACTTGTATAACATATTTCAATTTCATTAAGATTTTTGTTCAGTAAGGGTATGAAAATATGGTTTATAGAAATGCCTCTCAAAGAACACAATGCTTTGAAATATTTTCGGGGATCCCTGTACACAAACGAGGGGAAAATCCGATAGTGAACTTGAATAACATATATCAGTTTCAAGAAATTCCACAAAAATTTACGGGAATTAGAGCGTGGAGATCGAGACAGACGGACAGACAGACAGACAAACCGAAGTCATTAACACTTTTCAACCTTGTTGGGAAGTGTTAAAAATGTTAGAAAGTGTTAAAAACGCTTAATGTAAACGAAAGTACACTTTTAGCAAATATTTATTAATAGCTCTTTATATAACTGAATATTTTTGTGTCACCCTGTAAAACTAATGCTAATCATGCTATATTCTATTCAAAGCATTTTCTTTTGTGCTTATAAATAACATATTTCAATTTCATAAATCTTCGTGCAAAGTAAAGTTATTAAAATTTAATTTATAGAAATATCTCTCATAAAACGCAATGCTTTGGAATACTTTTGTGTGTCCCTGTACACTAATCAGTGGTAGTATTTGCTCCATTTTATACAGAAAACATCCGATAGTGAACTTGAATAACATATTTCTATTTCATTAAGATTTGTGTACAGTAAGGGTATGGAAATATGGTTTATAGAAATGCCTCTCATACAACACAATGCTTTGAAATATTTTAGGGGGTCCCTGTACAGAAACTAATAGTGGTATAAACTCCATTTTCAACAGGGAGCATCCGGTAGTGAATTTGTATAACATATTTCAATTTCGTTAAGATTTTTTTACAGTAAGGGTATGAAAATATGGTTTATAGAAATGCCTCTCATAGAACACAATGCTTTGAAATATTTTCGGGGATCCCTGTACACAAAACTGTTGAGGTATCAACTCCATTTTCAATAGGGAACATCCGATAGTGAACTTGTATAACATATTTCAATTTATTCAGATTTGTGTACAGTAAGGGTATGGAAATATGGTTTATAGAAATGCCTCTCATACAACACAATGCTTTGAAATATTTTAGGGGGTCCCTGTACAGAAACTAATAGTGGTATAAACTCCATTTTCAACAGGGAGCATCCGGTAGTGAATTTGTATAACATATTTCAATTTCGTTAAGATTTTTTTACAGTAAGGGTATGAAAATATGGTTTATAGAAATGCCTCTCATAGAACACAATGCTTTGAAATATTTTCGGGGATCCCTGTACACAAAACTGTTGAGGTATCAACTCCATTTTCAATAGGGAACATCCGATAGTGAACTTGTATAACATATTTCAATTTATTCAGATTTTTGTACAGTAAGGGTATGAAAATATGGTTTATAGAAATGCCTCTCATAGAACACAATGCTTTGAAATATTTTCGGGAGTCCCTGTACCCAAACCAGTAGAGGTATAAACTCCATTTTCAATAGGGAACATCCGATAGTCAACTTGAATAACATATATCAGTTTCAAAAAATTCTATGAATATTTATGGGAGTTACAGCGCACACAGACAGACAGACAGACAGACAAACCCATGTCATAAACACTTTTCAACCTTGTTGGAAAGTGTTAAAAAAGAAAGAAAGAGAGAGAGAGAGAGAGAGAGAGAGAGGGAGGAGAATAAAAATATGTGTTGTGTAGAGGCAAAATTGGCCATCTACAAAAAATAAAATTTTGAGAAAAAGTTGATTTTTGTCACACTTAGCCGAAATCGGATAGAAACCAAAACGCTTTAGTTTTATAATTGTTAGGGCAATATATTTGAAAGATCAAAATGAGGTAGAAGAGGCACGTGATGGTAGAGGATTATTAAAATTTTCATTTTGGATTTGGTCACATTTGTAATTTATTTTGGAGGTATCCGGCTTTTCAACAAAACAGAAGTAAGTTTTAACTAAATTAAGGGTAAATATTGCATTTTTTGGTCGTAAATACACAAAAGGTTTTGAATTTTATTTATAAATAACTGATTTCTAGTTTCGGATAATATATATATATATAAATCATCTAAAAAAACCCTGATATTTATAACAAAAAATACGTCTAAAAAATTGGGGAAATGTGCCATAAATGGTCTTAAATTCATTAATCACGAGCTATTTGTCAACGCAGTGGAAAATCCCTCGAATTTTAAACAAACGTAAATGAACACATCGCTATAACTTGCTGAAACAATAACATCGCTATAACTCGTCATAGGTATGTTATTAAATTTCATTAATTAATTAAAATATGCTAATCAAGATGTTATTATGTTATCAATTAATATTCTGTTATTACAAAGTGATTGACATTAGCTTTGAACTTTGGCTTTATTCCTTTTCCATGTCGTAGGGTCAGGTTTCCTCTTCCACTGATTGGTTAGAAGGTACCGTAATTTCTCGTAGATAACCAACAAGTAAGATGTGTCATTTCTCCATCAGAAATTTTATTTAATGCGTAATCTATACATTTTCGAATGTAGAGCTCGTACAAATATAAATTTATTTATCAATTGGAATTTCTGGTGCAAAACTAGATTATATACCCTTCGGGGTATCTACCAGAAATTACGGTATTTCTTTTATAAATATCTCTAAAGTCAAATTAATCACAAAATTCCGTATTGAAACTTTGTGTGCAGAAATAAAGAGAAGTCACAGGAGAGAAAAAACACGATAACACTAACCCAATCAACAAGTGCGCTGCTTTAATCGGATGAAGCTGAATCGCGATTTCACAAATATGAAGATGACCGGTTTTGAAACTTTCTATCTTTAGAATTTGAATTGTATGCAGCACATCCTGATTTTTAAAAGCAAGTAACACAATGATGGATCGGATGGGGGATGGTTTCTTCTTTCCAGATGGTGAAAACGTTTACATAAAACTGAAAATTGAAAAAAAAAATAATAACGCATTTTCCAAATTTAAGGAATTGGCCGATTTTCCAACTACACTGTAAAAAAAAAAAAAAAAAAAAAAAAAAAAAAAAAAAAACGGAAGCTTTTACAGCAAAATGTGCTGGCACCCATATTGCTGTATACCCATATTGCCCATTTCTGCTGTAAATAACTTCTTTTTTACTTTCCTCCCTCCATGCACCCATATTGCCAGCATATTATGCTGTAAATCTGCCGTTTTTTTTTTTTTTTTTTTTTTCAGTGTAGACGACAAAGATATATATATCTATATATATATATATATATATATATATATATATATAACTTTAATTCTTGAAACATATATGCTAAATAAATTAATAGATTTGTAATTTTTTTGTCATCATAATAATTCTATGATTGCATCATACTATTTTAAGAGTGTTTCTTTCTCGTATTTCTTTTTTCTTTTTTGATGTAATATGCTTCAAACTTCTTCTTCTATTCCAAATTTTACTTCAATATTATAAGAGGAATCAGAATATATATACATATATATGTGTGTGTGTGTATTATACTAATATAAAATATGTAAAAAATAGGGGTAGATTTAATTATCCAGGAACAAAGTAAAATGTTAAATTATGAAGTTCACCATTTAAAAATATTTTTAGAAACGTGAATAAACGCCGTTCTACAAATTCCTGATTCAAACTTCTATGGTAAATTTTATTATTTATTAGTGTCTAGTAAAATGAGTTATAAATATCAAATAAACAGTCATCAATCATAATTAAAAAGGCGTAATATTTCCCAAAATCTGTGAATTTTATTTTCTCTGCAGCGTGAAATTTAAATTCTCATTAAATATCAATTTGTTTCTATGTACTCAAATTCAAAATGCACTCGAGAGTAAGATATTATTCAAATTATATAAATCATCCTGTCAAAATTTTTATGTTTTATCTATTTTTTTTTTCTCTTTGTTAACAACTAAATAGAGAATTTTTCTAATTATATAAAAGTTGTTAACTGCAGATGAAAGATTATTTTATATAATTATTTGAATTTATTTGTATACACAAAATATGTACTTTGTCGGTGCACTGATTTATTTTAATTTCCTTAAAAGTATCTGAAATATATTTTTATGTGATTTAATCTCAAATAATCTGGTGTGTCACTCACATGACTTTCTCTTACTCTGAAATTTAATTCTATAAATACAGGTTGCAGATTAAGAAGTAAGATGACGAGTACTGTTATGTAGACCTGTGTTAAACAATTCAAATTATGCTTTGCTAGAGTCTTATATAATAATTAGTTCTGTGTGAGCGGGGCTACCGCACCCCAATATTTACATTCTCAATATTACATTAAAAAAATGTTTAAAAATGAAAAAAAAAAAAAAAAAAAAAAAAAAAAAACGATAACTTTACTTTAAATTATCGCAGATCGATGATTCAACAATTCGTTTTAAAGGTATTGGCGAGCACTTTTGAAAGATACCCATCATGAAAATTTACTCCCCTCGAAGGGGGACTTCCACCCAGGGGGGGGGGAGACGAGGCTCCTACATACACAAAAAAAATTCCCAGTTGACTATCTCTATTACAAAAGAATATATATTCGTTTCGTTTGGTTTAGGGCAGTCTATAGATGTTAAACTCTACTTACCTGCAATTTCCCCCATAGACGTAATGTATTTGAATACTTTTGAGTGTCCCTGTACACGAACCATTTGATTCATATCAACGAAAAGCGTACTGTAGCATACCTATATGATATACATTTAGAATACCGAGATTGAAGTTTCTGCCACTATTTGTTCTTGAGATATGCTGATAAAAGACACACAGACTGACACACAGACCATTCGCTAAAATCATGATTTTCGTATTCAGGGGACCTCAGAATATGTAAATATAACAAAACTCACGTTCAAAAATTTTACCCTAAAACAATACTTTATCGACCCTATAGGAAAGAGAAAGTAAAAATTACAAGGAGCAAATATGAAAGGAATTCCTGAAAATGAGTTGTTTTGGAAATAAGCTATTTAAAATATAGTCTTACACGTATCAGTAAAATTATTCTTCCATACCTATAAATATGTATATAATTTTTTAATCCATAATATTTCATAGATCGATTTCTGAAATGTTACCATATATACTTTATTGATATTTTGCAAGTCTAGTGTTTTCTTAAATTTTTATTATATTTCCTTACATTCTTTATAGATAGAAATGCATATACATTAAACAACTCTAGTTTAAAAAACAAATAAATTAATTTTTTTTTAAGGACTTCAGTGTTTTTTAAATTATCTTATTATTAATTTGTTTTTAGTGATATTGGCTATATATTTCTAAAGAATTTATATTTATTTACGATTCCTTGACGGAGACATTTTATTACTTACTTAAGCTGACACGTGAAATTAATTGAAATTAATATATCTCTTAATTTTAATATTAAGGTTTTTAAATTAATTTTAAATAAAAAAATCCAGAGAAAATTTTTATTACACTATACTGTTCTTTTATAGATTTTTTGTAAACATTTTAAGTTTCATATTACATTTTGTTTTTCATGTTAAACACACAAATCTTTACAAACTGTATTATGGTGTATTTCTTAGATTTACAAACAGTATTTTTATTGATCACAAGAGAGAAATACAGTAAATGTAAACTGGTATGAATCATTCTATACTTTATAATAACCATTTAATTTTTTTTCGTAGTGTGAGCTGCATATATTAAATGTGAGTGCAGTAAAAGTTTGTATAATGTATTCTATCATTTAAATAAATTTACTAACTGTCATCTCGCCCAAAAACACTAAAATTTTAACGATAAAATAATTTTGTATTGGTTTTAAGATCAGAAGAAGAAACTTTGTTTCGAAGATAGTGTACGAACAAAATAATAATAATAATAATAATGAAGTGTGACAATGAATGCCTATTTTCGTTCAGTATTAAATATATTTGTCAACGTATTTAGGGATAAATAAAACAATATATCTACTTTGCTTCTTACCTAAAAAAGTATTATAGTGGTACAAAATATTGTTGTATCAAATAATATTAACAGTCTGTGGTTATTCATTTCTATCCTATATCGAGAAAAAGGAATAACCTCAGACATTTAATTCAGTAGGAAATTCTGAAGCACCACATGTTTTCTACGGCGCCACTGAAAAAAGAACATACTTGCCACAATTTCGTACATACAATAAACAACGTATTATATAATAACTAACAAAAATTTTCCTGATTATTCTGGAATAATATTATGATGCAGTTAAAGATTTAGAAAACATGACAAAAATATATACATTACGCATATATTTGAAAAAACACCAAAACACAGTAGAAAACCACCTTTGGAAATAGTTATCAAAACTATGGTAAAACTATGATATAACATAAGCGATATCACAAAAGCTACAAAGTGAGTATATATAGAATTTACCATAGAGTATGCAAATGATTAGCTTTTCCCGACAAATGACAGTCTAGATTTGTCGTCAGTTTCATAATCATTTCTTTGCTGCGTCAGAGTTTTAACGGTATACGAAAAAAAAAAAAAACTTCAGAGTATATCTTTTATTAAAATACTCGGTCGGTGTACGTGCACTGTACGATTTCATCGCATAGAAGATAGTAAGTAGTACAATTAGATGCAACTATTCATTGAGGTGAAGAAATGAGAAAAAAATAACGTAACATGGTCAAATTGCAGTTTTGCTCAACTTTTCAGACAGAGTGATTCTCCTAACAGAATGGATGAATAAAATCGGTACAGAGCGTCCATAAGTATAGTTATCACATATACCGAGGAAAGAACACTTTCATAATTCACCACATTCACCACATTTCATTCACCACAGTAATAGATAAGTATTTATCAAATATATGACGTATAATTGGAACGGTGAGTCGTAAAATTACTGTTAATAAGCGAATCAGAGAAAATTATCTGTAGCTTTAAATGCACCTATTCTTTAAGACTAACACTCATGATTATAGTAATAACGATTGCATTTTATCTAGAATATCACTACCAAGTCTAAAATTGCTTTTAGGGATGAATGTCGCGTCGAATGATTAATCTCCAATCAATTGCGAGGATTTGTGTGGATACGTCCAGAACGGCTATCGGGTAAACTGTAACAATATCTGACTGTCACCACCACACAGTCGTTTTATTGTGATTTTAGGTTCCATTTCCTTAGGTAGCAAAACCTTCTAGTTTTCATCCGGAAAAAAATTCTGAATTAGAATTACGCAGACATGTTTCTACATACCACTAATTTTCCAACATTTTACTTGCTTTCTGACTCACTTCCGTACAGTATTATGTCCGATCATCACCGATACTCATCTATACAAGTTGTTTCCGTGTTGTTCCGTTCCAAGTTGTTTTCATCTATACAAGTTGTTCCTTCTCTAAAATTCCTTTCGCCTCCAAAACTTCCCGAACCAATATATATGGTTGAGATCTTATGAGCCAGAGTATTTTACCTACTGTGGATAATGCTGATTTAATTCGACATTAAAAAAGTATATGTAAAACAATAAGCCATAAAGACATTCTCCATGAAATTGCAAATGAGTAACCAGGTGCATAAGATCTTCCATCTGGTTCAAATTACTTTGGCACAATTCATATATAAGTACATTGTTCTTATAGTTGTATACCTCAGATAAAACATTCAATCCCTATGATAATCTTGTGGCATTGTCTTAAGTAATCCAACAATTAATCACATCTTACCTATTCCTATCCCATATGTGTAACTTCTCCATAGTGCGTTCTTTTTTATGTTACACAGTATATTTTCTTTCTATTGTGGGCTATAGTTTTTATTGCATCAAATATACTTACAGAACATACAATTACATGCATCTCCTCACTATTTTAATGCATGGATATTCTATGTAAACATTTCTTTTTTTCTTTTTCCTTTTCTTTTTTTTTTTTTTTTTCTTGAAGGACGACAATTAATAGAAAAGAAAAGAAAATATTTCTCACAATTTCTTTTCCGGCATTATATTTAATAAATACAAATGAAAAAAAAAAAAATCTAAACTTAAAGCAAACTATTTATGAATAATTAAAAAAAAAGAAGAAGAAGAAGAAGAAGAAAAAAAATAAAATAAAATAACTATGTTTTCTTTCTTAATATTTATTAATAAATAAATAAACTAACATACTTATCATATTGAGAAAGTAATTTGAGAAAAAATATTCCTGCATATGAAAATATTTGGGATAAACATTTTTTTGTATGTTTATCGTAAATATTTTCCCTTTGTGATTGAATTAACAAAAAAAGGCCACTTTTTCCACGTATTTATATTTTTATGTGAGCACGTCTTTTTAAAATAGAAGTTTTTAATTTACTTTAAGCTGCACAAAAAATATATATAAAGTCGAAAGTAAAGCTAATGCACAAGATAGACGCTGGTGAACAAATTTAATTTTTGAAAGGTGTATTTCACTATAATTTTAATATCAAATAAATTATCTATGAATACATACACACACACATATATATACATAGGGTATATTAAGTAAATAAAAAACGCGCTACAGGTTTAGACTATGTTTACAAAAGTGCTTTTTGAATTAATGATTAAAAGTCATCTCTTTATTTATTTATTTATTTTATATTATATTTTAGATAATCTACGTATATAGGTAAAAATGTACCACGGAAAAGTAAAATTTAATTTGCTAATACAGACGCGCACACAAACACACACAAAAAAAGAAAAAAGAAAAACTAGCAACTTACTTTATTTTTACATTATTAATTCATTATTAATGCACAGTGAAAATATTTACACCATTTTTTTTGTTACTTTTTTTCTATTATACAGAGGCTGTTGCACATTTTTTAGACGATTTTGATGGAGTGTACTGAAGCAATTTCTCTCATATTTCGTGTTTTATTTGTTCAGTTTGATAGCCCTTGTTCTTAACTAACATTCTACATCATAATTTCTATGACAATAATGCTTTTTATAATATCGGAAGAGGTATATTTTTCTACTCCTCTTGAACGGCTTTCCAGAGTCCACAAAGCTTTATAGGTCGGTGTTTGGATAATGTTGATTTTAAGAGTCGAAAAATACAAAAATCCAACAGTGATACATCAGAAGATTTAGCAGGAATGTCAGTGAAGGGTATGGTTTTAATTCCCGTTTTTTGTTCCATTTTTTTCTAGAAAAGCAATTGCGGATTGCGATGTGTGGCTGCTTGTTTTATCTTGATACAGTTCAACGGATTAAAGCATTGTGGATAAAAATCTGGATTTTCATTTTTAAAAATTGGAATTAAAATATGTTCTTGAGAGTATTTAGAGTTGATTTTGACATTTTTGTCACATTTTTTGCTTTTATCTTGCAACTGTATGAAAAAACCAGTGGCAATCATAAATCCTTTAGAAAAACTCTCTTTTGATGCTTTGAGCCATGTAGCAATTTTTTTTTCTCCACTTTTGTGATAATAAATTGCCTTTTTTTTATTGCAACCACTTAAATAGACCCAAGATTCATCTGTTGTTGCAACATTTTCCCATTTTTCTCCTGATAAATGATTTTCATAACGATTTCACTAAAAACTATCTTTGGAAAGAGTGGAAACCTATCCTTCCATCCACTGCCATTTTAAAAGCGCATTTTTGTCTCTAAACAAAAATTATAAATATCAGAAGATAAATAAAACTTCCAAAAATATAACTGTTGTGAAAATAAAATTCTCCATGCAAACGATTTTTTCTTACTGCGAAATAAAATCGTCTAAAAAATGTGCGAACAGCCTGTATATAGCTTAATTTTGCATTATTTTAAGAGTTAAAGTGTATTGAAAAATTTTAAAATATCTGCAATTGCAACTTTTTAATAAAAGTAAAAATGTGGTTTTCAATCTCTTGCTTAATCATTAGTAAAATTAACTGGAGCATTAAAAATTCTTCTTTTGAATTTACCTACATACGAAGAGAAGATTTATTTAAATCTTTTGCGTGAATTTTACGTGTATGAATATAATTCTTGAAATGATTTTATATTTTTAGCATTGTAAACTTGTCTTATTTAACGTAAGTGAAATTTACACAAGAGTCGAACGTAATATTTTTCATACCCTGATTTCTAAAGCAGAATTTTTTTTTTTTTTTTTTTTTTTTGTTGGAAAAATGTATTTTGATTTTTATATCCTTTTGCATTTAACATTAATATATATATATGATGCTTAAAGCATAAGTAATTTTTTTTTTTTTTTTTTTTTTTTTTTATTGATAAATACTATGATGTTAAATTACACAGGGGGAAAAGAAAATAAAAATAAAAAAAGTCCTTAAACCGTTCAGTTTACATATATTCTATATATTGTATTTGTCTTTATGATGAAATAATGGAGTTTCCGTTTGATTATTAATGAAAACAATATATTGTATTTGTGGGGAATTATCAAATTTATGTAAAACATTCACAGATAATTTTAAAATGCGTAATGTTTCCATAAATCACTTATACCCTGATAGCATAAAACATTTTATACGCCTCAAACAATTCATGAAGTACAGTGTACAGTCGGCAGCAAAGATATCCGAGCACTAGCAATAATCCCTGTCTAAAAAAGTACACCTTATACTGATTTGTTAAATAAATCCTTGTCGAGTCATATTCTCAGAAAACAAATTAAAAAAGTAAGGTATAAGTAATAGTTATTTTAGTGCGTTTCGTACATAAATAGTTTCGAATTTGTCATAGCCTCTGTGCTAAATCTTCCGATCGTCATCCTTATTTTGTAAAACACCCTTACGTGATAGAAAGAAAAAACAAGCATTACTTAATTCAACGTATTAAAACACATTAGGGATTTCCAAAGCAGTACGAAAAAAAAAAAAGTACGATTTCGCTGGCTTGTGTGTAAGGCATTTTAAGTACTGTGGTAAATTTCCATGACTAATTATAATTAATCATGGAAACATAATAAAAACTACCAAAAATGGAAAAATTGTGTCTGTTGTCACCTTGTATTGAAAAAAAATCTGTACGTAACAGAGAAAACCCTGTTTTCATTTTCCGATTTAGCACACCAGAAAAAAAGGTATTAGCTAAAATTATGAAATTAAATGTTGCCAAGTTTATTTTTGTTGACCGGTGTTATTTTGGCCCAAAATCATGCGGTTGTTTTGTTCATTTATAGTATTTTCTTAAATGTTTTTATTCTTACTCATTCGACATCAAATATTCAGTCTATTTTAATGCATTCTAGCCTCCATAAATGTATTACTGTTGGTAAGGGATATATTTGTTCACTGAAATTTACAACATTTAAATGAAATTATAACAATTAATTGTATATTTAAGAAATTTTAACTTTTTTAAGTGTTGTTCATGTACATTAATAACAAGGCTTCTACTTAATAGTAAAATTATAGATTATTTTACCTCTTTTTTAAATGACATTTATTTAATTACATCTTAAAAGGTTATCCATGAATAGAACGTCAAAATTTATTCCTTAGTTAAGGGAGTGAAATAATTAATCAGATTTGTAATAAATATTCAAGGTTTTTTTTTTTTTTTTGTAACAAGCTTATATGTGCACTAGCAGTTCTTCACAAGAAGAAATTATTTGGCCCGTTGGGTACAGATTGTTTATTGCAAATTCTTATGAAGACCAAGGATTTTCAAATATATTGAAAATATCTATTGGAAATACCGTGATTTTTCACGTGCAAAATATCGGTAGAATTGCTAGACGCCAAATTTCCTCCTCTTAATGGTTAGAATTCCATAGACCCTCATTTTTTATCTTAAATACCGCCTAAGAAGAAACATTTTGCTAAATTTTATTAGAAATTACTGCTGTTTTCAAGGTCTGAAGTACCGTTAAAAGTCTTAAACACCTCTTTTCACCCCCTCAAGGATTATCATATTTTATTTTACATGGGACATAATGGATAAATTTCTCTAAACGTTAATTTTCGACAAGAAACCTCAGCGATTTTACACGTATGTAGAAATGTTAAAACTGCTATAATCTCCCTTTCTTTCTCTTAAGGGTTAATTCTGAATTTAATAGATCCTCATTTCTTAACTTAATCAATACGTCTGAGGTGGCATTCTTCTAAATTTAAATCTTCTATTTGAAACCACTTCAGAGGTAGGGGAAACATGTTAAATAACTACGTCACACCCCTTTTAACACCTTCAGTGTTCAATTTCATCAAATCCGATATTTGTGAGACCCTACGTCACGAAAGAAACTTACTGTCAAAACGGCATGTTCTTAGCTTCAGAAATTTTGATTTGGTGTTGATAGATGAATCAGTCAATGAATGGATCAAGGAATGAGTGAGCGAGTCAGAGGAATTTTTCATTCATACATTATATGATTTCTTTATTTTAAAGATAATAATAGGTTTAAAGAAGCATATATTTGATGGATAAATTGTAAAGTCATTTTTACTATTGGTAAATCTTCACAATATACAATTTTTTCCCCACTTTTTTTAAAAGAAAGTGATTTAAACCATTAACTAAAAATCATGCATTTAAATCTATTTAAATAACTAAGTGCGAAAGTGAAATACCAGAGCAGTTGATCTCAGCTACATGTTAATTAGTATTTAACTGATTCAATTGATTTCTAGAAAAGCGATACTTGGCAGCACCATTAAATTTCAGTTAGTAACGAAGTAACACTAGTAACGAAGATTCGTATAAAATGATTTCTGCAGTTAATTGTGTTATAAAGTATAAAGAAAATTATTAAATGAAGTATACAAGCGTACGGTATTACACACATGGAAGGAAAAAAAAACAAATAAATATGTCAATGTTATGTTCTCAAATTTATTTTTTATATATTGTTTACTTAAAAATAATTAATCTTTCACAAGTATGTCAAAAGAAATTGACAAAAAAAAAAAAAAAAAAGCACAAGCTATTTATATATATATATATATATATATATATATAAATATATATTAATGCGCAAATATGAAATTTGTCGTGCATTTTTAGCATATTAATTATGGAAGTAGGGGGTTGAAAGTGGTATCGTTCGAAAATTGTGATTATTGTGTGTATGAGAATATATATATATATATATATTTATTTATTTATGATACGAAAAAGGTATTTAAAAATACTTATATTTTTTATGCAATTTTTCATTTCATACACGTATTCTTTTTTGTATTAAAATCACTAAAAAAAAAAGGGGGTAAATCTAGCATTTTGTTTTTAATTTACACAAAACCATAGACAAAATAATTTGTATCCTTGAAAAATCTGACCGTATTAAACTCCCACTCGATGACGTCATCCCCGTTTCAGGACCTACAACAGCTTATTCACTTATAGTGCAAATACGTTTAAAAAATTTAACTGTAGCAGTTTCCGCTTGGTGGCATTTGTGGCATCCGCTCTACCCTCTTCCCTTGAAATAGTCTGTTCGCTCACCGTGAAAATGACTTTTGAAATTTCTGATTGTGTTACATAGTGTGCATTTTGAGAGAATATTTTGCAGAGAATAACTCATAACTAGCAAAATTTTTTCAATGTTTTATAACTTTGTACACTACGATCAGCTAAACCGTAGTCCATTAAAATTTTAGACAATTGGAAAGGGAACTAAACAGCCTTTCAAATGGTACGTTCTGTTATGAAATTGAATGTTTAGTTTCTCTTAGAGGGTGATTCCAAAAGAGGTAATCGAAAAAAAAGGATCTTTTAAGACATTTTTACTTTCCGAACACTATAGTGAGGAAAGTATTGTAATCATGTCAAAAATCCGAATTCGAGATTTTGATGTTTCTATACGTTTTGTGTTACCCTGAGTCTGTTTTCACTATTTTTACGATGGTGTATGTATGTGTGTGTGTGTGTATGTATGTGTGTATGTATGTGTGTGTGTATGTCTGGGAGTGTCTGGGAGTTCGAATAAGCTGAAAGTTGATGCGTATATTGTAAGTCACCATAGTACGAACCCTATAGATTTTGGTGAATCTAGCACTTATAGTTTTTTACAGGGACACAAAGAAAAATTATTTATCATTATGGTCTATGGGACCAAAATCTGAAAAGTGCGATAGCATCTAAACGCCTTCTTCAATTGAGCAAAAAATTTATACACATATTATAGGTCACAGTTACTCAATCTGTATAGAGTTTGGAGAATCTGGCACTTACAGTTTTTTTACAGGGGCACAAAGAAAAATTCTTTATCATTATGGCCTATGGGGCCAAACTTTTAAAAGTGCGATAGCGTCTAAACTCTTATTTAATCTGAACAAAAAATTCGTACACACGTTATACGTCACAGTTGCACGAACTGTATAGATTTTGGTGAATTTAGCACTTACAGTGTTTTTACAGGGACACAAAGAAATATTCTTTATCATTATGGCCTGTGGGACCAATTTTTTACTTTTTTCTATATTCAATAGAAGAAAGTATTGGATTCGTAAAAATTTTCGACCTGGGTTTTTGATGGATTTACACATTTGAGAGCTGTAGAACACGATTTGACAATTTTTAGAAGATGCCTGTATGTTTGTCTGTCAGTCTCTGTGTGTTTGTGATAAACTTTTGTGGCAACTGTATCTCAGGAACTACTTCACATAATTTCATAAAAATTGGTATGTAGTTGCACTTTGACAGAAATTAGTGCCAATCAAATTTTGGTAAAAATTGTCTTACAGGTTGCGTTGCCATACAGCTTTTTCTAAATTTTTAACATGGTGTTATAGTACAAAGTTTTGTATAAATGAGCATACAGAGAATTATTTTTTAATAATCATTATGAAATTTACCAGAATTATTTATAATAGAGACAGTCATCTGGGAAAAAATTTTTGTATGTGTAGGAGCCTCGCCTTCTTCCCCCCTCCCCCCCCCACACACAATAAAATTGACTTTTTTTGGATATTTAGTGTTATACTACTTCTCTAATATGGAAATCATCTGTATTATGATGGAAGATAACTTTTTTAAATAATAATTTTAATAAATTATTTTTACTGAGTAAATTTGTATAGGAAAATATAGAAGACAGTCATGTGGTGGCTACAACATACTAGTTAAAAGTCCGATAGTATCTAAACGCCTTATTCAATTGTGCTGAAAATTTATATGAATATTATTAATCACTGTTGCTCTAACTATAAGCATTTTGGTGAATCTGGCATTTATAGGTTTTTTACAGGGACACAACGAAAATTATTTTTCATTATGATCTACGGGCTCAAAGTTCAGTAGTGTTAAATAAAACATCGTGTAATATATGGAGAAAAATACTCAAACACTTTATTATGGTTTTATCTCTTTTGTTTGTTTAACAACTCCTCTTTCTTTACTTTATCTACAAAACTGTTAATTACTCGATGTTCGGAAAGTCGAGTGGAGTCACTCCAGATTTTTTTTTAATGTAAAAAAATCCCTGTTAAAAAAATACACCTTTAGAATTAGGAATAAACCTCTTTTCGAATGATACAGATGTATTTTGTATATCTTGATCCGTTACCGAGAGCTACCTTTTCAAAAACAGCGAAAGTTTCCCTCTTCATTTCTTCTTTCTTGGAGGAGGAAATGTCGCGTGGTACATTGAAAATTAAGAAGCAATTATTAGCGTCTGTAGACATTCGACTTAGATTATTTCTAGAATGATAAATGAAATAACGAAGTGTTGCCACTAAATTTTTATACTTTATAGTTAATTAATTCTAATTACCACATAGCTACCCCCACAGCTACCTACATCCATAAGACATGTATGAAACTTTAGAAAAAATTTAAAAATATCCATAAAACTTCTATAAATATCCTATAGATACCTATTAGCACGACAAATGTCACTATTTTTTACATTTATTAGATGTCTGTTACATATCCAGTAGATCATTAAATATACAATAATTGTATTTGCTGTATTTAATAGATGTTGAAAATATCTAAATCTTCTTTTTATCTAACATGTTACATCTATTAAGACATCAAAAATAGCACGTGTAAATTTCATCTACGTTTAAACATCTACTAGATATATTTAATTAGTACAGGATATCTAGGACTTCTATTGGTCATTCTTAAGGTAATTTGTAACTTTTATGGATCATTGGGTGTAATTTAGATGTCTAGTGCATACAAGTGGTTGTGTGGGTAAGGGGTTACAGATTGTGGGTAAGGGCTCTGGATTCAGAAAAATCACCATTTCATTTGGTACAGAATTTTTAAAAAATCAGACCTATATTTCTAATTTAACGCTGATTAAACGCTTTTTAAGCACAGAATTGACTCGTTTATTAATTGACAGTGGTTAACACTTTAATAAATATCTCCGCAACTTATTTAAATTTTTTAATTATTTTGTCACTATCCCCTCCGGAAGGGTTCCGTGTACTATTATGTTAATTTTTGTACTTATGTGTTTAGTAGGGGGCTGAAAGTATGGTGAAAAGACAGATAGCGAGACAGGCAAACCTATACTTTCATTATTATAGGTACACTAATACATAAGAAGAAAGTATGAGATTCGTAATAATTTTCGATTTCTGATTTTTGATGAATATTTTGAGATTCCATACACGATTTGAACATTTTTAGAAAAATATCTCTCTTTCTGAGTTAGCAAAACTTTGCGAACACTGGAACCAGTGGATACTAAATTTAACCGAACTTCATATCTGGTTACATTTTAAATTTAATTTGTGCTAATTAGCTTTAGGGCTATATCACACAAGAGATGGCGCTACCACGATCCAGTTTCTTTTTTACAGGGGAAGTTCAGCATCTACAGTGTAAATATTAAAGAAGCTGAATTTTATAATCTTCAAATACTATATCGTTAATCATCAGCTATATAATCGAATATATATCATTAACTATCAATTATAGTTACAAAGTAAATGTACAGTCGGGGAAAAAAAAAACGCAGCACTTGATGGTATTTCGTTATTAATTGATGCAGAAAAACTTAATAGACACCATTCAACAGGAAATGAAATGCACTTTCTAAAAATGTCGTCGAATTTTGAATTAGGGGTCATCTACATATTAAAATGAGCGCCAACTTTGATTTTTTCAATAGCAACACTCAATTGTGACTTCATATTCAAATTTCTGAGAGTCTGGCAGTGCGGAAAAGTATACTGTTTGTATACTTTATCTTTAGTATTAATAGAGTTATGATCAAAAATGTGTTAGGGGGCTATCTCTAAATATAGAAAAATAAAATTAAGATCCTACAAGAACTAGACAAAATTATACTGTTTCACACCGGAAATATTTCAAGAAAAAAAGAGTTATAAAAAGAAATAAAAATATTAACATCTTTTTAGTATCTTAATTATCATGAATTTTTCGATATGCATATACTTTAGTACGTTTTTAGATAATTTTAGGTATATTTAAATACATTACACTTACGATTGGTCAGACAATACTTTTTATAAAAGTGCAATATTTTTCAATTAAAAAGTATCTATCATGGATATACTGATCACCAATAAAGCTTAAATTTTCTTTTGTACTTGTAACATAATATACAAACTGAAATAATATAGCTATATATATACATATACAACAACGCATAACTTAAATCTTTTCGGATAAATTATTCTAAGGTTTCATAAAGTAAATATTAAACAATTTTAATAGCACTTACCAGTTTTGGGTCAGTTGAACTCTTTGGAACTGTACGATTTGTTTTATAATTTCTCTGAAAATATAATTTCTTAATTAACGCTTTCGCGACTGCTGACGTAAATTCACATCATTTGAAAATCTGTAACGATGCCAGTGGGCGTTTCTTTCGTAATTTGTGTGTTACTTATTTCTTAAGCATGTACCCAGTGTTCATATTTTTGCAATAAAATATACTATGGATAGAAATATATTAATTAGAAAGAATATAGTTATAATGTATATCCATCTGTAATATAATTCTAGTACAGAAAATTTGTTTTGAAATATTTTATTTTGAGAGTATTTCAAAATAAACCCCGCCTATTTAGTTATTTTTTTTTCTTCTAGTGTTCGTTTAAAGGATTCTAAATTTATCACCAGTAATCGATGAAGTAAATACCACTTGTGTATATTTTTGTCAATGTAAAATAAGGGGTTTAACACGAATACTCAAAGTCACATTCACTTTTCGTTTTTGTATTGTTTTGTTTTGAAGAACGATAAAAGGCGGGGCTTTAGAAAACAGGAATTCTTGATACTAACTCAAATGTCTAAAAATCAACATTTTTGTTTCATATCTTTGCATTTGACGTTGTTGTTATATAATTTGACCCTTAAATAAAAAATAAAAATATTTTGTTAAATTTTCTCCGTTAATTTTTAAGATTTGCTTCGTTATCTCATTCAAAATTTTTTAAGAGACGGCCCCCTAAATCACTCCAAAAGAAAGATTTATTTATATCTCGAAAACTAATAACTGGAATGAGCTGCAAATTTGCACACCCATATTTTTCAGCATTAGGATTCATTTTATGTAAAAATTAATATAGGTCATAATTCATAATTTTTATGAATATGAATATATTAATATTTTTCAGAATTAAAAATATTTTTCAGAATCAAAATTAATGATGGATTATGTTTGGGTTTCTTCACTGTGTCTCATAAAAAAAGAATTATATCGATCAAGTTATTTTTTGTGAAGATATTAATAAAAGTTTGAAATGCGAATTTAACATTAGCACATTCAAACTTTGAACGCTTATAACTCTGTGAAAAAATAAGCAAAATATACAACCAATATACTTTTTCGCATTGCCGCGATCCCAGGAATTCAAATATAAAATAAAAATGGGGCATTACTATTGCAAAAATCAAAGTTGGTGCGCGTTTTAATATGTAGACGACCCCCAATTCAAATTTTCCGTTCATTTTCCGAATCTACTCTCAATTCCCCGTCGAATGATACCTATTACATTTTTGTGCATTGATTAGCAACGGAGTTACATCGAGTGCTGCGTTTTTTTTTCCCCGACTGTACTTTTTTGAATACGCTCATGAAAATATTTATTGCTTCAAATTTGGAATTATGTATTGTACCAGCAAATAAAATACATATTACGATACACATAACTACTTAATCTCTTATTCATACAACATAATATTTAGAAACCTTTTTTTTTTAATGTACAGACTTTTTCTTTACATTACGTATAGGGAAAAAGAAATGCTGAAAAAAGTTACTAAATATTAATATCTAACAAAGCGATCTTCTAGTATTTGCAGAAAATCCCATAATACATTGAAAAATTAAATACAATTTATGTAATAATACATTAGAATATTTCATTAAATCGTATTAACAAACCTACTCATTCTTATTTTAAATAGATATATTATGAGCATTTTTAATTTCATAATTTAGTTAAATTTAGAATGTGTGAAATGAATGTGCCCAACGTAACAACACAAAGTCAACATTTTAAACATATTATCCCGAAAATCGTTTCCAAATACTTTTTATCTGAAAAATATGTGTAAACAAAAAAAGCTGTTAAAAACTTAATCTTATAAATTATCAAGAAAATAAACTTTTTTTTTTAATGGAAAATATTAAATTTTAAAATACAATAGTTTAAATTGTAAAATGTTATACACTTTGATTCATTACGTAAAGTTAGAATATGAAATTATGCAATTTTTTCTGATACATATTTAAAATTTTGAGTAAAGACTATATAAAGATTAATTTGAACAAACTTTCTAATGAACAATAAATTTTATAAGTATCAATAATATATTGAATTAAAATGGATCTTTTAGGATTTTCCAATTGTTAGTGTTATTTATACATATCCGTGTTACAATATTTCAAAGGATATGTAGTGAGGAACACTTCGATTAGACAAAAAGTATAATTAATGAAAATGCTACAATAACTTTTTATATATTAAAAACAAAATCTATTTTATTTATGAGACAAAATTTTAGCTAAGCAAATTTAAAACTAAATAATCTGGTGTGTCACTCACACGACTTTCTCTTACCCTGAAATTTAATACTATAAATACAGGTTGGAGATTAATAGGTAATATAACGAGTACTGTTATGTAAACATGTGTTAAACAATTCAAATTAGGCTTCGGAAGAGTTTTATATGAAAATTAGTTCTGTGTGAGGGGGCTACCGCTCCCCTCAACCCCCCGTTTCATAATTGCGCCTACATTTATATAGAATGTAATTCGGTTATTAACAAATAATTCTGTTTTTAAAAAATAATTTATTAAAATTATTATTTAAAAAAATTCTCTTTTATGATAATGCAGACGATTTCCATATTAGAGAAGTAGTATAACACCAAATATCCAAAAAAAAGTCCATTTTATTCTCAAAAAAAAAAAAAAAAAAAAAAAAATTTTTTCGTTAAAAGTAAAAAAAATCGGTAACTTTGTTTTAAATTATCGCAGATCGATGGTTCAACCATTCGTTTTAAAGGTATTGGCGAGCTCTTTTGAAAGATACCCATCATGAAAATTTACTCCCCTCGAGGGGGGACTTCCCTTCCAGGGGGGGAGGCGCGGCTCCTATATACATGATTTTTTTTCCCAGTTAACTATCTCTATTACAAAAAATATATATTCGTTTCATTTGGTTTAGTGCAGTGTATAGACGTTAAACTCTACTTACCTGCAATTTCCCCCATAGACGTAATGTATTAGAATTCTCTTGATTGTCCCTGTACACGGACCATTTGCTTGATCTTAACGAAAAGCTAACTGTAGCATCCCTATATCATACACATTTAGAATACCAAGTTTGAACTTTCTGCCATAATTTGTTTTTGAGATATCCTGATAACAGACAGACACACAGACAGACACACACACACACACACACAGACATACACATAGACCATTTGCTAAAAACATGATTTTCGTATTCAGGGGACCTCAATACGTGTAAATATAACAAAATCTCGCATTCGAAAATTTGACCCAAAAACAATACTTTCTCTACCTTATGGGTAAGAGAAAGTAAAAAAATACATTTAAAAACATCTAAAATTTAGACGTTTCGGAACCCGTGCGGGTTTCTTCATCAGTATCACTACAACATAATTTGCAAGAATTAGATGAATACACAAGGAAATTATAGTGGTACAGAATATTGAGGAGTCAGTGCGCATTCTTCATTGATAGTGTGGAGATGGCTGGCAGTATGCCAACTCTTAAAAAAAAAAAAAAAAAAAAAAAACGTGATTTATAATCATCGTAACCAGAATTTAGAACTTTTATATTACTGAAGTCAGGAATATGATCGGTTTCTGTTGAATGGATTACAATTTTAGAATTTTGAATGCAGTTTTTATAAGATCGTCTGTGCTCCTGTAGTCTAATTCTTGTTGTATGGCTAGTTTTACCTATATAAACATGTTTACAATTTTTACAAGTAATTAAATATATTATGTCAGTTAGATCCAAAGAAGGGGTTAATTACAGGTTTAAAGTTAAAAAGAATGTCTTGTAACTGTTTAATTGACCTAATTTAACTTTTCTTAAAATTTGTGAATTTTTTTTTTTTCCATCTTCGATAAAACTTTATTAAAATATAAATGTAATAAATTCCGAACTATAAAAATGACTATTCTTTCGTTGAATCCAAATAACAGTGAAAGTTATTTAAAATAGGTCGCATATATTATATTTAAAATACATTTTTCCTATAACAAAAAAGCATTTTAATAAACAAACTTCTTTTAATTATTAAATATAAAAAATAAATGCAAACGACTTTTAATTAAATGACTGAAATAAATTTAAACCGTTTTAAATCTAGAAATGCATTCTTAATTAATAACTTCAAAACTACAAAAATAACATTTAATATAAAATTACAAAATTTATTTCATAGTTAATGAGATACAGATATGAAACTTGAAACTAGTATTTTCTTTCTTGAAAATATGTTAATCAAATTACCATCAGAAAATACTCTCATCGTAACATGTCATCGAATTTCACTCCTAAATATTTTTTGTGTGTTTATCATATAATAAGTTTTGCCTCTTGTAAGGGAATATATAATTAAATTCGCTGGTCTTGTAATAAATTCAATTACGTCTTCTTGTTTTTTTAGTTTCATCCAAACTTGTTTGTTTGCTTTATAACACATAAAAAGAGAGAAATAGAAAAATAAATTATTGGAAGGAACGTCTATCGAAAATATTCTGAAAAAAAAAATCACAAATTATATTTAAAATAAATTACGTTGCATAAAAAATAACTTCAAGCTAAAATTGAATTATTAATAATAGTAACTTGTACTCAATAAAGCTTAAATTAATATTAGAACTCTTGTATAATTTTGTTCCTGTAATTGTAAAATAAATTTCATCTATAATATCTTGTGTTTTTTTTTTTTTTTTGGATACATATTATTAATGATATAATTAAATATTTAAACATACTTTTATTTTATACAAATATATGAATATTTAAATTAACAATAAAGAAATTTTTTTGCTATTGATATCCTAATTGATGTTATATGGCGGTTCTTTATATGATCCTTATTAGACGATACTTTTTGTATGCTTATATATACAGATTGCTTATAATTAAACTTCCCCTATAAAGAGCACCCTGCAGCGCAAATGTGTGAACGGAATGGAACAAAATTTGGTGTATGGACTGACTATACACGAGAAAAGCACACAATTTTCGAAAAAAAAAAAGTTCCAAAACGTCCACTAGAGGGCGCTTTTCCATAAAAAAAAAAAGCACATTAAATTCAACACAATAATCGACCAAAACGGAATACAGAAACAATATTAACAGTTATTGACTAGTTTCTGACCACCTTGTCATCCGTTTTGGTCGTTTTATTTTGTTAAATTTAATATTTTTCCAGTAAAGCCGCCCTTTGGTGGATATTTTGGAACTTTTGTTTTTTGCGAAATTTCGTGAGCGCATCTCGTGCATACTTTGTACACCAAATTTCGTTGCACTCCATCGGTAGGATGCTCTTTACATGGAGAATTTAATTATAAAAACCCTTCATTTTTTTTCCGCTATTTATTTTAAAATTGTACGTAAAACACTCATCAGTGTGCATATTAGTTTAAACTATTGATGAGGCAATTCTTGTTTGTATATTTTATATACACAAACTGATCTAGTGATTAAAAGAAAAAAAAATGTTTCTATTTAAAGTATAAAGTTTTATAAAAATATTTATTGAAAACAAGAGATTGTACAAGTTCTCCGCACGGGAATTTAATTATTATTCGTAGTATATTGTAATAAAATTATTTATCCTTGTTGAAGCTTACTATGCTGATGAAGATTGAGAATGGATTATTATATTTAGTAAGTACAATTTGTAAATTTACTCATTCATATATATACAGTAGAATCTCGCACGAAGTCTCGTATAACACGTAAGATAAAGGAAGCACGTGACGACATCTTTTCTACTTTCAACCTGTACTAGGTTACTTACTTTTTCATTGCAGATAAGGATTGCTCCGTTACTATGCCAACACCCGACGCTTTTGTTCTCATTGCGGAATGAAGTCGTCTGCTATAACGCGATTTCCTATTACGCGGAACGTATCCCACGCGTTATACGAGAGTCTACTGTATATATATATATATATATATATATATATATATATATATATATATTATATACATATGGTTCACTAGTTACAAATTGGCTTTTGTGGGGTATTTTGTGGTGAACTTTTAATATGTTTTAGTTCTCATTCTTACCATTCTTATCATTATATATACATATATATATATTTTAGTTTGTAAAATTTTTCGTGTACAAAACTTTTCAACGCCCAAAGACATAATTTCTTTCGCCAATTACGTTCCGTTAAACGGGCGTAGAAGCTAATACTCAAATAAATATTTATTAAAATTATCAAACTATAAAATGTAAGAATTTGATTTTTGGTTTTATTCGAATGGAACGTTTCAGGTAAAATAGAATAATGTAATACTTCCTTTACAGTTTTTTACAGAACATCCAGGAACCATTGCTTGCGATAAAATGTACTTTATATTCAAACAATTTAACTTTTAGAGGGAAGCATAAATTTAAAAAAAAAACAGAAAATCATGCGGCATGAATTGATTATTAACATTTTCCAAATGTACGTGCTCGGTTAATCGATTAAAATCCAATATTCTTTGCCTACGTTATTATACAATGGACTGATATAAGCAGAGAAAGGCAGATATACTAACGGAATTCGTAATCACTCTAAGATATCGTTGGAAATTGTTAAAAATGTATAAACAATCGCAATTCCAACAATTTTTAATTGTCTGTAGTGTTACTGAACAATTTAGTCCAGTCCTGTAAATCTGAAAGCTAAGCCTATCATATTCCAAACTAAAATTTATTTTAGCATATTAATACTAAATGTCAATTTCATTAAAAAATTTTAATTAGAAAATTACTTAAAAGTGATTTTAAAAAAGGGTCTCCTAAAACTCAATGTCTTCGCATTTTGTTATTTGTCCCTGTACAAAAACCAGTTGTACAGAGTGTATCAATGTCATTTTAAATAGGAAGAATTGACAACTTGAATAACATATAGCATTTTAAAGAAATTCTGAAAATATTTACGGATACAGGAAGTGGGAAATCGGACAAATATACAGGCGGACAGCGAGACATACAGGATGCATTAAATAAAATGATATTCATACTTTGAAATTTTTAGAAAGTGGTAAAAACCTTCAGAGTAAACGAAAAGGAAATTACAGGAAATTTCCAATAATAACCCTTAATGTAACTGGACATGTTTTTGTGGCCATGGAAATCTTAAAGCTAACAATACTATGTTCTATAAAACGTATTCTTCCGTGAAAATACATAAATTCATCTGCTTATTTTTTTGTACTCATTCTTCTCATTCTTTTCCTTATAATATATATATATATATGTAAAAATAACTTTTGTAAAACTTATGTAAAAATAATTGTGAACAAGATTATACTAAGTGCACTTAATATATCTAGTATTCTAAAAACCAAAACTGCTATAATTTTTTTAATATGAAACAAAATTAATAAAAAATAATGCAAAACATTTTTTTCTCCACGTTTTTAGATGTTCATAATTATTGGGACAATCAAGATTTTTTCGTTTTATTTAACTTAAAAGCGAATAAATTACAGATGACACGCGAATTCGTTAACTACTGAGCTAGATTAATTCATGTATAAGCCTTAAATTTTTCTTGGATGGACATTGCTGATAATTCCTCGAAAAAAAGAACATTCATGTAGTGAAGTATGATAAATGTGTTTTTTAAGTGGAAGGATATTTTCAATCTGCCGAATTTCTAATGAAATTCGAAAATCTAAAATTGCTGAAGGAAATGTGAACTGCTGGTTCGATAGGAGAGAGATCTGATGTAAAATCAGAATCGTTTTACAGAGATCGAAGACTCATAATTCCTCTTACTGTTCTACTCATAATGACTGCTGCTGAATTTGCTCGTAACTTTTAACGAAAGGTTGGGGTCCACATTTATGCATATTTAAAATAATTAATAATATGTTAAAATCAACAAAAAACATGTAAAAATCAATAAGCCTTTAATGGGGGGAAAGAACGTCTATGTTAAAGTTGAATAAAGACAATATTAAATGGTAAAATGTTGCATTTTTGAATGAAAAAAACATTTTATTTTTCATTAATCAAATGGTTTTAACAGTTACTGGTATGATCTGAAGATACCGAAAGTCAGAGCAGATGTTTTAAAGGCAGATATGATTCGCGCATTTTAAAGGTGATCTATGGTGCTCTGGGGAGCTGTTTCTACTGAAGGCAGAATGAATTTAGTAATTTTTTTTTTATTATTATGAACATAAAGAGAATATCCGCAAATTTTAAACTTGGAATTCGCAGATTTTTGTTAGATTTTGGGGGGTAATAATATTTTTTTTCAACAAGACTTACATTTTTGCTCTACTTCTAGAGCAATAGAAAATAGTTTGAAGAAAGAAACTTCTTTATTGTTGCCTTTCCCGTGGCCTAAAAGTTTGAAAAACCTTAACTTATCATATTTGAAAAGTGCATGCAAGTGGAAAGCAATTTTAAATAGTTTAAATGTATTCAGACTATCATCTATAGTGTATGAAATGGTATTGAAACTGAATATTAAAGAATATATATATATATATATATATATATATATATATACCAGAGAGAATGTCTGACTGATTCACCCTAAAACGAGACTCCAAAAAATATTAATTTAAAGAATAATTGAAAAGAAATACTAAGATTCGAGCTGTACTTATAATTGTGAACACTTAAAAAATCCTTTTTTTGACTGTATTTAAAGTTTTTTTTTAAATAGAAAAACGATAAAACTTTTTAAATATCGTCTATTAATGAAATTCAAATTAATAAAAAATATATTTGTTTAAATAATAGTGTTCAGTGTTTAGTTAATAGAGAAAAATAGGTGTCCTTATGATAAGGAGTGTATATATATATATATATATTATCGCTTTATAACTAAATATCCATTAGTTAATGAAGTATAATGTGGTGAAATTCCAAATAGAATAACATTGGCATTGGCTTCCTGAGACAATAAGTAGAGAGTACGCTTAAGCTAAATATATCGTCTTTTTTTTTTTTTTTTTTTTACTCGTTTTGCAGTTTCCTGAATACCAAAGTCAAGTTTTTATCGTTTGATCTTTGTTTCTCTTAAAGTAAATTAAAAACAAACAATTTCAGGCGATCCAACTGCTGTAATTTTAAGTTAATGCGTTTGTTACTAGAGAAGTTTGATCAAGATTGATACGTTTCAAAGAATGTTGCATGTGAAAGTAATCTGAATGATTTTAAATAAACTTTTGCATATAATAATTATTTTGAATTATATATAAGTATAGATGCAATAATGAAAAGGTGGGTTGAGGGGGCAGATGGCCACCTTTCATAGAATTATTTTTCAAACAAAATTTATAAAAAACGTATTTGAATTGCTTTAACATTGATTTACATAACAGCACTTGTTTTCTTACCCCCTAATCCCCAATCTACACTTCTAGTAATAAATTTTAGGGTAAGAGAAAGCCGCGTGAGTGACACATCGGATTATTATTATTATTATTATTATTATATATATATATATATATATATATATATATATATATATATATATATATATATATATATATATATTATTAGGTGAAAATAGAATTTAACTCAAATATGGTACTCAGATGTTATTCATTTTGCTAGGCAAAAAAAGAAAGAAAAAATTAAGACTTCAAACCTTAATTTTTAATGGAATTTAGTTCCCTTTATTATTTTGTTCTCATTGTTTTCTTATTTATAAAATGAATACATATATATTAAGTGCTATACCTAGTTAGTTAGCTAGATATATACTTACATACATAAATATGCATACCATTTTAAAGCTGTAAATACCGTCAGAATAATAATACTTTCAGAAATTAATTTAAAACAAACATCTCAACAAATATCTCAACAAAATTTCACGTTTGCATGCACACATTATTTAAAAAATATCACTTAAAAGTTAATAAATAGATAAATAAGCACAATAAATTTAAGAGTATGAAAAGAAAAAAAAAAATCCTTTCTTTTTTTACGCATGTGCATTTTCTCTTCATTTTTAATACCAGCTCACATTTGATTATCTTTTCTAAAACGATTTACATTTTTCTGTATTAAAAATGCATTAAAAAAAAAAAAAAAAAAAAAAAACAATTAACACCTTAACCACTACAGGGTATATATATGATCCACATTCCTACAGTCTTTGACTTGACAGTCAATACGTATACTGTTAAAATGTCTTTTTATAGTACAGACAATTCCTGGCAATAAATACCTAGCCAGAAAATACCTGTATACTACGAAAAATATACGTTGCTAAAGACTAACTGGAACAGAAAAATACAAAGAATATTCATTCACAATAGATATTTTCCGTACAGCACACTGTAAAAAAAATTATTCTTTTATAAAGTTCTGCATTTCTACCCGGTAGTATTGAATCACAGTCCACCGAATAGTTGGCGATGATCTCACCTCTCGCACACACATGCAGAGTTTGTGTTGCCATTCAGCCCTTCTCACTCCTGAAGTTTTCCGTACGCAAAGCGCAAAATAATTAACTATCAAATAAAATCTGAATGTAAGGGTTACAGATATTATATGGTTAAAGTAGATGGTTTGTTTCTGTTGACAGATTGAGATATAATTTTACAAAAAAATTCTGCAGTTATGTACAACAGAAGTTTTCTGCAGGCATGCTATAAAAAATAAATATTCTTTTAACGGATTTGTTTTTCACATTGCATTGTGCTTTTACTGATAACATATCAACGTTATTTTTACTTTCTTCTATATGTAATATAGAGAAAAAATTTGGATTCATAAAAATTTTCAACCTCCGTTTTTTGATGGATTCACACGTTTTGGGATGTTCTGAACATGATTTGATAGTTTTTAGAAAATGTCTGTCTGTCTGTGTGTATCACGATTGTTGGGACACTGTATCTCACGAAGCAATGAATGTAATTTAACCAAACTTGGTATTTAGTTGGACCCTGACACAAACTGGCGCTGATTTGATTTGGGGATCAATCGCTCAACAGGTTGGCTGTGATCGTATTTTTTGTAAACTTTTAACATGACAGTATAGGACAAAATTTCGTATAAATGTGCATAATGAGAGTTATTTTTAACTTGTAATTGTAAAATTAATATGAATTATTGATAATAGTAGTAGTTATATAGGAAAATAAAATCTGTGCATGTTGGGGCATCGCTTCCCCCCTGGGGGGAAGTACACCCACGGGGGGGGGGGGGTAAATTTTCAAGATGGGTATCTTTCGAAAGGTCTCGTCAATACCTTTAAAACGAATGGTTGAACTATAAATCTGTAATAAGTTAAAACAAATTTATCTTTTTTTTTTTTTTTTTTTTTGATATTGTTACTGAGTGAATTTGTATAGAAAAATACAGAAGAAAGTCTTGTGGTGGCCGCAACATACTAGTTTCATTTAAAGGAGTATATATGAATTTTATTTCGAAACTTTTTTTATTAATTTTAATACAATAATAGGTTTAAAAAAATTACATGTGTACTATACATTTGCTTGAAACCTCAATTTTATACTTTTAAACATAAAAAAAAAAAAAAAAAAAAAAAAAAGACTTCAAGGTATCGAGATATCGAGATAGTCTAAATTAAAAACTCTGAAACAAGTTTGGTCATTTATTGTTTGGTAGGAGTCGAAAATATATCTTAAAAAATAACTCAGTTTTTCATTTCACAAGAATTTAGACATTATTAGTGTTTGTTCATTAAATTTAAGGAACACAAACACTTAAAGTAAATATCGAAAAAATCAACATCAGAAAATATTTCTTCAATAGATATATTTTTTCAAACAACAAACTGGATCGGAAAAGTACTTAAAAAAAGAAAAATATAGCAATTTCAGGTAAATTTAGAAAGAAATATTTTGTATTGTATTTGGTTCGTGGTAGATTTTATCGCATTCCTGCTCCCTCCTTATCTATACTAGATTGTTAATTCTAAAACAAACTTCTTGAGAAAGACAAAATTCAATTTATTTTCAAAAAACAGAAAGAAATAGCAGCCTATAAATCACGAAATTACTTTATAAAAATAGTTTTGTACAAACAATTAATTTTGAAATGATAAAAAAAAAAAAAATTATTTTGGCAATAATATAGTTTTACTTTAATAAAAGGATGAAAAAAAAAATCACAACAAAAGTTACTGTACCAGACAGAATAAAGAAAAATCAGTGAATGTAAATAAAATTTTGTGGAATTTACCCCAAATAATAATTTTCTATAATAAAGTTCTAGAAAAATCACTTACAAAATCATTGAAACTCCCGAAGCATTTTATATTTAATAACGTATGTTATAAGTTTTAGCGTGACTGTTATATTACATAATAAATTACATCGAAGTTACTAAATTTCGATGTCACATATCAATATACTAATATTTTTACAATTAGCTGGTAAATTTTCTTTTTAAGAATAAAAATATTCTAAAATAACATTATAAATTCATTATTGTATTTTCCTACATTTTCTAACATAAAATAAAAAAAAGGTTGTCATAAAACTATTCAGTTTATAGGCGTGCCTTATGCGCCTAGCTCGTAAGTCTATATTTCTAGTTAAAGGATTTAGAAAATGGCCACTTATTCATTCTAGAGGAAGGCGGTATATTTTTTTTCTCAGTGAATATACCCAAAAATACCAGACATAGGTTATGTTACTTTATAACAGTGTTTAAAAAATGTTAGAGTTAAATATGACTTTACTAAAGAAAAAGAGTATAAAAAAAATTAGACTGTTATCTGATAATCAAATTGTGAAGCATATTTTGCGAAAAAATCCACGTATCCAGAAGTTGCAAGAATATAAGAATTGCAATTTTACTAAAAATTTATTTTTAATAATATTCACTTAAAATTTTTCTTTTTAGAATAGATACTAAAAAAAATCAAGCAGCAAAAACGTATTCACTATCTACCATTAAGTACTTTGACACTATCGAATTTAGACATTTTCTGAAATATCTAGAAAAGTTCTTTAGGAATCACATCTTGAAACTTTGATAGTGTAAAGAACGGGCCAGTAAAAAATGAAACAGAAATCAAAACATTTTGGAACATCCTGTAAGAAATAATGCTTAAAATGAATTTTGGCTGCAGCATGTGATCCTGATTTTTTTTTTTTTTTTCTTTATCTGTATAAATTTTTATGAGGCCACGACATATACTCATAGAGATATAACGGTTTCTTTGAAAAATTGGAAAAAAAAAAAAATTAACTGTAACACATAGGGATTAGGCCCAGTGCAAAACCATTTTTAGGAAATATGGAAAACTACATTATACATAGCATACAGCAATCATAATGCAAAAAATTTTAATATCGTACGGAATATCAGCAACTTTACTAAATAAATTTTAATTACGCATGCGATAGCTCGATAGCTTAAAAAAAATCATTTATGTAATTTAATACCCAAAAGCATTGTATAATTTATATAAAAACTCCAAGCAAATACCGTGTAAATTCAAAAAGTTATGGGAGACAGAATAAACAGAATTTTAGTTCTTCTAAAGAAAAAGGAAGATGTTAAAAGTTGTATCCATATTTATTTACAATCAGCAAAAACAGTGTACCATAGCGAATTGATTAAATCAAAAAAAAAAAATTCTAAAAAAAAAAAAAAAAAAAAAAAAAAAATTAAATATTTTTCTAATTTTTTTTTTTTTTAATTTTTCAAAGAAACCGTTATATCTCCATGAAAAATGTGGTAGTCTCATAAAAAATTATACAGATGATAAAAATCTTTATAATAACATGCAGCAGCCAAAATGTAATTCAAGCATTGCTTTTTACAAGGTAATCCAAAACATTTCGTTTTTTTTTTTTTTTTTTTTTTTTTTATTATTATTATTATTATTATTATTATTATTATTATTTATTTATTTATTTATTTATTTTAACTGGTACCTTTTTCCAGGACTCAATTTTCATTGAAATATATGCGGTATATTATGTTCGTTGCAATACCAACGTTTCATAGCGATTCCCAAAGAACTTTCCTAGATATTGGACAAAATGTTTGAATACAAAAGTGTCCAAATACGTATTGATAGATAGTGTACGATTATGGTGACTTTTTATGTAACATTTTAGACGTGTTCACAAATTATTATTCTAAAATTGCTTTAAATCAAACACTAGTATATACATAAAATTTAAGCTTTTTAATAGAAATATAAAGAAAGATATAATGGTTTAGTATAAAATAAAATCAGTGCATAAGCCATTATTACAAAAATATAATCATTTTTTGTATAAAAAATAATAAAAAAAAGGTTAAGATAGTTCCATTAATTTTTATATTTAGTTATTGTAATTTTAAGAAAACAAATATGCTGTTTTTATTTTACATCTAAAATGATTTTAAATTTTATTCGGGACAGGAATTAATATATATATATTGAAAATAATATTTAATTGCAGTTTTAACATTGTTGTAAAATACACTATAAAATGAATAAAATCATTTTTAATAAACTCAAAACGCTAAAAAAACATACAGCGTTTGTTTCGAGATGAAAAGTTAGCACTATCCTTCATCTCTCGAAAAGTGTTCACACGCATGCTATATGTCTAAAGAATATTGTACTTTTATAACGCGAAGACAATTTTGATATTATTTGTAAATTATGCAGCCTTTCTCTATAGAGTTTTAATTGTTTATTTTTAAAAAGAAACCTCCTTCAAATGTTATTCTAAAATTAATACTTGATTCTTGTGTCATTATTTATTTGTTGAAAATTTCATGAGTTTGTGACTGTCCATTTGTCTATCTTTCCATCTGCCAGTTCCCAGTGTTCGTAAATACTTTTAGAATCTTTAGAAAAATATACATGTTATTCAAATTCATTATGCACTGTTCCCTATTTTAAGTGACCTTAATAAGTCTTGTGCAACTGGTTTGTGTACAGAGGCAACCAAAAAAAAAAAAAAAAAATGCCATTTTACGATTAACATTTTTATAAATTACATTTTACATTTAAAGAACTTTCTATTGAAAAAATTATAAATAAATTGACATTGATTTTTAATTGGCTAAAACAATATTTTGTATAGAATATTATTTTTTCATTCTTCAGATTTACAGGACTACGTTAAAATATTCAGATACATTGTGGACTGCAATTAGAATATAAGGGCTATGTTTTCTTTAGTGTTAAGCATTTTTAACCCTTTCTAGCAATGTTTAAAAATGATTAAGATATCAATTATTCTATCTGTATGCCTTTCAGAACGACTGTCTGTCCATTGCGGGATTACGTAAGCAAAGAGCGTGGAATGTTATACAATAGAAAAATTACGTACATTTGAAAAGTGTTAATAATCAATGCTCGTGATTTTGCTTTCTTGCTTGCCTCTGCGGAGTACTTTTACAATGGCATTGAAATCATCCTCTTTCATATATTGCATCAAATAGCTGATATAAGTACTTATTTTACATACAGCACTTCTGTGTTTATGAAGGACCGGTCTTGCTTGTATGAAAATATTGAACATTTGAAATTCATCTTTATTTATTTTTTTTTTTTTTTTAATCAAATTGCAAAGTACTTGAACTATCTGAAGAATATTATATCTACTTTTGAGTACATTTATAAAGTATATTTTAACTCTTTAGATATTAAAAGTGTTCAATCCTCATTAAAAAAAAAAAAAAAAAAAAAAAAAAAATGGATGTATATTTTTAATAACGTTGTGTAATCAACCTGTTGACAAGAAAGAATAAAAATAAATTAAAATATTGGACATTGAATATCTCTATGATACAAATATGAGTTTGATGTACCTGTATAAATAAATAAATAAATAAATATATATATATATACATCACAAACTATTTCATTTTATTTTAATGTTAAAATATGCCTTTCAGAACTACTGTTTGTCCGTTGTGGGGTCCGTTGTGGTAGGCAAAGAGCGTTGAATGTTATACAATACGAAAATTACGTACATTTGAAAAGTGTTAATAATCAATGCTCGTGATTTTGCTTTCTTGCTTGTCTCTGCGGAGTACTTTTACACTGGCATTGAAATCATCCTCTTTCATATATTGCATCAAATAGCTGATATGAGTACACATTTTACATACAACACTTCTGTATTTATGAAGGACCGGTCTTACTTGTATGAAAATATTGAACATTTGAAATTCATCTTTTTTTTTTCAATTTGCAAAGTACTTGAAATATCTGAAAAATATTATATCTACTTTTGAGTATATTTATAAAGTATATTTTAATTCTTTAGATATTGAAAGTTTTTAATCCTCATAAAAAAAATAAAAAAAAATGGATGTATTTTTTTTAAAATCTTGTGTAATCAACCTGTTGACAAGAAAGAATAAAATAAAATTAAAATTTTATTTTTAATGTTAAGATATCCCGCATTGAATTAAAACAGAAATATACTTTTACACATATCATTAAAATGACAATAAAAAATTTATTAGGTATTTTACTATAGTAAATTGCCCATTTTTCATCTAAAATGAATATGATTTAAATATACCAAATCTTACCAAACATTTGGCAAAATATATTTGATTTATCCCGCTCTTAGCAGATAATTATTGGTAAGGATAAATGGTCGGAAGAGATAAGGGAAAAGAATAGCGAATCTACAATCAAGCAATCATTATAATGATGTTAATTTTGTTAAAACTTTTAATCGCTTTTAAAATGGGCTACAGGTAAAATAAATTTAAACGAATCGTACTATTTCAGAAATTCAAGCATTAGTTTCATAAAGCTTTTTCAAAGTTTATTGCCGAATTAATGGAAAGAAATACGATTAAAAATTACCATAATATAGCAATTAAAAAATCATAGTTTGCATATGTAGAAACTGCTCAGTTCCCCATGAAATATTTGTTCTCATGAATTTGTAATATAGCTTAAATTAAAAGAAAATTAGTTCACCGAACACTCGGAAAGAATGCAGAAAGAAATGCCCCACCCAATATGTTACCCACATTTTGCTACGACACTTTTATTTTATATTAATTTTCTGCTTAATTTCATTAAGGACAATTTCATTTTTTCAGCTTTCATGCAATTCTATAAAACTCCCATTTAAAAAATATCCTCAATGCAAGTTTATTCGAAATGAAGCCCCATTCTCTCATATTGAGAATATCTTAAATTTCGAATAAATTAAATTTCGTCGTTTTCAAAGTAAAATGCCCATAGACTATTATGTATTTGGTAGTACCATAAAATATATTTTAAAATCGGTCCATTCTTTTTACATTAAAAATAACCTCCATTAAATACACGTTTATGCAACATACATGCTGGAAAAAAATATAAAAGATTAAAAGATGTTTGCATGGATATTAAATAACACGGGTTAACCTAGCTCAGTTAATTACATAATTGCTTTCAGAAATATCTGCTATAATTCATACTGTATTAATTTAAGAAAAATAAAGCTTGGCGATCTTTCTGTATGGTAACATAATGGTATGATCCACCCAATGGGCTACCATAATTCCGCCTCGGTACATTTACCTTGCCCTAATTTTCTAATTAACTTAATTAGTGTTAATTTCATATATTTTTTTTCAACTTAATAATATTTCCAATCCAATAATGCTCATCATACAAGTCTATCCGAAATACTGACGTATAATATAATGTTAAATTACAATAAATATCTCTAATTACAAATAACTTACGTGTTTTTACAGCTAATGTACGCATAAGAAAAATGTTTCAGACAACATAATAAATGATGTTTTTTAAGTTATTGAAAATATCTACAATGAAAAGATTAGTCATAACACAAAATTTAACATTTTGACTTTTAATCCGATGATAAAAATATCGTAAAGTTTGAATCTTTTACGAAGTTTCTAGCATGGAATGTTCATAACCAATTATGTCCATGCCAACATCATAAATGCTATTTTGAAACTGGACAAAAAATATATATGAAATCTATATATGAAATTATGTATGACACATAATTTAATTTAATACGATATTAAAGACGGTATGTAAGACATTTTCCATTTACATGCATGGAATATCTATGCTGTGTCTCTTAAAAACATTTACTATATTCATTTCTTTAAAAAAAATATATATCTTAGTATAGCTTTAGTACAAAAACCCTTTGGTGATTTTTTTTTTTTTTTTTTTTTTTTTGCCGTTGCTGAATGAAAATGGCGTTTTATAATGTACAAGTAAAGGTCATGGCGAGAAACGTAGCTACTTCGTTGTGGAACCTTAAACTTTACCAACGTAACTAAAGCTTTTTCAATTTTTTCTTATGATCTTTCTGAATTGTATTTAAATATACTTTTTTAAATTAATACATAAGAAAGAAAAAAAATAGATATTTTATTTGGTCTAAATGTACAAAAAAGCGTCATAAATAAATAAATTAATTAATATTAAATAAATAAGTCATTTATTTACCGCAAAATATGAATTTGCTCTCCTCAGTAATGTTTGGTATATTGATTTTAATATGTTTTTTTATTATTTTTTTAAATTAGATTATGTTTTGAAAATATATGAATGTGTATATGTAAGTGTAATTGTAATTATTAATGTAAATATTAAATAGAGAGTGATATTTTCAGATATATTTATTTTTATTCATTTTAATAGCGTTTTACCATGAAATTTATTAACAAATTAAGCGAATCTTAAATTAAATATATTGTTAGGAATACATTACCTATTTTTTCACAATATTGATATTAAAATATCATTTATTGTTGAGCCTCAGTGAGTTTTTGTGTAGATTGGTGCAATATATATATATATACATATATATATATATACATATAGTTGTACACGCATACAGAGAGAGAAAGGGCAAGAAAGATAGTAGATACATACATAAACAGTAGACGAGAAGATTCGAGTCATATCAATGCTTCAAACAAATACGTAAGTATGATTTTTTTTTTTTTTTTTTTTTTTTTTTTTTTTTTTTCTTATGCATAAGAAAATGTACCGTAATATTCAATTTATAGAAATTTTAATATGAATATTTGTTTCATATTATGCATCGTGAAAACAGGCTTTTAAAAAGGTTTCCTGATTCTGAAAAAAAAAATCTCGCAATATCAAAATCTATAAAAATTGATTTACCAAAATACTAAAATATGTATATGAACATTACTTTCAAATAACATTTACTTACACAAAGCTGAGTTCTGTAAATATTGACATAAATGTAAATACAAGTGGGAAATTTCAAAATGAAATCAAATATTTATATAAAACTTATTTGAAGTTTCTGTTGGGTTTGTGAACATAAATTTCCTCTTTATTAAAAAAAAAAAAAAAAAGTAGTAGTAGAAGAAGAAGAGGTGAAAGAAAAAAGAAAGAAAAAATTGTCTTACGAATGTATTATAAGACAATCTATTTCTTTAGGATTATATTTTTATTGTATATTGATATATTTTATATCAGATTTTCATCATATATATATATTTTTAATTTATTCCATTTTGCCGTCTTCAGCTTGGAAAAACTTGTTTACGTCCTTGCATTAATTAATGTTCTTTCTTTTCTTTATTAATTTAATAAAATTAACGATTATAAAAATAATAATAATAATAATAATAATAATAATAATAATAATAATAATTACCATATAAAAAAAAAAAGTTGAATAAAAATTAAATAATTAATTAAAAAAATGTGTGTGTGCTTGTTCCTTCTGTATTCATTTTTGTTATGAATTCTGCTCTTGTTTGGTTTCTGCAGGCAGCTGCTGTATTGGGGGTTTGTATTTTTTTTTCTCACTTAGGTTTTTCCCTGTCTTTCAGACTTGCATTTGTATTAGCACGTGGTTTTTTTTTTCATCCTGAAGAAGAAAGGTCATGTCGTTTCGAAACAGGCAATGCTTCCCTTTGTTTTATGGTGTGTGAATAAGGTTTTATGTTTATAGATTAATTTCAGTAGTCTAAAACTGACCAACCTAATCTGAATGGCCACAAATTTTCCTGTAGTAACCAGGTAACATATGTAAAAAAGACATTTAGAACGGAATTCAAGTAGTGAATTTGAAGATTATCATTAGTGACGTTTTTGAGAATCCAATTTTCAATTTTTCTCAAACCAAACTTGGCCAAATCATCTGTTCTACAAAAATGAACAATTGCAAACAAAAGAAAATCTAAAAGAGATTTAATTCGGTGTGTATAACAAAAATCTACAGAGCTTTTTTTAAAAAGAATACTGACTTAAAGTTCTCCTTTTTATACAGGATACAAATTTTTTCCTAATGTAGTCAAATATTACATACGAAACAGCATCTTAAAGTATGCTTAAATAGCAATTTTGAAAAAAAAAATCGTCAGAATTCCTTTTTGGTGATACTGACTTACTGTCTCCTTTCCTGTTTTCGAACTTTTAACAAAAGTTAGTACAACCATGTGCGCAACAGATAATCCTTAAATATAAATTTTAGTTCTTCTCTATTTTAACGTCTACAAATATGATAACCAACATTTTTCCCAAATACGCACAGATCAATTTCCAACGAACCAATTTTTTTACATTCATGAAATAGTAAAACTGTGAAATAAGGTAAAAACTCTATGTCGAAATTTTGAAGAGAATACAATATTTTCATTATAATATAATGAAAATTAAAAAACATGAATAAGAGTTAGAATAATTGAATACCAATTGTTAGCATGTTTATAAAAATCTTGAATTTAGTTTTAACATACAACATAAAAAATATTCAAACATATTTCATAATAAAATGAATAAAAAAAAAAATGAAAAGCGGCTGAAAATGAATAAAAAAAAAATGAAATGCGGCTGATGCGATTTCCATATCTTCTTTAAAATGCAATATCGTATAGCTAAAACATACTTCACTGCTTTTCGCTACGGAAAATATGGTTTTATTGTGTATAAAAGTTGTAGAAATATTTTACGTTCTCTATTCGTTATTTAAACTTTAGCATTCCTAGAATTTTTTAATACCATTTCTTCCATAAGCACATTTAATACAAACCTATTTTAATATAATGCATACAAAGATATTTTTATATAATTTTATATATAATATGAAAAGCTGCAAACACAATTATTTTTCTAAAGAATTTACAATTTAAATAGACACAGCAAGACAATATTTTTACTTTCTTTTATATATATGTAACAAGAATGTTTTTGATTCGTGAAAAATTTAGGCAACTGTTTTCTATCGGATTTACAATTTTTGAGATATACTTAACACGATTTGACCATTTTTAGAAATTGTCTGTCTGTATCTTTGTATGTGTACTATATATGGTCAGATGTTGTATCTCACTAATTATTAAACGAAAGTTAATCAAACTTTGTATTTATTTACATAAAATGTTGCTGACTACATTTTTTAATCTCCCGCTTAACAGGTGGCGTTGCCATCGCAATTGTTCTAATTTTTCAATATGACAGTATAGTGAAAAATTTCACATAATTGTACATAATGGGAGTTTTTTTAAAGAATGGTAGTAAAATTAATATGAAATCTTAATAATAGTAGCATTATATTAGGGAAAATATGTATACACGGAGAAGTATCACGAACCTCCACCCCCTCCGAAAAGTATAAATTTTCAATATATATATATATATATATATATATTATATACATGATTATAAGCAATATTTATAGAAATTATATAAATTAAAACGAAAAAGCGATGTTTTTCGTATGAAATAGTTATTTAATTCTTAAAACTGAAGATATGAGTAACAGTTTTTGATGCGATTAAATTATGATGATTTTTATTAAGAGACCAGAAAAGCAGAATTTTATTAAATAATAAGAAATATTTTTAATAAGTTAAAATATTGTTTTTATTTTCAACTTAATAAAGTACTCATTCAATTAAAATTATTCACAAATATGTATTTATAAAATATATTTATGTAGTATCACATTTAACGTAATACTACAAAGTCAAAATACTTTATTATAATTATACTGTTAATAATGACCTTGTGTTAAAGTATGCAGTTATCTTTAAGGAAATTTTATTTTCAAAAATATATTTTTTGTACCAAAAATTAATTCGTATGCATGTACTGTAATTTATTCGAGGTATAAAGCTTTTTGAAAATTATATCACTAAATTTTAGCGCTGTTACGCTTTTGATTATCAATGTGAAAAATGTAGTTAATTTTAAACATCTTTATTTTACTTAAAAGAAAATGTATTAATTTCACTGAAATTTTAATAAAGTGTGCTTATTTTTCAAAGATTTACTTTGGAAAACTGATTTTTAAAATAAATAAGTATCTGTTGCATTATGGAATATTTGCTTTGGATAATGCATTTTATATTAATTGAGTTGGCCATAAAGAATGTAATAAAAATGCATTCAACGAGACAAAAAAGCCGTCATTGCTTAAAATTTCTGCATAATTCATAAAAGAATTTCTGTTGTCCATGTATTTAAACATAAAAATTATAATTATCTCGAGAATATCAATTTATTGAAGCAGTTTTAGATTGTTTTTTTAAACTTACTAGAGGAAGGAAAGTTGAAGGAAAATACACTTATTAGATATATTGTATAAAATTGCATAGAATAAAGAATGCTATTAATTATAATGTTCGGGTGTCATTTTCACACTCATCTGTAGCTTACATATCATATTCAAATTAATTAATTAATTAAATGATTTTCGTTATATTGTTTAGAATTATGTTTTTCATTTTTGATTTTATTTGAACGTTTGGGAAACAGATTGATATTTAAAATCATACGTTTTTAAATATATAATATTATGATTTTTATTGCTTTCATCATAACAAAAAATGTAATAAGACTTGAAATAAATTATTTTATGCGACGAACATTCAATGTTTAAACTTAAAAAAAAAAAAAAAAAGACCCAACCAGTTTCGAAATGACGTGGGTTTTCTTCATCAGGTGCAAAAAACACGTGCTACTGTCTATTCTGAAAGAATCTAATTTATTTTAGTTCAATTCGCTTAATCTGTTTTATTTTATTTCTTTGTCATTAATCTGTAATTCCGTATAGTTTATTGTTTCAATATTAGAAAACCAAATCTTCTATGATTTATTCTCATCAAGTAATCATTAAGTAAATAAAATATCAAAGAAAGAAAAACCCATTTATTTGTATCAGTCTGCGGTTTTAACATCCGCTCTCCAATCAGACAAATAAAATTCCGTTGAATCATAAGGTAGCTGAAAATCATTTTTAATGTTTTATCGATAGATTTCGCGAGGTAAGCCTACTTCTAGATACCTGACAATTTTTAATGTTATCATATGACGTAATTTAATTATTGGCCAATCTTGTATCTCTCCTTTAGGTTTATATACAACAAAATAAATAAATAAAACAAAACAAAATAAAATAAAGTGTATTCAGCCAAATTAGTTTTTTGATGCCAAGGAGATTTGGCGAAATATATGGAGTTACAACTTTGTCTTCATGCTGTTAATATGTTGTTTTGGAAAGATTCTCAAAATTATTAATCAATCGAAAAGGTTTCATTTCGATTTGGTATTTTTAAGTCAATTAAGAAAATAAAATTTGCAACTCTTCCAAAAACTGTCTATCATTGTGGCTTTCGTAATAAGTATTTTTTAAGTCAGTGAACTATGCATCTCATTCTTTATGAGGTCACTTAAAATAAACAATAATGGAATTTATAAAGAGAAAGAGATTGTTTATTATTCTTCACAACACCTATCGAACCTAGATCCCAATATGAACAAGGCCCAGTTGTCACTTTAGTTATCTCCATCCCATTCCGTCATCATAATGTCTTTTTGAAACTGGTTATGCTTGTCTTTAATTTTATGGTGTGTGAAGAAGTTTTAATGTTTAAATATTGAACATCCAATATTTATTATCTATTTAATCATTTTCCGATTTATACTTCTTGCGTTAAAACAGAAACGTTAAAACTGAAACTTCTTGCGTTAACACAGCAAGAGGTGACACAAAAACGTCTCGTATAAGAATTTACATAAAATCTACATTTGATGTATAAGTAAGAATTACCCTTATTTTCTTATAATAATACATATATTAGGTAAATTTGTTTCAAACACGAAATTTTATTTAAAAGATGAACTTGTATCAATGGACTTTAAACGCGTTACGTCTTAAAAATCTTCACTTAGCGACACTTGGAGGTAAAAATTTAAAGTTTTAATGTTTATAATTGTATTGTGTGGGGAAGTTTGCAGGGAAATGGAGTGTCAGAAATCACATTTTGGGTATGATTGAGCCCCGGGAAAAAAAAAAAAAAAAAAAAAAAAAAAAAAAAAGATATTGTCTATTCCATGTTGCGTAGGCAAAGTTCAACGTTACATTTTACCAAATAAAATTTCTAATAAAAATATATTTATTTGACCTACGTTTTTTATACCGGTATTTGGAGTAATTAGTTTTACTAATTTCTCCAATTAGTAATTAGTTTTCACATTAGACCGCAGCAGTATCATACAATGGTAAAAGAGAATAAGTGGTGGCGATTTTCACTTACAGAAATATGCACGAAGCGGTATACTTGTAAACTGGAATTTATCTACAGTAATGAATGTGAAACAGGAGGACTTTAATGAAATGATTTAAAATGACACAAACTATGTGTATACACATGCTAGTTTGCTGAAATAGAATGTTTTTTTAACGGTTTCGTCAATGGCTATCGATTGTATGAGATACGAAACAATACGATACGATTGCTCTCGTTTCGCATCGATTACTGCAGTGGGGTGTCTACCGCTTTGTACTTCATTGAGTATAATAAGGTCTTCATTAATAACCTCCTCATAAAATGCTAGATAGTGCAGCGGTCCGATGTATCATTCCCACAAAAGTGAAATAGCATCCTACTAAGGGACGTGTCTGATAATTTGCAGGAAGTAAACTAACAATTTTTGACGTATTGTTACGTCTACTTCAGTGTACATTGTGGATCACTTGTAAAAAGAAAAAAGAAAATAATATGTAAAACATTTTTAACAAAAAATTTAAAGATTATTCATTTAAAATCTGACTATGCAAGGAATAATTATAATAATATTAATAACACAAAAAGAGACAAACTTATGTATATATGTACGAATTTATAATTAAATAGAATTATTACAGGTTATTAAGAGATTAAAAAAAAAAAAAAAAAAAAAAAAAAACATTCTTTTAAATAATAAATTATTATTATTTTTTCATATTTAATGTATTTATTTATTTCAATTGATTTCACAAATATACGTTTTATAACGTATTTATTGCAACACTAGAAATCTAAAATTCTTGCTAATAATTAAACTGTTAAAAAGAACTTGTGATTTATTATTTATTACTTTTATGGCAGTTGTATTTCAAAAATGTGCGGTTTGTAGCAAAAACTTATTATGAATGCTTATACTGTAATTTATGCGAGGGATAATGCTCTTTGAAAAATGTAGCACTAAAATTTAGCGCTGTTATACTTTTTATTATAAAAATAAAAAATGTTGTTAATTTTAACATCTTTATGTTATTTGAAATAATAGTTATTATTTTTAAAAACATATTAATCAAATGCGTTTATTTTTTCAAAGCTCTACATTGAATACTAGCTTTAAAAAAGAAATAAATATCTGATTCACGGTTGAAGATTCGCTTTGGATAATGTGTATCGTATTTGTAGCGTTTGGCAACGGCTTCCATTTCCCGAGTTTCACTGAGTGGCATCAACCTTCCTTTTACTCGTCAGAAACAACGAGATATATAAATTAGAGTGCTGATTCGATGGATGAAGGATTAGCTTTCCGTGGTTCAAGATGAATCACGTGACATGCTCCAATAGTTTGCTGTGTTTGGCCCTTTATCGCTATTTTGGCATTTATAATATCAGCTCGACAAATTATCATTATTGTTAGGTAACATGACAGTCCTATGACCGAAATAAATTGTTTTTAAAATAATTTTACACATATTTCACATTTTAATAAATAATAAAATACCTTTTTTTTTCATCGTTTCCCAACAAAGTTTAAAAGTGTTTATAAAAGAAAATTTAAACTTTTAAAGATCTAAATTTAACAACAAATAATAATTTTTCAACTATTTTTAAGCATTTTATCGGTTAAAGTTCAACTACACGAAATAAAAAAGAAGTAAAATCAAAATCAAAAGGATTTAGAACAAAAGAATATTAAACTACGTAAGTAAACAGAAACATTGGCGGTTATGAATTATGCGATGAACAATCTCCAAACCGTTGCCATAGAAATTTACTGAAAAGAAGCTGTTACCAAGGGAACCACTGAATACGCAGGTGCAAGGAGAGCATGTCACATGACTCATCTTGGACCTTTTCAAGGGTTACCATTTATCACTCTGTTTTATATATCTCGTTGGTCAGAACAGCTGAGCTATAAATACGAAGATGAAAGCCCGAACAGCGGCTTCAAATGGATTATCATTTTTGCTATAATTTAATTTATTTAAGTTGCAAAATGCAACATAATTTTAGTTATGTGTTTTGTTAATGTTAATAAATTATATTATTGTTTTAATATGAGTAATTTTACTATTATCACCAAATTAAACACAGCCAGTTTAAATCTCCTGATGAAGTAAAACGCCACAATTTTATTGGCGACAGTGGTGACTCGTATTAACTACGGTTGTTTTTCAAAAGAAGTTTAAGTCTGAAGTGAAAGACTGCTGCTCTAATACGAAAAGTTTAAAATAAAGTAGTATATTTCGTAAGTACCTCTTTTTGATTTCACTTATCCTTGGGCTGTGCCAGGTTTACATAGTAATTTTGTGTAAATTTTATTAGAACATGAAAGTTAATTTTGAGTACATTTTATTTGAACATGAAAGCCGTATTTTAAACTTGAGTAATTTTTGTAAGAAATTTTTTGTATTTTCAGTTTAATATTTTAATACTGTTTTAAAGGTATATGTAAAAAATAAAGCTAGTAAGTATGAGTACGGAAGATGCAAAACTAAATTCTGAAATTTTTAAGGTAGCTTTTCGTGCACCCCTCATTTGGAAAAATGATGTTGAATTGTGTTTTTTTCAGATTGAGGCAAAATTTAAAACTTCAGGTATTACATCTGAAAACACACAGTTTTATTGCACTGTATCTGCGTTAGTTGTAGAAACGTCATCTTATGTACGCGATATAAATCGTTCCCATCCTGAGGAAAATCCTTATAAGCAGCTAAAAGACCGTATTTGTAAACAATACGCGCAGTCTGAGAATGCTCGATTAAGATCATTACTTCAGGATTTACAGTTGGGAGATCAGCGTCCTTCTCAACTTTTGCATGAAATGCAAATACAGGGAAACCCGAAAGTATTTCAAAGCTTTGTGTTCCATGAGAGGTATTTCTATAAACCATATTTTCATACCTTTACTTTAGGCATATATTAATGAAATTGAAATATGTTAATGAAGTTCACTATCGGACGTTGCCTATTGAAAATTGAGTCTATACCTCTACTGGTTTGTGTACAGGGACACCCGAAAGTATTCCAAAGCATTGTGTTCTATGAGAGGTATTTCTATAAACCATATTTTCAAAACTTTACTGTAGTTATATATTAATGAAATTTAAATATGTTATTGAAGTTCACTATCGGACGTTCCTTGTTGAAAATGGATTTTATACCTCTACTGCAGTTTGTGTATAGGGACAACCAAAAGTATTTCAAAGCATTGATTCTATGAGAGGTATTTCTATAAACCATATTTTCATACCATTACATTAAACATACCTTAATGAAATTGAAATATGCTATTCAAGTTCACTATTGGATGTTTCCTGTATCCAATGGAGGAAATACCACCATCGGTTTATGTACAGGGATACTCAAAAGTATTTCAAACCATTGCGTTCTAGGAGAAATATTTCTATAAATCAAATTTTAATAACTTTACTTTCCACGAAGTTTTAGGAAAAAGAAATATGTTATTTAGATCACAAAAGAATGATTTGCATAGAATGTAGCATTATTAGCATTAGATTTATAGGGTGGCACAAAAATATCCAGTTATTTAAAAAGGTATTAATAAAAAATTGCTAGAATTGTCCTTTCGTTTACGTTAAGCGTTTTTAACACTTTCTAGCTTTTTTTAAGTGTGAATATGATTTCAGTCTTGTGTATCTGCCTGTCCGTCCGTCTGTCTGCCTGCCTGTCTGTCTGTCCGATCTCTAACTCCCGTAAATATTTATGGAATTTCTTAAAACTGATATATGTTATTCAAGTTCACTATCGGATGTTCCCTATTGAAAATGGAATTTATACCTCTACTGGTTTGTGTACAGGGAAACCCGAAAGTATTTCAAAGCATTGTGTTCTACGAGAGCTATTTCTATAAACCATATTTTCATACCTTTACTCTAGACATATCTTAATGAAATTGAAATATGTTATTCAAATTCCATTCTGGATTTTTCCTGTATAAAATGGAGGAAATACCACCACCGATTTATATACACGGACACTCAAAAGTATTCCAAAGCATTGCGTTCTATGAGAGATATTTCTATAAATCAAATTTTAATAACTTTACTTTCCACGAAATTTTAAGAAATTGAAATATGTTATTTATATGAAAAAAAAAAATGCTTTGCATAGCATACAGCATAATTAGCATTAGATTTACAGGGTGACAGAAAAATATCTATTTATAGTAAGAGCTATTAATAAAAAATTGCTAAAATTGTACTGTCGTTTACATTAAGTGTTTTTAACACTTTCTAACATTTCTAAGTGTAAATATGATCTCCGTTTGTGTATCTGTCCATCTGTCTGTAAGCCCGCGCTCTAACTCCTGTAATTATTTATGGAATTTCTCGAAACTGATATATTTTATTGACGTTCACTGTCGGATGTTCCATATTGAAAATGGATTTATTTAGTCTATCTGGAGGTTTTTTAGTCATTCTGTCTGTTGTGTGATAACGTAGGGAAAGAATATTACAATTTATTCGATACAACAGTTGGAAAGTTTTACTAATCAATGCGTACTGCAAGATTTTTCTTTCTTTCTTTTTTTTTCAAACTTTTTACCTGTACTGTTAAAAGTGTCTTTCCTAGAAGTTGTAGGGAGAACAAATTAAAAATATTCAACAGAAAATACTGTTGAAGTCCGCAGTAACCTATTTACATGCAACATACTTTAAAAGTAAATTAAATTTAAATTAACTATTATAGAATGTAAATTGTTATTGAACATAAGCATTTACAGTTATTTTGTATAATAAAGTTAACTGACATATACTGACATCCGATCTCAAATAACAAATTTTGTTTATAGAAAATTTATACTGTATTTTATATAATTATTCCTAATTAAAGTAAAGGGGATAATCATAACGTTATTTTAAATAATTACTTCTAGCACTACAGTAAATTTAATTAACTACTTATAAAAGAGTTTGACTACCGTCAAAATTTAACAGAAACAGCAGCTGGGGAAGATTTATCTGTGGATTGCGGACATTGTTTGCGGAAAATTAAATTAAATTCAATTATATTACTTTACGATGAACAAATGCATCAATGGGTAACAAATAAAGTTATGATTAAATTTTAAATAACTTCATGATATATATTTTTGATGAAAACAAGAATTAGGATGGTTTCACTGAAAGCAAATTTAAATTCTATTCTTTAGAATTACATATAAAAAAAACTATGAATAGCCGAACTCAATATAAAAAATATTTTGACATACTTGAAATATTATCTTGTGTACATACACACACACACACACACACACACATATATATATATATATATATATATATATATACGTATGTGTGTAAAGAGTAATTATAAGTTACCCTGTTTATATGAACGTAAATACAGTTAAACGTATATACTAGTAGTATATACGCCTAACTAGTAGTATACTAGTGTTATACCAGTAGTATATTTTATTAGCAGTATATACTACGTGGATACTAGCAGACGAATTTTGTAAAACATGGTATATATATATATATGTTTATATATAGCTTGACAAAATTATATCTCGTACAGAGATTAACAGTTTAAAATTCCGTTGATAATTGATACTTTCAATTATTTATAAAAAAGACGTCACACAATAATTCTAAGATTCAGTAAAAGATGTAAAAATATTCTTAAACATGCCTTTACGCAGAAGACAAATGAATCCTTACTGATCAAAACGTTTCATCAGAACGGTACTAGTTTTTACTTCCATTACCCTACTACCGTAGGTAATGGAAGTATTGTATTTGGTCAAAAAATTCAATATCGAGATTTAACCTGTTTTACACGTTTTAAGGAAACCTGAGTCCAAAAAAGAGTTTTTTGCCAATTGGTCAGTGTTTGTGTGTGTGTGCGTATGTGTGTATGTATGTGTGGAATCTTCTGGCTATAATATCTGTAAAACTAATAAAGATAGAACTACAAAACTTCAGAATTAAGACAGGTCTGGTGTACAAATGAATTTTCTAAATTTTGGTGAAAATTGAGAAACCAGAAGTGGGTCATCGGAGATCGGGAGTGGGACCGTAAGTCTGTATCTCAAAAACGGCTGTTACAATCGTCTTAAAATTCGCTATATAAATACTCTATCAGAGATCTTTCCGAATGATATACTTGGTTAGTTCAGGAAAATTGATACGCGTCCTGTATAAATAGCTCAATTTCAGGTCTCGCAAGCGTATTTCTTTTTTTTTTAAACGGCTGTACGGATTTTTCTCAAACTCGCCCTATTAACTCACTTTTAAATATCATTTTGTATGTAATTATTGTTTTATTGTCAGCACTTAATTTTTTGTAAAAGTTGGTATCTAAAAAAGGGTTCTAACGATTTTCTTGAAAATTGTTATGTAATACCATTTCTTTCTCGTGTATTACGATGTTACTGTAGGAAAATTACCAGTCTTCCTGCTTAGGTAGGTTATCTTCAAATCTCGGAAATTTGTGTTTCAAAATATAAATCTACCATTTTTATTCTTTTTTTTTACCTCGCTATACGTAAACTTCGTTATGTATGTCTTTATATGTTTCTCTTAAAGGAAAATTTTTTGGTTTATTTTTCTTTATGTAACGTTTATGTTTTCTGATCACATTATCTCTCAAAAATTTATATAATATGTGTAATAGTGGGTAATGAAAGTCGTGTGATTGTTTCACACCAGGTTTTTTTTTTTTTTTTTTTTTTTTTTTTTTCTTGCTAAGGAGAATACCGACGCGCGGAAGGCTTACGAAAAAAAAAATATCAAGAAACGGATGGAAAGATATTACTATTAAATTTCAAGTTACCAGAGGGTTGGGTTTCCTGCAAAGAAGATTGCGGAAACTGATTTAAAAAAGAAACTGTGGAAGGCGTGAAGTTCAGGAAATCGAATAAATCTACGAGGTAAATACTACTAATATTTTTAATCCATATATTAAAATGTAAAATTCGAATAATAGATAAAATAATTTTAACTTTTAATGTATAATCACTAAGAATTTCCCTGTGTTTACTTTAATAAAATAAACAAAGATTTCTATAAAATAAACAAAACAAAATACATTTAAATATAAAGCTAAATGATAGTTTAGTAATTTATTTTAATCGATATATAAATTACTGGTAAAATTGTATTAAAATATAGAAATCTTAAAAATATGTGAACTATTTTTTTTATTTGTAACGCGTAAAACCGTATGAATTTACATTTTTCTATATTCATAAAATTTAAACATTTCAGGAGACAATTGACTTTCTGTGTTAATTTCTAGAAGACCATTTACTTCCTAAAACTGAATTTAACGGAAAGAAAATAGTTATTGTTTTCGTAACAGAATCTTGTAAAAATTTCCATAGTATAATTAAATTTATAGTAAACTTGACCTATTCTCAAAAAAAAAAAAAAAAAAAAAAAAAAAATTATCAGTAATAGAAAAATGGGCCTTTAAAATTTTAGTTTCATGTGCATCTATGCGTATATTTCCAAAATAGAAGAAATACATTTCCAATGAATAGTTTGCAAAATATTTTTAAATACCCTTTTAAATAAGAATGTTACATAATGTGAATCCTGTGTGGATTTAAAGAAATTGTTATTTTTCCTATGTACTTAACTTGCAAAAAATATATATTTTTAAATATATAAGCATTTTAAAAACCCTTTTCATAAGGATAATAATAACGATTCAAATATTAATCCCTTTTGTGCGATTTGCACAAGTTTTTAAAGAAATGTTTAAGGAAACAAACAACAAATAATAAAAATAATAATAAATAAGTAAATAAATAAATAAAAATAAGAAGAAGATAAGTATATACAACACCGTCTGTTAACTTTAACCAATTAAGTGTTTACTTGCAATTTATTATTTAAAACTAAGTTTTTAAATGGACTTGAGAATTATCATATTTTTATATTTAAAATTTATGCCCCTCGTGAAAATAGCACGGTCTTATATGAGGTTCGTTCCGATGTGCATTGGGATTAATTCTGGAGAGACGTCTCAGAACGTCATGTTCACGAACATATTGCTTGAGTATAACATGTTTACACGTCTTCACATCTTCACATCTTAATTCGTTCAATGAAATATATTTCCTATTTCATTTCGCACAAATAAAGAAAATATTAAATTTAATTGAATTATTTTTAATTTTTAAGTATTTATCAATGTATTTAAGCTACATTTTTAAATATTCTAATGAATGTACCATGGGTATAATCAAAGTCTTATAATATATAGGGAAAACTAGTACTATAGTGTACATACTTGCAGAAGACGCATCTACTTAAATTAAAATTAATGTGTTACATTCCAAAACATTAAGTAACTTGTTATTAAAATTAGAAACTTATTATTACACATTTCTGGAAACGTGACACATTTACTTGATTAGGTCGAAATCTCTTTAGAGCATTTAAGTTTTGCTTAATATTTTAAATAATTCAGGTTGCTAAAATTTCATTAACGTGAATATATTACAGGTAAGTTTATAATCTCTTACCATGAGAAATATTTTGTGATGTAAAGATTTATTTAAAAAATAAACAAAAATAAAGCTATATCAACATTAACTTGGTAAACAATAATATTAGTGTAAGAGAGAAAAAAAAAAAAAAAAAAAAAAAAAAAACTAGTATGTTGTGACCACCACAAGACTTTCTTCTATATTTTCCTATACAAATTCACGCAGTAACAATAAAAAAAAAATAATAATAAAAATACGATTTTTTTCAAATTTTTTTTTCGTTATAAGTAAAAAAAAAAATCGATAACTTTGTTTTAAATTACCACATATTTATAGCTCAACCATTCGTTTTAAAGGTATTGACAAGACCATTCGAAAGATACCGATCTTGAAAATTTACACACACCCCGAGGGGGGGGGGAAGCGATGCCCCAATTTTTTTTTCCTAATTAACAACTACTATTATCAATAATTCATATTAATTTCACAATCACAGGTTAAGAATAACTCTCATTATGTACATTTATACGAAATTTTTTCCTATACTGCCATGTTAAAAATTTAGAAAAAATACGATCACAGCGCCACCTGTTGAGCGATTCATCCTCAAATCTAATCAGCGTCAGTTTATGTCAGGGGCCAACTAAATAGCAAGTCTTGTTAAATTTCGTTAAAAAAAAATAAAAATAAAAAAAATAAATAAATAAAAAGTTTTTTTTTTTTCGTTAAAAGTAAAAAAAAATCGATAATTTTGTTTAAATTATCACAGATTTATAGTTCAACCATTCGTTTTAAAGGTATTGACGAGACCTTTCGAAAGATACCCATCTTGAGAAATTACTCCCCTCGAGGGGGGACTTCCCCCCAGGTGGGGTGGCGAGGTTCCTACGCATACAATTTTTTTTTTCCCAGTTGACTATCTCTATTATAAATAATTCTTGTAAATTTCATAATGATTACTAAAAAATAATTCTCTTTATGCACATTTATACAAAATTTTGTCCTATATCACCATGTTAAAAATTTAGAAAAAGCGGGATGGCAACGCAACCTGTAAGACAATTTTTACCAAAAGTTGATTGGCACTAATTTATGTCAAGGTGCAACTACATACCAATTTGTATGCAATTCTGTGTAGTAGTTCTTGAGATATAGTTGCCAAAAGTTTTGTCACACACAAACACACACACACACACACAGACAGACATTTTCTAAAAATGGTCAAATCGTGTTGTACAGCTCTCAAAACGTGTAAATTCATCAAAAAACCTAGGTCGAAAATTTTTACGAATCCAATACTTTCTCTGTATTACATATAGAAGAAATTAAAAATAATCTGAAAACATTGAGATAATAAATGAGATGTATTGATTATGTTTATATGAAAATAACGTATTTAAAAATATAAAAAATTTTCTACTAAAGAATATTTTATTTTAATCTTGCATGTTTTCAAAACGAAAGAAATATATAATATTGATAGTATAATGTTTATTTCTTAACTGTACAAAGCGATATTTATTATTTAACAGCAGTAGAAAAAAATATTTTTTTTTTTCTTGATTACACTGAAACATGCAAAGTTCCTTACACACACACACGCACACACACACACACACACATATATATATATATATATATATATATTACATTTCCCCGAAAATATTGATGAACATTTATATTTCTAAAAACAATTAAAATTTTGAAATTTTTATTTAAACTTACAGTACAAGATTAGGTATATTTTAGATATAATTTTATTTTAAAATAGTACTCATCTTTTCTTCAAAACTCATAAAATAAAATTTTCAATAAAATTTTATATAAAAATAAAGAATATTAATATTTTTCTTCATTTTACAGCGAGTTATACTTTACACATTATTTTAATTAATATTCGTTAAAAGCCATGATTGAAAAAAAAATATATATGAATGTGAAAGATGTGAATGACGTAACTTGATTACCGTATTTATTACATGCACATCTTTACTCGAACATAAATAAAATTCACATAATCGATTTCCGGTGCATTTACTTAAGATATTGACTTATGTTGTTTTTAACGGCTCTAAATCACACATACTCTTGAAACACTGCATAATCTACCTCGATTGTACAAAATCAATAGTGCGCATGGGGAAATAGAACCATAAACTATTCCTACCAAAGACTTTTTTTTTTCTTTTTTTAATTTCATTCTGTAGATTAATTTTTTCAGGTTTTTTCTGACCACCATTTATTTGTGACTAAACTGTGCAATAACATAAATCTTTAAGAGATTTCTCTTTTAGCTACGCTAACAAAACATTTTTGGCTTCGATTATGCAATTGCTTATATGAAATTATTTTATATATATATATATATATATATATGTAAGTGTTATTATAACTTTAATGTAAACTCCATCTTCTCTACATACAATAAGATATTTGAGTATGTGTATGTCAGTTAATTTTTACGGAAAGAGCTGATCGCAGATCTACAGAGTTTTGCATGGAGGTTTATTTTGACCTCTTCGGATGCATTTCGACACCCGAATTTCGACTTATTATTATTGTTATAATTATTATTTTTTTATTATTAAATAAAAATACATGAATTTTTTAAAAATGAAAATAGGTACATAAATGTGATAAGCTTAAATGCGAAAAGCCTTTGTTTGTTATAGCGTCCAGATAATAATGCAAAATTCATGAGTTTGATTCTCCAAGGGACAGTATACTATTTTTTGTGTATAATTAATAGAAAATGTGACAATTGATAAAAGAAAATCATTCAGTGTCTTCACTGTATCGTAAACCATATGGATGACGACAAAAGTGATAAAAAAATAAAATTTAACTTAACGATGTGTTGGTATTTTTGTAGACAAATGGGTGAGTGGAGAACTACAGGATTTTTCGTGAAGATCTGTTTTGATCGCTAATGATGCAACTCGAAGCCTGATTTTCAAACCTTGATATATTTTTGTTCTTTTAGAATATTTAGTTTTTTTGTTTATTTGTTTGTATTTGGGGAGGATGTCTGATGTTGTCATCTGTTGTCATAGAGTAAATATGACAATCGGCGCAAATGGAAGCTGGTTAAGGAGCAAATGCAAGTAGGTGGGACATAGAACAGACGAAGAGGAAGCATTGAAAACGATGTCGAAGGCAGCAAGGAACCAAACCATTTTCAATCGAATACATTTTTTTAAAACTTTTTAAATATAATGTTTTGCATAAAATATTATGATTATTATTTTTTTTCTAATTCGTTTAAATATAGTGATTAGCGTAACAGCTAAAGACAGCTAGTTTATAATAAAATTTCACAATTAAATATATTTTTATCTGATCTTGATGAACAAATGTTTTCAAATGTTATATTGATAACCGTTACAAAAATTATAAACAGTAATTTATCATTGTCTAATTATGTTTATTATCCAAATATCTTCGCATTTACTATACAACGAAAACAATAAAAATGTGTCTTGTAAAGTAAATTTTTGTGTACATTCGATATATGAGTGCTTGAAACTAAAGTACAGATGATCCAATAACTAGAAAAAATGAAAAAAAACTATTATTCTGTACATAACTCTGTTACAAAAAATGAAATAAAATACAAGAAAATATACCGAAAACTTTTTTTTTTTGGTGTGTGTGTATGTGTGTAGGTTTTAACTGAGAATAAAACAAAAGTTATTTAAAATTCTTTTTCCAGTTTTAGAATGTTTGATAAACTCATAAATTTTATATTAGTTTCTCTTCCTTCTCATCATTTTATTTTATTTTATAAATTAATGTGGCATCGTTAAAACGTTTTGAAACATAAACTTAAGAATTACGTCATTTTTTTCAGATATGAAGTAATAATATCTTAGTAATTCTTTTTCGTGATTTCATTTATTATTTAAATAGTTTCCATATAATTTTACATTTATAACAACATTTATTGACGGAAGTGTAATTAAATCATATTAAAAAAGAAAAAAAGCTAAACAATTTACTTTTCGATACTTGAACCTTTATCCCTACATACATAGCAATGTCTGTGTGTATGTGTGTGGAGAGAGTAAAGCAAAGACGGTAGATAATACAGTCACGTTATTCCCCACGAAGATGCCCCCAAGAGGTTTCACTGCACCTCAAAGTCCGATTTCCGAATTTTTCATCAGTTTTCTTTTAATTAATTAAAATGAGAAATTAATAATTTCATAATAGCTGTAAATTACCATTTGAATTTTAACTATAATTTAATCATTACAATATATATATACGAGCTTTTTTTTTTTTTTTTTTTTTTTTTTTTGGACATTAAAATAAAACATTTAATTAAACGTAAACAATGAAAAGGAAATATGCATTTCAAACACATTGATGTCATTCTCACTTTGAAAATTTTATACATATTGATAAAGTGCTAATACAATTTATAAGGCTAATATATGTTGTTCTAAAGGGATTTTTTTATTTTTTAGACTACAGTTTTTTTTAATATTTTTATTGCCAAGTTTGTGTTAGAAAAAAAGTGGCCTTGAAGTCATATTCGACTGCATAGCGTTTCTTTACTTCTCTAAACTCTATTATCATAAATTTCTTTTAGTTTTATCATTATTTTAGCAATAGCTTTTTTAAGCCAAGCAGTGCATCAAAAATATAAATAAATTATAAAATATTGCAGAAATATTATTGAAAGAGAAATAATAGTCACAACAATATCTATTTTTATCTTAGTAGATATTTTTATGGAAAAAAAAATGCAGTTTTAGAAATAGAAGATTTATTTCAACAAGCAATAATTTAAACCTTAAAACCGTAAAAATATAAACATAATAGGTAGGATTCTTATAAATTAACGAAAAAGTTGCAATCGATAAAAATGTTAACAAAACAGGTATTGAAAAATTTCCCACTACCTACACACACACACACACACAAAAAAAAAAAAAAAAAAAAAAAAAAAAAAATCATCACCAATACAGCGATAAAAATTCAAAAGCCGTTAAACTACTATGAGTTGTATGATGTACTATGAGTTTTACTTATTTATTTATTTTTTTATATATTAATCACTATGGTAAATTTAAATGCAAATAAATGAACTGCTATGTGTGACTGCACTTCCACCCTGTCGGGCACAAATGTTTGATTGATTCAAATTAATATTTAAATAAATAATCAAAAATATAAATATGTTTAATGGGAAATATAAGTAATCACAAAATCATTAGTGTTCTAAAATGCGGCCGAAAAAGAGTCCATAGCATATTGGCGTAAAATTTCTGTCGACACGATACATCAACTAAAATGTCGGAAATAACGTGACAATACATACGATGTAGTACGGAAAGTGTTGTGTATATATGTATATATATAAGTATAATTTCAGTATAAAATTCTACTTTCATATTTTTGATACACTTTGCTTCAAAATTGTCTTATAATAAACACCCAAATGCAGTCGACAACATAATTATTGAAGTGATAGTAATAATTCGTATTTGAAAGAAGTGCACCTTTTGTTAAGTAAATATTTGTCGAGACGTGACCTTTGTCTTTAAGCTGTTTATATAAAAAGTATGTCAATGATAAAGACTAAACAAATTATATGAACAATGGGGATGTGTGTTTCAATAATTTTGCTGCCGACTGCAGAAGATCACGGGTAAGGCGTTGTCCCTGGCACCAGAAAAAAAACCCTAGACGTCGCGGCTAGAAAATCTCTACCGAAGACAGCGTGAGGCGAAGCGAAGCTTTTGAGGAATTTCAATGCATTTTATTTTTTATTTCTATTTGTAAATCGGTATAAAAAATAATGATTATTTTGTAATTTATTTCATTATAGTGACCAGCGAAGCGGACAAAGCCTACTAGTAAATAATAAATTAGTAATTCTTAAAACTGACATATGTTTCCACCTTACGTTTTTATATCGTAGTATAAATTATGTCTTTATAAATTTGAGTTAGAATATAATTAAATATAGTAAAATAGTCCCAAGCAGCACAGAAACGTTCTCTGAACGTTCAAAAATTGTTCTGAAAACACGTTCTAAGAACGTTCACTTTGAACGTGTTATAGACGTCTATTTGTCCATCTTGAAGACGTACAATAGTACGGTTCAGAGAACGTTCAATGAACGTGTAGCAATCACCATCGGTGTTATAGAAACGTTCTGAGAACGTTCTACGTATACCGTCTCAGAACGTTCTAAACGTTTTTAGAACGTTTTCAAAACGTTATACACATTTTCAGAACGTTCTAGAAAACGTACTGTAAACGTTCTAAAATAGTGTAGTCAAAAAAAAAAAAAAAAAAAAATGTGACGTAATTATAAAAAATCACCTCAGTACGGGCGTTTAGAGGTAAAATGTACATAGCTGATGACGAATAATGATACAACACATGAACAGGGATATGAATTACTTTTTTTTTTCAATTTAAATAATGTTTGAGAAATTTTAACATACTTGCTATTCCTTTAATTTTAACGTATATGCATGAAAAATTCTATATTCTATGACAGTTTTCCCCAAAAAGTGTCATAACGTCTTTTTATCCCTTAAAAATTTTCTTAAATCTTTGCATTTTTTAAAAATTTCTTTTTTCCCCCTAATCTGAAGATAATGAAGTTATAGTATTAATTAAAAAACTTTGAATAAACACAATGAAATGCAAGAACTCCCACCAACAGTTTCGCTTCAAAAGAAGACACAACCCTTCATCAGGCGAACAATGTAGGCGCGAGAACTGCAAACAAGCACGTTGAGTGTGTTGAATGCGTTGCCACTTTGTTTATAACAGCCGTGCTTTGTTTGTAGCAGTCGCGAGTTCTTGCATTTTATGGTGTTTATTCAAAGTTTCGTAATTAATACTATAACGTCATTATCATCAGATTAGGGGAAAAAGAAATTTTTTAAAAATGCAAAAATTTAAGGAATTTTTTAAGGGACATAGAGACGTTATGACACTTTTCGGGAATTACTGTCATAAAATATGGAATTTTTCATACATATACGTTGAAATTAAAGGAATAGTAAATATGTTAAATTATCTCAGACATTATTTGAATTAAAAAAAAAAGTAATTTATATCTCCGTTGCTGTGTTGTATCATTATTCTTCATCTGCTATGTACAACTAAACTCTTGAATTATTTTGCTTGTTTTAATCCTTGTGATTCCGAATGCGTCATCCTATGATTAATGTTTGTTTTTCATGGTTGTTTTCTGTTTGATTCTCTGATTTCTTGAACTAAATAATTTATTCCAATTTATTCTTCATTTTTAACTTCAATTAATTTCTTGTACGATAGGGTGCCCGCTAGCAATTTGTTATTATAGCTGCTAACGAACGAAATCGAACATTGGTGCTCAACGACAAAAAAGGTCACCCCTGACGAGTTTTTTTTTTTTTTTTTTCTTTTTTTTTTTTTTTTTTTTCTACCGTTCTAAGCTTTTTCTTAAAAAAACCAAAAATTCAAAATGATGTCTTAATTTTTTATTTCCTCGTTGCTTGTTTGTATCTTTTGATTTGAGTTTCATGTGGTTTTTACGCACCGGCAAAATTATTAAAATTGCAACTTACAATATAGGAATAAATTTATGATTAGACTGAAGTTAAATAAAATAAAAATAAATAAATAAAAAATAAATGCTTCAATAAATCGCAATCAGTCTCCCCAGGTTATTTAAATTTCTTGTAATTCCCTTCTCATTGTTCTATGTGGTTTCAGTGATCTTATATCTCCTGCTTGGATTTAACTAAGATTAAAAATTCATTTATACTATTTTTTTTTTTAAATACAGGGTGCAAAGCATAGTCACGAGTATACCTTTATCTATTGTTCGCAAATATATAGTTTCAGTTACAAAATGTTTTAAAAAATATGAGCACTTACTTTTTGCTTACTTTTTTTTTTTTTTTTGTAAATACATTTTCTTATTGGAGGACATCTGAGACCAATTGTTGCGCAAATAAAGGCCTGCTCTCGACTTTGCACCCTGTATATTCTAAACATTTCTGGGTACTACTTTGTAAGTCCATGGATAGTTTATAAATATATTTGAATGCTAAAGTTCATAGAAAGTTTTAATATTCCAACATAAAAAATAATTTCGAAAATGAATGTACCAATACACCGCTAAAATAATATATAATTGAGTTTAGAATATATTGTTAATTTATAATAATAAGAAGTTCAAACGAAAAATTAAAAATTAGTTAGAAGGAAAAAATTTAAAAAATTTCCAAATACTTAAATATATAAATATTTTTTTAATCAAAATATTTTTCCAAAATAGTTAACATACTTCATATTTTTAAATTTCAGTGCAAGTGTGTATACATATTTTCAGTTTACAGCAGCAGTTTACAAAAATGATGTTTGCAGGTATTTAAATTTATTCCACATGGCAATGTAATTGGTATTCTTTAAATGTTCAAATTTCTTTAAATTGAGTCAACGCTATTTTTACTCATTTGATGTAATTATGCTATCATGGCATATTAAATAATTAATAAATGTAAATATTATTATTATTAATAAATAATATAGTAAGTATATTATTTATAATTAATATATTATTTCTTAGTATATCATTTATTTACTTATTAATATCGTCTTTTTTTTTTTTTTTTTTTTTTTTTTTTAAGCAGAATATGTTTTTTTTATAAATATGTGGAATAAAATTGAATTGAATCTTTGTTTTATTATGCAGTTAAACAAGTTGATATATTTTATTTAATAAATTACAGTAAAGAGATATTTAAAATTATAAGTCGGTGAAACTTAGGATATTATTTTAAAAATATGCAATTTGCATAACCTAGATTATATATACGATCATATAAACATTAAATAAATACTTCAGAATTTATAAAGAAGAAAAAAGAATTACAAACCTTCTTGATTTTCTTCATAAACCTTACAAACCTTTCTTCAAACTTTCTTAATTTTCTTTCAAGAAAACACCCTTGCAACTAGCATTTTAAAATACACAATGACCAGTCTGCAAGGGCATTCACTTTAATTTACTCTCATCTTTTAAACTCTTTATGTTACTTCATTCAGAAACATAATAACCAAAAATAGTCATTTTAACAATTTCCATCTCAGAAGACTAAATTAATAAAATGAATCCATAATTTATAAGCGGTTTTCTGTAACTGGAGCAGTTTTTTCTGTGATAAAACTCTGCTTACATGTATCAAAAGTTAGTCCTAAGAACTTACGCAGATATGAAAATGATTGATTAATTGATATTAAAATAAGACTTTAATAAATAGAGCATAGAGAATATTACAGGTTAAAAATATTACATTTTTACCTTTTCTAAAGCTTATCCAAGTCATTATAACGCAAAAACCGAACAAAACAGATTACATGTTTTAAAATTACCGCTTCACATAACGACACGACATTCCCAAGACCTGGCGCTGACATTTGTTTGACTTTGCATTTGCACGGTCAGCGAGAATTAAATAAATGCAATCCACAGAGCCACAGATGTCAATTTCATCTGCTCTTAACTTCTTACATCCGGAATAATCATGTTTCAAAGTTCAACATTTGAAACAGAAATAGCTGTAGAAAACATATAGTTTTTTTTTTTTTTTTTTTTAAGGAAAAATGGAGCTGAGTTAAACAATTATTTAAATTTTTATAAATCATTTGAAAAACTTATAAGATCACTTTATTTTTCCATTTTAAAATCCCGAATTAAACGAAAAAGCATATTTTGTTTTAGTGTATATTTCAGTATTGAACAAAATATTCAGTGAAAAGATCAGAAATGGCATACACTTTATTTTTTCTGTATACATAAAAAGAACGCAATGGATGCATGGAAATTTTCGGGATTTTAGCACTCCTTGAGACGTCCTCGAGTCCTCGATAGGATTCGACAATTTTTAGAACTTGTTTGTGCATCTTAATAAAATTTTGTGGAAATTGCATCTGAAGAATCAGTGGACAGAATTTAACCTAACTTGATATTTAGTCGAACTTTTATTTAAATTAGCCCTGATTAATTTTTGAAATATATGACCTAATAGGTGCTCAGCTATTATGTAATGCCCCCCTCCATGTAACGGAGGGCAGTATCTCAGTTTCTATTGAATAAAACTGCACCAAACTTGATATGTGAGATAGATATTATGTTAAACTATGGTGATCTAATTTGAGCATATATTGATTGAGAGGTGGCACTAATGTGCTGTAACTCAATCCCGTTTAAAGGAAAGCAATATCTCAGATTATTATTATTATTATTATTATTATTATTATTATTAAAAGTTCACTAACATGAGTATGCGAAATATATATTAGGAAAAACTATGATAATTCAGTTTGGGTATATATCGGCCGATATAGTACTCTTTATTATGCAATTTTTCCAGATAGCTATACCTCAGCATGTGTTAGTGAAATCTGCAACCAATTTAATATGTAAAATTTTAATTTTGAGATACAGTGTTTATTAAATTTTTGTTCATGTTAACTGGTTAAGTGTCGCTGTTATATAGAATGTTACAGAATAAAGTAGTGCGATGGGTAGAAGATTTATTTTAAACAGTTTAATTAAAAGAGAATGGGTACGTAAAATGTTCATCTATTAAGAAAATAATTTTTGAAATATATATTAAATAATTTTCTTTTATTAAAATTTATTAAATGAAATTTGGATTAAAAAAAAATAAATAAAATAAGAACAATCAAAGAGAGTAATGATTTAAAAACATTATCAATATTGATAATTTACCAGTAACATTCAAACTTAAATAGAATCATAAATAAAATGTAATAAAAGTTTAAAATTATGCTTGAAGAAAGAAAAAAAAAACTCATTTCTGTAACTTCCCGATGAGTATTAGTGACCGCGAGGTTCTACTCTCGAACCTTACAGACGGGAAGTGTTGGTTTCGATTCCTGGTCGCGCTCGTCGACTTAGGTTTTCAGAGTTTTCCGTGATTTTCTTTGAAACTCGCATAAATAAGGGTTAGGCATTCTTAGAATGATTTCCACGGAGGACACACCATCCAGACCTAGGACCCTCGTGTAGTTAGTTTGTTTTAATCCTAACACCAAAATTCAATGAATATTACGAATCAAAACTGAATCTGGGCATTTTGTCCTATTCGTAATAATCTCACTGAGACAGAACGTTTTATGACGGTGTTACATTTAAACGTTTTGTATAGAACTGAAATTGTACGTTTTATGGAAGGTACAATGCACACTTTTTTTGAACGTTCTAAATAATACAATTTTTGAACGTCTAATGGAACGTTCTTTTGACACGAAACACGGTGTTTGAACTATTGTAACGGTTATTAGACGTACAAAGAACGTTCCGGTGCTACTTGGGGTGTATTTTTTAAAGGCTTTAATATATAAAAGAAATAAAGCACAATTTAGTCATACATAACTTATGAAAGTATTAAAGATTATCTCGATACATATTTATTCCAATCATCCTTTAACAATACATGATCATTTGATACAATGTTTTTGATACAACATTTTAAACTTGAAGAAAAATACAGAAAAATTAGTTTTGAGAAAATAACGTTAGAAATTTTCATTCTATAAAAGTTTCAATATTTGTCTAAAAATACAATTTCTTTTAACTTAGCGCAGAATAATGAGAACAGAAAAAAATTACTACTTTTATACATTTTAACACTTTAACAAAACTGATTTTTTAATATAATTTTGTTATTTTGGAGGTTTCTTGTAGCTTTAAAATAAGCCAATATATTATGTAATTAAACATATTGACAGTAATAAAGCTATCGTACATCTTTTAAGATAATTTTCCATAATCAAAAACATACTAAAGAAACAAATAAAGTAGTCTGTAGTAGATAAACGTATGAAATTTGAAAGGATTCAAACGCTGAAATCAAACGATTTAATATATATATTTAATTTGTAAAGTAAAATTTTAATGTAATAATTTCATTAAATGTGACATTTGTCCGTACTTAATTTATTTATGCATTTGCGATATCGATCAAATTAGAATCAATTAAAATAATAAAATTTTAATCAGAAGGATTTTTTAATGCTGCTGAATTGTGACACATTTAGTTTCAAACTTTATTCTTTATTCTTTTATATTATGTTAATTAGGCCACACAATTTTGTAAAACGAAACTATATATTTTTTTTTCTTACGTGAAAATTTCACACATACACATGCAGTATCTACATATTCAAATTATACAAAAAAAAAAAGAGAGAGAGAGAGAGAGAGATAGTGGAATCAAGATGGTAAGAAAAGAGATATGCCAAAAGAACGAAAATGAAATTTTTAAGATACAATCCTTAATAAAATGAATAAAAGATATTTTTTAACTTCTACATTTCCTGATTTTTTTCACTGCCAGACTCGTCGTTTATATATATATATATATATATATATATATATATATATATATAAATGTCTCAGTACTATAAACACTGAATTGTTTACAAATAGTGTTAAAAAGAAACAGAAGTCTAGAAAGTACATGATAATTCAATAAATTCTTGCACATTTTTTATTAAGATTGCAAACACTTTTTATCAGTATCAGTGAAAGACATTTGTTCAGCACCTATAAAAATAAATTCAAGTTTCTGGTAAGTATTTATACTCTCAATGTACTATTTCATTGAATTCAACATAAATAAGATCGTTTTTTTAAGGAAATTAAAAATGTATGGAATTAATAAATTTTATTAATAAGTATATTTTTTAATGTAATTTTTTAATAGAACAAAAATAGATAAATACATCATACTGCGATATGCTGTTCGGTGTTTAAAAATCGTTTGTTTCTTGGAAATATTTTACCTTTTTTCCTAGAAAAATGATCAGTAATTTTAAACAGACAGATATACAATTTGGGAAAGTATTTTCAATTTATCAGTAGAATGCTTCTGATGATACCTGACATAAAATGATGAAACTTACGCCAATCATAAATTTTTATTTTGTATTTCTGACTCTTAATTTGTCTAAATATTTCTGGAAGACTTGTAAATCATTCGATAATAATGATCACTAAATAAATTCCCTCGTGGATCCTATTTTGTAATAAATCCTTTGTGATTTTTTGTACACAAATTATTGCAATAATTATACTGTTTTCAATAGAGTACATGCCATGTTGAAGCTGAACCATCAGTACAAGATGAAACGAGATGATTAATTTCGTCTACATTAGATTTAGAGCATTCTGAAACTATTTGCGTGAATGAAGGAGGAAAGACAGACTGACAAAGACACGGACTGATTGCACAAAATCATAAAAACATCTCACGTTATTTGAAAAATGTTAAAAGATAAATAAAATTTTATGTTCAAAAACTATTTACCCATTTTATTAAATATATATATTATTTGAATATTGCTCTTTAACATTATACTAACATTGCTGTTGACAATTGTATACAATTAAGTGCAATTTTCTCGTAGGTATTTTACCGTTCTCTTTATTTCATGCTTGTCATACTTTAAAAGTATTTTGCATTTTTTAAGGTATCATTTTAGATAGAAATTATCTTTAATTGAGTAATATTATATACGCTTTGAAACAGTGTAATATTTGTTTTATTTTACTATTTTTCTATGTTTTCTTGCTGTTTACTTTAACACATTTTTATTTTTATTTTTACTTATTTTTATTTCATTTATTTCATTTATTTATTTATTTATTTTATTTTTTGTTCATGTGTTTTGAATACATGGCGCTTATAAAGCAAATCGCTGGAAATATTCTGCAGTAGAAAAGAAGGAATGAACTTTCGTTGAATTTCCTGCAAGGAAGGTTTGTTTGAGGGGCTTCACTATTAAAAAAAAAAAAGAAATATTCAAAAAATCACCACTACACGTCTCTTTGAAGGAAAAAAGTGATATATTTAACAAATTAATATAAACACATAGGATTAAAAACTGAAAAATAAATGTTTAAATTACTTATATTTTTTGCATATGTTGCTTTATAACATTTAGACTATCACCCTGCAAATCGCTACTTCGTTTACATTACTTTAAACATTTTTTTTTTTTTTTTTTTTTCGTGAAGGCTTTTTTTCTTGAGCTGGCTTCACACCGAGTTAGGTATCGAACTACTCGCAAACTTGCGGTAGAAGATGTTGCATAAAACGAAGGCTTAGTTATGACAGTTCATGTATATAAGAGAATGATAAACATGAAGTTGGAAAATATCGAAAAACTTTTATTAGATATAGAATAAGGTGAAAAGAAAAAATAATTAAAAATATACCTAGTAAAAGTAGTATGTTTCGCTAAAAATTTAAAATAAAAAATTATTATTATTATTATTATTATTTCCCTAAATAAAAATATAATAATTATAAATCTACTGTGTTTAAACTGTACGAATTTACTTTGCTGAATACGGATTTTGTTCTTCTTAAATCAATTAATCTGTTGTACACCTAAGTGTTACATAAGGATATATATATATATATATTAATATATCAAAGATTTTATAGATATAGATAATAATATCAATATTTATTATTGCATTAAAATAAAAATAATAAAATGAAAAAGAATTATATACCATTTTGTAAATATTATTTTAATATTGTATATATTATTATTATATTATTATTATTATTATTATTATTATTACTTTTATTTTTTTAAATACTCGTACTTTTAACAAATTGTTCAGTTAGCGAAAAAATCATTAACACAACAAAAGGTACGCCTTAATATATGAATACACATACACACATATATATAGAGATAGATAGATAGATAGATAGATAGATAAATAGATAAATAAATAGATAAACAGACAGACAGATATTGATATTTGACCTAGAAAGTCGTTTTTTTTTTTAATTTATCTGGAAAATATTGTACAAAAATAAATATGTTCATAGCAATGAAAGTTTGAATATCGTTACATTAAAACAAAATTCTTTTTAAAAAAAATATACATATTTCAAAACCATGTCATATATTTATTTACTTTTACCTTCTGCAATCAAGATTTATCTTTAAAAATTCTGTCATATTATTTAAAATTCTCCTTGAATGACTCAATGTTTTTATGCTTCAGATAATTTGAAGCGCAGCATCTTCATTCTTAAAAACTATTTTAAATCATGCATAAAAATAAAATACAGAATTGAAAACTTTTACTTATTTACTTTTAAACATACTCTTTAAAATTAAGAAGAAAGTTAAAGGTAAGAAGAACAAGTTAATCGTAAATTTTTAAAAGATATGGATTTCACTTAAGTAGCTATATTTTCTCAAATATGATCCGTTTAAAGAAATTTATATCTTTTTCTTTTCTTTACTTTAATTTTTTTTTGAATAAAGAATTGTATTTTATAATTATTTATTTATTTCAAATTCTTCTAATGTAATACAGAACTTCGTTTTAAAATCATTATGATTATATTTATATATTTTAAACAAAATTATGTTAGTGAGTAAATTTCATTTAAAATTTTCCCAAAATCTTTTTAATTATTAAATTATCTCTCTCTCTCTCTCTTTCTCTCTTTTAATCATGATTAACACGTTGAGCGCCATGCAAATTCATTCTTAAAATCCATTAAAATTCCATAATGATTCCTCCTGTAATAAATAAAAATTAAGCAAATTTTTAATAAATTTTCAGTCATTAAATGTAATATTTTTAGTTTTATATCCTATTTTATATCCGCCACCGATGGTTGACGCGGCTTTATATCATATTTGACACTGTCAGCCACCGATGGCTGAAAGGGTGCTCAACGTTTTATTGTTTTATTGGCACTGCTTTTACTTTCGTGTTAAAACTTTCACTGAAATGTTTCAAGTGTAACATGTTCTGCACACTCCTAAAGTTTCAAGATGATTTTTCAGTACTTAGAGATATATGACAAAATGTGTAGAATCTAGAATGGGTGACATGGCGATCAACGTGTTAAGAACATGTTAGAGTCTTGAATGAAAGTTTTTAAAAAACGTAAAATAGGATAATATACATGCTTCTTAAATCTGTCATAATTATAAATATACATTTATTTATTAAAAAATTAAATATTGAAATATTGCAGAAAAATTTTCAACAGCTGTCTCAGAATACATTAATAAGTAGACTCCAAAACTTCTTAAAAACGCCAAACGAAAAATGTGTCATTCTAGTTTTAAAAGGTACTGAAAGTGTAAAAGAAATAATCTGGTGTGTCACTCACACGACTTTCTCTTACCCTGAAATTTAATACTATAAATACAGGTTGGAAGTTAAGAGTTAAGATAACGATGTTATGCAAATCTATGTTAAACAATTCAAATTAGGCTTCGGAAGAGTTTTATATGATAATTAATTCTGTGTGAGGGGGGCTACAGCCCCCCTCAACCCCCCGTTTTATTAATACACCTAGATTTATATCAAACTTAATTCGGTTATTAAAAAATAATTATGTTTTTTTTAAATAATTTATTAAAATTATTATTTAAAAAAATTATCTTTTATGATAATGCAGACGATTTACGTATTAGAGAAGTAGTATAACACTAAATATCCAAAAAAAAGTCCATTTTATTCTCAATATATATTTAAAAAAAAAAAAAAAAAAAAAAAAAAAAAACGATTTTTTTTTCTAAGTTTCTTTTTTCGTTAAAAGTGAAAATAATCGATAACTTTTAACTAAAGTTTTAACTAAATTATCGCAGATCGATGGTCCAACCATTCGTTTTAAAGGTTTCGTTTTAAAGGTTATTCGTTTTTTTTTTTTTTTTTTTTTTTTTTATCATGAAATTACTCCCCTCGAGGGGGACTTCTACATATGCGAGGCTCCTACATACACAATTTTTTTTCCCAGTTAACTATCTCTATTACAAAATATATATGTTCGTTTCATTTGGTTTAGTAAAGTCTACAGACGTTAAACTCTACTTACCTGCAAATTTCCCCATAGACGTAATGTATTAGAATTCTCTTGATTGTCCCTGTACACAAACCATTTGCTTGATCTTAACGAAAAGCTTACTGTAGCATCTATATATGATACACATTTAGAACACCAGGTTTGGAATCTCTGCTACTATTTGTTCTTGAGATATGCTGATAACAGACAGACACACACACAGGCACACAGGCATACACACAGACCATTTGATAAAAACATGATTTTCGTATTCAGGGGACCTCAAAACGTGCAAATATAACAAATTCTCGCATTCGAAAATTTGACCCAAAAACAATAACTTCTCTAACTTATGGGTAAGAGAAATTAAAAAAAGGAATTATAAAAAAGGAATTAAAAATCAATTTTCAATGTAATTTTGGCGCAAAATACTTATAAGCTACAAAAACATCACACTTGTTAGTGTATGTTGGACCTACAAATTTCATCAGCATATATTGTCTCATTAATTTCTCCTGTATTATATTTATACCAATAGCAATGAACTCAGCAGATCACCTAGCGCAGTGAAATGACTCTCCGATTGGCAATTTACCCCGCTTCTACACACTTACCTTATCTTAATTTGCTTCTTAATTCTATTAATGTTTGCTCCGTATTTTATTTTTTATTCAGTTATAGACTATTTCTAATATAAAAATCCCTATAATGAAATATTTTGTAAAATATACTACCATGTTATAAAAGTATTTAATTTTCAATTAACTAAGAATTTTTCATAATACAGTCGAATCTCGTTAACGTGAATCGCAAGGGGGATAAAAAAATTGTTCATGTTATTAGTTGTTCATGCTATCGGTAACTAAGCTTATTATAACAAAAATAATCATTATTTTGAAGTGGGTTGTGTAAAAAGTTTGTGTTAAAAGTGATTCACGTTAACAGTGTTCACGTTAACGAGGTTCGACTGTAGTAATATTTCATAATAGCTTTCATAATATCCAGTACTGTTTATATCAGTTTATAAACGATATTTTAAAACTTAATAGACACGGTTACAATAAAAGTAATCTTAATAGTTTGTGTTTTTGCAAATTTTGCAGTATTCTATCACGTTAAAAATATCTTAATTATCGAATATCATATATATATATGTATATATATATTAATAAAACAGTGAAACGCAATTTGATTCTTGCTAACATAATCAATATTTTAAAATTGTTCCGACATTTTTACAATGAGAATAATCCTTACAAAGCATGCGTATGAAACATGCTTTTTTCATAAAACATTATGGAACATGCTTTATTATTTATAATGTATTATGAAGCTTTAGAAGTAAAATTTTGAAATCCAATAAAGTAGACATTAAAATTGACATTTTAAAACCAGTTTTATTGTTTTACAAGCAGAATGATAATAAAATTTCTACTTTATGTGAAATTTCGATTTATTCTGTAACGTTAAGAAAGCATCAAATCTTGGATAACACATAGTGTGTAACCTTGTAAATTAATAATGTTTTTGCCAGTATCATTTTCAGGATTTAAAAATAATTAACGTTTTATGATAATTTATTTATTTTTAAATAAATTATCATAAAAGTTTAACATATCGACAAGCAAACTGACAAACTAACAAATTGACTTTACTACAGATGGATGCAATAATGCTTTGAGGGTGGCGAATTCTTCACCGGATATTTAAATTTCTCCGGATATTTAAAAATTTTCTCCAAAATACCGGAGTTGAAAATAATAAAATAAGAAATTCACTTCAAATACACTTTTCGAACATAAAACAACAAAATCTCGTCCTGATATCGACAAATGTCTTCTATTTTTATTACCCTCACATGGCACATATTACGAAGATTTTATATAAGTATCAAAATCAGGCTACACTTTTTTTAAGGTCCAGTTTATCACTTTTAACATTTTGCCCTGCGCTCACATTCATTGATGTGTTCCCACATACATTATTATGCAAATGCATAAAATGCTCTAAAAAAGTGTGTGTGTGTGGGGGGGTTAATTACAGAAAGTGTCTAACATTTTTTGCTTTTTTTCTTTACACTTAATATATATATTAATTTCCGTGTGTTTTAAATATATGTAATTTTTTCACTACTAAATTATTTTTCATTTTAGATATTTTGCTATAAATTTCAAAACAATGTTGCAAATAAGTATCGATTAGAAATTATTAACTTCGTTAAAATGACTTAGCTATATTGGGATTGGTGAAGTAAAAAATTTTGTAACTGATTTTTTTTTTTTTTTTTTTTTTTTTTTCAACGAATGCAGTTTAAAATTTTTGCAGATATGTAACAATAATTATATATATTTCGAAACATTTGTTTAACATTTTATTTATTTAAAAATTTTTACTTGATCATAATTGACTTAATAATAACAAGCTCTTTATTAGGAAAAAAATAATATGTTGTATATATATACATGTTTCGGCAAACATAGCAATAATTAATTTAAATAAACTCTCTCTTCTTCCTCAAAAGTATTTTTAATGCAGAGTTTTTTTTTTTTTTTTAAAGAAAAATTATTCAAATATTTTTTTTTTTTAAACGTAAATGAAATACCATAATTCTAATCTATGTCCAAAAGTAATACCTTTTAAATAGGTGTCATACTTGTTTACATGATGCATTTAATACTAATTAAATTTCACTCAAACAAAAGTTTAGTAGAAATATATTTTATTTAAAGTAATCAGTTCTTTTCATAAATGGAAATTGTTGTAATTTTTCTTTCTTCTAATGCAAAGAGAAATTAATTGCGTTTAAAATAGGAAATGTAAAAATTGAAAAAAAAAATTACGTTTAAATTTCAAAAGGTAAGTCATTTTTATTTATTGAATTTAAAATAACTTTTAAAAGACACTAGCAACAATTTGAATCTATAGAGACTTATAATCATCAGTTTTAATGGAATGTTACTATTACTTATGAAACATTAGTTAAAAACTAAATTAAACAAATTAAATATAAAGCTTTGCTGATTCACTAAAGATTTTTATTTTTTATTTTTTATTTATTTTTTTTTTAATGTATTTCAAGAAATTTTCATGTTGTCTGATCTTATATGGGGAACAACTGTGAAAAATTTTGACAATTTTTATAGTTCTAAATATGAAATTTTAATATTTGACAGTATCTTCATGAAGAAAAATATCTCCACGCTTAAAAGTTTTTCAGAGTTAGTATACCTATCTATTTAAAAATTAAATTAAACAAATTAAATATAAAGCTTTGCTGATTCGCTAAAGTTTTTTTTTTTTTTTTTTTTTTTTTTAATGTATTTTAAGAAATTTTCATATTGTCTGATCTTGTATGGGGAACAACTGTGAAAAATTTTGAGAATTTTTATAGTTCTAAATATGAAATTTTAATATTTGACAGTATCTTCATGAAGAAAAATATCTCAACGCTTAAAAGTTTTTCAGAGTTAGTATATCTATCTATTTAAAACTCATCCGAAATGGTATTTGATAATTTTATAGTAATGAATACCGAAAATGGCTGTGCCTATTTTCGTACACAAAAGTGTAACCTGCTGATTTATTTGATCGAAAGAAAATCATATCTTTATATTTCTATAGCAGAAGTGTGGCTATTCATTTTTTTTATAATTATGCCCCGCTTCTCTAGAAATGCTGTGTTCGTCTTTCAGTAACGATCGTAGTATTCTATAAATAACTTCTAAATCCAATTTGGATACAAACTACAGGAAATACAATATATATGCTATACACAATTAACTTTTTATTTAAAATATTTTTCTCTAAGAAAACATATAAAAATGTTTAAGGCTTTATAAAGAAACATAAAAAAAAACTTTCCGCTTAACTAATAAATATCATTCTACCGATTCATCTTTATGCCAATACATCCTATAATAATGCCACTAAAACCAGCATTGCGTCACGAAAGAGCAACAGATTACAGACGATCCACACTATTTTGAACCTATAACTGTTCCGGGTGTATACATTCGTCTTGCTATGTCGATGCTTTAAATGCCTGGAGCGTATATATACGTCTTGCAGAAGTACACTCTTTTGTAAAACCAGTGAAACTTTGGAATGCAATGAAATTAAATGACCATGAAAGTATTTCTGATGAATTTAGTTATTTCACAAAAGATAGAAAGTGGACGAAATCGGAAAAGGGAATATTTTTAAAACAGCGAACTCATAACTACATGTGTGTGTGAAACATTGGGGCACTGGGAAGCTAATCTCGTAATTTTTCGTCGGCAGGTAAGTGGTTAAGGTAATGAAGTGTAATAGGGCAATCATTATTGCTGTAAAGTTCAATATGCAGGTATTGCTATAGGGGATGTCCTTTGAGCCCAAAATAAAATTATATTTCGAGCACGAACAAAATGGGTGATACTATGAACTAGTATTTGTAAAAATGGTTTATGTGGTTTGACGTGAAAGCAAAACACTATTTGTTTTTAATACGTTCATGCACTTGTCCAAACATAGATACATGTAAACACTTTCGTGAAATGATAATGTGTGGGACAACGAATTTGATGTTCTTAATGATAAACGGATTCAAGTAAAGTGTCAATAGGTCCATTTTATAAAATTAAAATACCAAATCTTAAGAAACGAACTTAAAATTTTGAAATCGAAAAAAGAGTAATAAAATTTGTAAAAGTTTAAAGGGAAGATTTCTTGTTACATAACTTTTCTATTGTTTCTGCTTAGATGAATGATACAGGTTTGTAACTATGTTTATTATTTTTCTTATTTAATGGTATTTTTAAAGACAGTAATTCTTGTACATAAGATAATAATAGAAATTTACGATATATATTTCAATAAAAGAGTCACTAACAATCTCTGAATGTATTTTTTTTTTAATTAAATAATATACTAAATAAAACTAAGTTGCATTATAAAACACTATATGAATATCGCATGGAGCGACTGAGATTATACATTTATTTTAATTATATATATATATTATGGTACTAATTTTTTTTCTTCAATTATATTTGTAAATTTTAACTAATGAATCTACTTCTTTAAATGAGATGCATGCTTTAAAAAGCTTTAAATTATTCATACCAGATTCTATAGTTTGAATCAGGATATTTTTCTCTAATGACTTATGCATTGTTTATTCATTTATTGTGCCAAAGATTTTTGGGGAAAAAATAAAATATTAATTAAAAACAAACATCTCAACATTTCAGAATAATCTAGATTGCAGTTCCAATATTGAGTGACATTAGGACAATATGTCGATCCACATGCAATCCGGGCAGTATTATGCTAACGTTTCAGATATAAAATTTTAATTAACTCACTATTTTTTCTCCTGCGAAAACTCTTTTGTTACACTGAATTCTAGTGCAGGTCAAATCTAAACCCTCGAAGATTTTTATATTCTTTTTATACATTTAGGTTAACGAGTGCTGTAAAAAGTTAATTCAATCATTATAAATAGGAAAAATGTATTTTAAATTTTTTCGAGATATGCAAAAATCATTATATGAAATTTCAGTTTCCGAACTTTGTATAATCCAATCCAATTTTTTCATTTTCATTTGCAGAAAGTTTTATTAAAAACAAAAATTTAACTAAACAAGTCTTTTGTCTTTCTTCATTGAAAATGATTAAAATTTAATAAATAATAAATATTAATATAATTAAAATTTAATTACCAAAAGTATGATTCAATAAATTACACACATTATGCATTTATTAGTGTTTTAGTTTTTAAAATTTGTAACACTCGCTAACAATACACTTGTCCACAGAACATCCTGAGGAGGTCCAAAAGATTTCCTTTTTATCCACAGGACATCCTGAGGATGCATTTTTGGAGAAGATGTATTGTTAGGGCTAGTACTACTTGAGACTTAATAAAGTATATATTGTGTACATTTCTGATAGACAGTAGAAATATTTAAAAAAAACTAGCAACAAAAACGGATCATTAGCCCTAAATATTATATTTCTCTTTAATGTTAATACAGAAAAACAACTTATCCTAATAATTTTGATTTTTTTTTATCCTGCTGAAAATCCGATTATATTCAGAGTACAGAAGCTACTATCAGACTTCTTTAACGATAGATTTACTTAGTTGTAATGTAAGTAGCCATATTTTATAACTAACTTTTTGTTTTCAATTAGGATTCTGATGTAACGAAAAATTTTAAATATTGAAGATATTCACATCCACAAAATTAAAAAAAAATAAAGTTATTAGTTATCTCCTTGTTATTTTTTATAGTGTTTGTATTAATTTTGTCAATCACTTTTGTAAGTGTTATTTTCACTGACATTTCTCATTTTTTTTCTTGTCCGTATTGATTGAAAATATTGCCCTTTGGCATCTGCAAACTGCAGCAGGTAACACATACCCGTTTTTCAGGTAAAAGTTGATTTCACGACTGAAAAAACGAGGTTCTTTTGAATTGATCCATTCATGAAGCCAGTTTTCGGTATCATTAAAGCATGTGACATGTTGTTCAGGAAGGCCTTGTTGCATTAACCGGAACAAATGGAAATCGAAAATGACGATGTCTTGTGAATATGGCGAGTGCAGTAAAACATTTCATCAAAGTCCTTTCAAAGTTTCCCTCACGGTGTGGTTTGTTATTGGGAGGAAGCAGAATAACGTTGATATGCCTCTGAATATGTTGCGAAATTTTTCTTTAACTATATGAATCAAAATGAGTAACTGTGATTCGTCACGTTTAGCATTCTTTGACATAGTCGCAGTAACTCATGGAGCACCACACCGACTTCATCACACCAAATGCACACATAATTTTCGTTCCATAAATATCCGTTTTTGACGCTGATGTTCATGGTTATCTGGAATATGCATTCGATTTCTCGCACTTCGGAATATCATAACAAAACCAATTATCATTTTGAGTCACAATGCGAAGCAAAACATACTTCCGTATTTGTCTTTAAAGCAGCATTTTACAAACGATAAAGTGTTCCGCAATTACAAAAGCGATCCGCTCTTTCTATCAATTCACGTAGTACACAGTTTCGCAATTTCTAAACCACCCCATTTTATTATATTGCTTACTAACAATTGATACATACACACTCAGTGTTTCATACAACTGAATAGGCATCACATATGAATATTCCCTTAGGAATGATGCTAATTCTTCATGGAAATTTTTTCAGGTTGACCAGAATATTTTTTTGTCACTTCCCATACAGCACATAATGTTTCAGTTATGTTGCAAAAAACTTACAATCTTTGAAAAACGTTACATATTTAAGTATGCTCTGTGATACCTTTCTGAAACAATCGCCCTTTTTGACTTTCTATCTGTTAAGTGATTGTAACGTTTCTGTTACGTATCTGATTTTTTGTTACGATCGCGGACATTTCTACGTTTTTGAAAGTAATCGAAAAGCAATCTGAACGTTTTTAAATGTTTCTGAAATGTTTATAATGTTTCAATGTTATATGATTGTTACATTTCTGGAACATTTTGTGCTGTTAGGGTTACCTTAAATTTGTCGTTATTTAACTGCCGAAATCAATTTTCGATTCTACTTCCGACAGAGTATATTGTTTATACGCTTTCACTGAAAACAGTACATTTTCATATCATATTGCTAGTGATGAAAGCAGAAGAGTAACGGTTAACTTTATATATATATATATGTATATATGTTACCCGATATGTTCAAGTCACTAAACAAAAGTGTCTTTTATTACTCCTTTTAAAAGTTGCACACAGATGTGAAATCTTTATAATTTTACTGGGATGTTTCTGGTAACACTGTTCGCTATACTCCACTAGTAAATCTCTTGCCTGTCTTTGTCAATATAGAATACTGATTGAAAGTATCGATTTATGAACCTTTCTTATACCTTTGGAAATTTCTTAAAATTTTATTAAATAAAATATCGAAATATGTACTAATACTTTTGTTTTCATCATTTTGTTCTTCCCTGAAAGTTTAAATAATAACCATTACAATTAAATATATTTAACAAAATGATTTCACAGTATGATAATAAAAAGGAAACTTTAAAAATTTAACATATTTTAAAAGGAATTTTTTTAACCAAACACGATATTTTAAGAAATGAAACAGACATTAATATATATGCCTCAAATTTGTATATAATATAAAAATATATATATATAAACAATTTAAATTATTTTTATTAGTTACGATTATATTTTTTGTGCTAAAAAAGTAGACTGATACCACAAAAAAGGAACCACATAAATTATATATACTTATACCTAAGTATATTAGAAAAAAGTATGCTGAAAAAAATATCTTCATATATACCAGATTATGTACTTTTTTGACAATCTGCATGTTTTGCTTTTAATATAAACTTTGATAAGAAACTCACAAAATAAAAATATTTCTTTTGGAAGATTAAAGGATAAAAAAAGATGAAAGAAGAAAAATAACTTCTTAAATTATAATCTAAATGTATTATGTCGCGTTTTACTTAAATAGTCAGTTTCACTAAAACTGAAAAAGAAAAAATAAATATATGCTTCAACGAAGAGAATTTAAGGGATTATTAGATAAGAGCTAAAAAAATACAAATCAGTTTTTTTTTTCTTTCTTTTTTTTTTTTTTTTTTTTCCTCTTTCAAGTGTTTTTTTTTTTTTTTTTTTTTTTTTTTTTGTAATAACAAAGATTTTAAATTTAGGTGAGAAGCTTAAAATATAAATGATATGTTTTTCAAGTATAAGGTGAACTGTGTTTATGTTAAATATATATATTGCATTTTAGATAAATTCAAGAAAAAAAATTGAAAAAAAAAAAAAACAGATCGAAAATTTATACTCAGGTATTTTCAGATTGTGAAAAATTGTTTGTTATATTTTTGAAATAAAAAAAAGTTAATAGAAAGAAAAAAAAAAAATAATAAAATATATAAATCAAAAGAAAAAAAAACACCTCTCGTTTTTTTGGAATTTTGTTAAAATTATAATTTGAAAAACAATTACAATAAGCTCATAAAGTTTGTCAGCTAAATTTGTTATATTACGTTTTTATATGATTATCAAACAGAAGCTCGGTCGGAATACTTTTTACGAAAACTTTTTTTATTAAAATTAAGTATTTTTTTTGAAACATTGGATATGAAAACTTAAAACTTTTAGAGATTATTTACTTCAGTTTCTAATACATGTCTCTATATAATTCTTATTTTCATGCTACTAACATACGTTATTTCAACAGAGATAATTTTTTTTAAATTAAATGTATATTTACAAGAAATTAGGTTTTCCTCTTGAATCTTTGTTCAATCTCCTTTAAAAGAGTGTACGACTGCCAAGCGTTGAATTTGAGTGTATTTGCATAAGAATTGCATACGAGTAACTGATACTTGTTAACGGTCTGAAATTTACTTCTATGGTTGGTACGAAACATGCTTTCTTAATTTTGAGCTTCCGTAGGTTGCATGGTATCCCGTTTTTGTAACTTCTAGATTTGTTAGTATTGTGAAGCATTGTTGTTCTTTATAGAAATAAAAATACGTTCACAATTGGATATTTACTTATCTACAATTTACGTAATTTATTTTCTCTGGAAAATTGTTTTAGGTAAATGATTTTAAATTGGAAGATTTAGAAATATAATTATTGAAAAAAAAATCGGATGCAGAATGCAGATTGTGGTCAATATTGGTAATTTAGAACAGAGTACAAAAATATCCTTTAAAAGAACTCTAATGGTACGTTGTTTCCCACTGGTAATTTTAGGTAATTTAGAAAAAGTTCGGATTTCATTTATTTTTTTAAAATGAAAATTGTAATTTCCACTTAAAATACAAATACAATAAATGTCTAAAGCGCAAAAAAAAAAAAAAAAAAAAAAAAAAAAAAAAGTAAATATTTTTGTTTTTGATTTAGATTTTTTTTAAAAACATATTTTGATAATATATATATATATATATATATATATATAGTACTATTTTAAGCGATTACCTTCCATTTATTAATTATTTTAGAAATTGATTTAATATATTTTAAATTCATTTTTTAATCAGTTCAAACGTTGAATTAATCCAAATGTTTAATTAATCATTTGGACTCTGATGCTTCGAATGCTTAAAATATATCTAATATACATTTTTTAAAACCAAAAACAGTTTTTGCATTTTTTATTTACATGTATATAATGTATTCCAATTTTAATTAGTAATTTTAATATCTAAATAAAAAAAAATAAGAGAAGGATTTTTTTTTTAATATAAATTACTGCAAATGAATTGTGTGAAACAAATAAAAAAAAAAGTTTAAATATTGATAAACAATAAAACGTATTTCTTTACACAAACTTTATAAATAAAGAAGATGGAAAATACAGAAAAATACTTTTTGTACTAATTCTAGATGCAAATTTTGTCGTAAAATGTATTATTTATAATAACCTTATGAGATATGTTGTAGCTGCCAAATATACAGTCATCTATCATAATCATAAAGCTGTAATATTTTCTTAAGACTGTGAATTTCATTTTCTCAACAATGTGAGCATAAAATTCTCATTAAATATCATTTTGTTTCTAAATGTTACTGATGTGTAAAAAATGATTCTAATCATATTAATCATCATGTCAAAAAAATCTCATTTTAATATGTTTAGAACGCTATTTTACTTTTCCTGTGTGAATAACTGAGAATTTAAGGAAATTTATTTTACAATTGTTTATTGTAGTCAAAAAACAAACTTTATTGAATTCCTTGTACCTTTTTCTATTTAGAGTTACCCATATATATTAAAATATTTTTATACCCTTATGCTTTAGTTTTTATTAAAATTTAATGTTTGTTTTGCATGTCTAATCATATCATTGTCTTCTAATCATGTCAAAAAAATTTTTTATATTAATATGACTAGAAAGCTATTTTACATTTCCAGGGTGATTGCCTGAGAGTTTAAGGAACATTATTTTATGACAATTGTTTATTGTAGTCGAAAAACAAACTTTACTGAATTCATTGTATTTATTTGTAATTACAATTATCCATATATAATAAAATATTTTTATACTTTTATGCTTTAGCTTTTAATAAAGTTTAATTTTTGTTTTGTATGTCAGTTTCCTCTTGTTTTTTAAGCAATGTTCCTATGTGATTATGACTGCGGTTTGTGTCTGTCATCCCATGTTTTAACTACCGTAAGTATTTCTGGAATATTTTGCAACTCATATATAATATTTAAGTTCACTATAACATATGCTCTATTGAAAATGGCACACGTGACACTAATGGTTTGTGCGCAGGGACTCCCAAAAGCATTCAATAGTATTATAATCTATGAAAGCAATTTAGTATTTTATGCTTCAGAAATCATAAGCGATATTAATATACGTTATATAGATGTGCCGAATCATGTTTCCTCTAGAAACGGGTATGATTAGCATTAGTTTTCAATTTACAAGATCGCACAAATTATTCATAAACATTTTCAAAAAGTATTTTTTTATATATGCATACATATATAAACACAATATATATATGTAAACATTATCTATAAACAAAAGTTTCCTTCTATTTATAACGAAAGAAAAAAAAAAAGTACATTCCGCTTTTTACGTATTTCTTTAATTATGCTAAGAATATTTCAAGTGCTCTTATATATCCAACCAGGATTATAAGATATTTTTCTATAGAAATGGTTAAAAATTAAACTTAAACTTCAAACATTGCTAAAATCATTAAATATCTGCTCAAAATTTGCCAATTAATTTATTAGGAACGTTATAAAATTTAAAAACAAGCAAATCAAGAAATAAAATTTTAATGGATTTCGTTTAAAGAAGAGAAAAATAGGTTAAGGGTTGTGTAAATAAAAAATAGAAATTTTAAATCTCGGAAAAATTGTTTCGAGTCGGAATAATTAAGTAATAAATAACGCATATATAAATACACAAAGTTTACACCTTTAAAGTACAACATCGAAGTCAAGCCATGCTTCTCTTTTTCCGAGTAAAAATGTTACTTGTTTAGATTTTTTTTTTTTTTTTTTGTCATTGATAATTTATACTCCTTCGACCTCAATTTTCAAGCATGATTTATTGTGTTATAGATTTCTTAATCCCACAACTGATGGCATATGGTGTTATGTTTTCTGGAACTTATTATAAATAATTATTACGCAGTTTAGAAATTCTTCTTTTTTAAAATTAACGATAATATATTGAAATATATAGTTTATCTTCAAAATCGTAGGTGTAGTTATTTTCTCTTGTTAAAAAAAATATTTATTTAACTTATAAATTTTATATATTTTTAAAATTGTGAAAGGACATCAAAATCTAATTTTAAGACAGTTAAAGAATTAAACAGGTTGGTATTCACATTCTTTTTTTTTTAATTTTATTAGTTTTTGTAATGAATTTACATTTACATGATTTATTTTATACAGAACAATTGAATAACAGGATTTATTATACGCACAATGACAGACTCTTTGGAAAACTGATGCTAACTCTTTTTACTTTTTTTTAAGCCTCAAGGGTGTACATGTCTTCTTTAATGATTCTTTTAAAGTACATTATTTACACAATTAACTGAAAATTATAAATTTAAATCTAACTAAATAACTAGATGATGACTGAAATTCCAGAGCAGTTACTTTGCACTGAAGCCTAATCAGTATTTTACTGACTGAATTAATTTCTGGAAAAGCGATTCCTGGCAACATTATTTAACTTCACTTTGTTACCATAGTGACAGAGTTTCATGTGAAGGGATTTCTGTAATAAAATATAAAGAAAAAATTTGATTTGAGAGTATTTGTCTGTAATATTACATTCCTTGAAAGACAAATAAGACATATAGATATGTCTTATGTCCTAATCTAGAATTCAATTTTTAGATGTTATTGTTATTTTTTAGAATAGTATTTCTGCCGTATATGATTATAAAAATAATATGATTATAAAGATAAATATAATATTAATATTTGTAAAAAAAAAAAAAAAAAAAAAAAAAAAAAAAAAAAACATTACTTATTTTTTAATTAACGTCAATATATTTTAATAATATTTTGTATCTTATGTATTGATTTCTAAATCAAGCAAAAATCATAAATATTAGTAATTCTCCTTAAATACAAATGGCTAATTTTTTTTTTTTTAAACTTTACATGATGTTTTAACTAAAGAATATTGTAATATATATATATATATATATATATATATATATATATTGATTAAAAACATAAGGGACAAAAGTTTCTAAAATATAAATCTATTATTAATTTCTCGTTAAATGTAATTCTAAAGTAACATGTATTCGTGAATTGATAGTCAAATTGGTCTTTTTTAAAACTGATGAAAGTTAATGTGTAAAAATTCCAATTTTAACAGTAATAGGAAATTTTGAAATTTTGATACCGTATTATGCTAATGACAGATTTTTCGTTTTTAGGTTTCAATTTGATAGTTTTTGTATGTTATATCACAAACTTTGAAGGAAAATATCGAGGCATAGATACGTCTGTAATCTGTTCTTTAATTGAACATTTACATATTGTTGTTATTTTAGAATAATATTTTTCCCATATATGTTTATATATTTAAAAAAAAAAAAAAAAAACTGAAAACTATTATGTTGATATTTGTATAAAATGTATTATGTATATATATATATATATATATATATATATATATATATATATATATTAATTAGCGTAAATTTGCCAAAATATTTATAAAAAATATTTATTTTAATAAATTTTAATACAATTTAATTTATTAGATAAAAATTTCTAAATGAAATAAAAATTATAAATATTAGTATTTTTTTCTTTTTTTAAGTAAAACATTAAAAGACATATATGTGAATTAAAAAACATTATATACATATATGTGAATAAGGTGGATGGATAGGTATATATGATGTGTGTAACTGTAAAAAAAAAATATATATATATATATATAAATATATATATATATATATATATATATATATATATATATATATATATATATATATATATATAATATATCATGCTAAGAAGCGTGATGAATATTAAAAAAGATTCTAAAATAGAAATCTATTATTAATTTCTTATTATATAGAAATTCCTAAATAACATGTATTTGTACATTGATATTCAAAGTGGTCTTTTTCTAAACTGATGAAAGCTAATATATAAAAGTTATAATTTTACTTGTTTCTTAAAGTGTGAAGAAAGTTTGAAATTTTTCACTTACATTTGTTTAATACAGTATTATATTAATTATGAATAATTGTTAATTATGAATCATTATTAATTATTATTTTATTTAAATATGTAATTCCTAAGTATTCTGTAACATAGTCTATTTTAAAAGTCTGAAATGTGAATATTACGAGGTATCTCTCGCTACTTTTGGAGATACGTTCTAGTGAGAAATTCACTTTTATCTTCAGAGTTCCTTTTCATGTCCTGTATATTTACAATTTTAGAAGAAATTTAAGGTAATTTATTTCTTACGTCTGAGAAAGAAAAAAATTAACTAGTGCTGTACAATTAAGATTTTTTTTTTTTTTTTTACAAGTAATTAAAATAGCAAAATATATATCCATTTAACTACACAAACAACATCTATAGAGCAAAATGACCATTTTAACTGCATATTTAAAAGCACGTAATGAAATATTGTAAAAATTACTTCATTTGCGCAAAGTATCACCGCATATTTTTATACAATTTATGGCTTTTAAATTTATGCATATTTTAGCGAGTGGCGAGTGTGGATTATGCTTCCCATGACTGCACTTTATTCAAAGTTGCAATTTTTTTTCTTTCTAGGAATAAACTATTAAATCTCGAGAAATATATCTGTTAAAAAATTCCTTTGATATCGAAAAAAATATTTTCAAAAAATAAAATAAAAAACCATAACCCTGTTTTGTGTGCCCAGTGCCTGTTCTATGTGCCCAGTTATTTCCTGACTATTTCTTTTAATTAATTTCTCCATTTGCTTTTCTTTACCCATTTCATCAAACATTAAAAGAAAAGATCCCTCAAAAATTCGAGAACTTGGATTTCAGATACTTCATAGGATATTAAAACAGACTTAACCTGTTTAAACAGTTTAGTTACAAACTTTACCTGTAACTAAAACAGATTTAACCAGAAGACCTAATACCATAAAAAAAATTTGTAGCTCTGTGCATACGCAACCATATGCAAAAAAGAGCACCACGTGTACATTATCCCATCCTTGAATTTTTTTATACGTATTGCCATTTTACGATGAAGAATCTGCTGCTTTCTTCAGAATATTTTGAAATCAATTTAAATCATATTATAGTCGTATCATTTTGTAAATACAAAAAAAAAAAAAATGTAATAGAAAAGTAAATAAATTGAAATTGATTATTCACGACACAAAAATTTGTAAATAACTGCAAATAAATTGAAATCGGTTTGAGAGAGAGAAAAAAAAACCTTTTAACTTCTATGGACGTTTAAGAAATCATTAAAGGTTGAATCGTTTGGATTTTTGAAGTGAAGTTCATAAAGACAGATAACATTGTAATGACATATCTTTTAATCTAATACTTTAATTTATATAGTGGTTCCACAAATATTTTTCTGTTTATAATGTTATTTCTAATGATATAGAATTATATTAGTTTAATTAATGATGATGATAATAATAATAATAATAATAAAACATACGTTTTATCAAACCAAATTTGTGCCTAAGAGTTATGTCTGAAATCGATTGGTTTAAAGTAGCTAACTTAGAAGCCTTATATTTCTTAAACTAAGTATGTATAAACTATGCCTCGTACACAAACAAATATATATATATATATATATATATATATATATATATATATATATATATATCAGTAAAGCTATTTTTAGTGACAGAATATTTATGCTAGTTATTAAAAATAAAAAAAAAAAATGGGGAAAAAGTATCAGTTAAAAATGGCAGCCGGAAATTATTTTAAAAGGGACGTTTCTTAGATGTTTAAAAGGCACATTTGAAATTTCAAATTAGATAAGTTTTTTTTGTATTTATTTTATCTGCAAATTACTTAAATTGAATTTTTAAATCACGTATGTATAGAGTTATTAAAGTTTAGGTATTGCAAATAGGTACCAAATTAAAAAATTTAGTTGTTGTACTAATATTAAAAATGCAATGTATGTAATTTATTTAAGTATTTTTATACTTATTCAGAGCTGCCAACCTAATCCGGCAAATTGGCAGTACCGCCCCTTTTTCTACACTACTTAATTTTTAGAGACTTTTTCTTCTTAATTCGTGGTAGATACATTTGAAGAGAAATATTCTAAAAATTATGTGGTGTAGAAAAAGGGATGGTGCATGTTTTTAGGCAGAAGAATCAAATTTTACATTCACAATATTGTTTAAATAGTGCATATTCAGTACTATTTTACTGGTTTTTGAGCTGACGTTATTTGTTACATTGTAAATATGAATATATTTTTTCAAATGGTATATACCTCTTTGGTAACGGTATGTTTTATATTAACGCATTTAAGACTTAGAGAATATAAACATAGCTTCTGATTTATTATGCGTGTTAAAAATAAAAAAAATCGAAAATTACATTATTTCGCTTGCTAACGATATAGACTGAGCTCCTTTGAAGGACAGATTCATTAGACGTTTCTTCTCACATTCTGCGTTCATTTTGTTTTGTTTTGTTTTTTTATTTTGTGTATCTCATCCCTTACTTAAATAAATAAATAAATATATGCATATAGGTTTCCCGCCCTTTTATCCGTAATAATTATGTTTCTGGTATAAATAGGTGATAGGTAAATATTTTATTTTATTTGTTTTAGAAAAAAAAAAAATACAATAATAATATCATGTGAAACCACTTTTTTTGGGGGATTATATAATACAAGAAGTATTTAATTTTAAATAGCGCAAAAATATTATAAATCGTTTAGTAAAATTAAATCTTGCTTCATTCATTACTAAATGTCTAATACATAAACAGAAATTAAATTAAAAACCATTTTACATGGGAGTAATTTAAAAACAAAAATCAATTATAAAGTACTTACAAACTTTAGTACAAGAAACCAATGCGTTACGTGTACAAAAAAAAAATATATTTTTTAAATATATTTTACTACTTTAATATTTTCAAACAATGTATTAAAAAATCATTTTTCATATTTAACTTTGAATTTTAAGGATGTTTGTGAAATTTTCTTTCTGCTATAATCCTACATATTAAAAAAAAACTGGATTTTAATAACTTGAAATATATAACGTTAATAAAACATAATCTATTGTCAGAAAAGGAACTGAATGTTCTAAATACTCCAGATAAAAATATTCCTGGCTTGGAATTTAGAATTATATTTCATACGACTTAATAAAAATCATGCAATAATGTGATATATATATCCTTTATCATTATTTATCTAATACGGTACTTTGGAAATATTTTTTAAATATTTTTTAATTTAATTGCACATAAGTGGAATGAATCGCAAATAATAAAAAATATATTTAAATTAATAAGATATGTATTTTTTTTTATTATTATTTTAATAAAGAAGTGCATATGTAACAACTGTATCATCTTTTGTTTCCTGAAATGTCCATGCTGCAATTTACTTCTGCGAATATTTAGTGTACCAATATTGTACATTATTTAATTTAAAGTTAATTAAAAAGTTAATTTAAAGTTAATTTTAAAGTTAATTTAAGAACTACATAGTAATCTTTTTACAGTTATAATTCAGCACATTTACTTAAGGTATTTAGTTAAACTCAAAACATGCGATTATGTGGCACCATTGAAGGCAGTTTATACGTACAACGGAATAAATATTTTTAAAAACCATGCACAGCTAATATTTATGCGTAAACATAATTTATATAAAATTTTAGTTTTAAAAATTATCGATATCATAACTTTTTCTAAACCAATATTTAAAAATACAAAACATCATATTTTATATTCTAAATCATTATTGTATTAGTTTTATTATGTATAGGTAAATTTTAAAAATGGTTTATATTTTGCCATCGAATGCATGCGTACTTTAAACTATGTGAAAAATAAAAACAATCGTTTCATAAGGTCTTATCTTATTTTATTTTTATTTTTTATACAAAATCTGTACTAAACAATAAATTTTGTAAATGTAAATAATATATTCAACTGAAGACATCTTCGTACAACCATGCGTAAGTTTGCGATGTTTATACATTTTCATGATTCAATATCAAAACTGATATGGCGTCAATAAAGTATATGTTGTACAAAACATACAAAGATATTAAATGCTAATAGTTTTTTTTATATAGGATTTGGATATTTTATAAAACTTTTCATCTTTTACTAAAACCTTAATACACTAATATATAATGTTTTTCAAATGATATTTTTTTTCGTTAAATTTAAATGATATTAAAATTTATTTAAAATAGATTGCAAGCGTTATAACTTTAATTCATTTTTCCAACAAAAAAATTGTACGTCAAAAATAAAAGAATTACCAAATATATTATTAAATGTAAGCAAAAGGAGAAAACGATTTTTAAATTGTTATTTTTATTTCAATTATTAATTCTTGAAATACATTCCGTAGCCATTTTGTTTAAAATATATTTAGTTTTTAAACTGCAAGATTAACTTTAAATAAATAAATACAAAATTTGTTTCAGGATAATGAGATATAGATTCGAAAATTAAAACTTTTTTGTTCTTGAAAATAAGTTAATCAACCCAGAGGAAATTCACAGATTATAACATGTCAACGAATTCTGCCCGATAATATTTTTTCGTGTGTTTATCATGTAATAAATTTCGCTTCTTCTAAGAAAATATATAATTAAATTCGCTGGTCTTGTAATAAATTAAATTACGTATTCGTCATTTTTTAGTCTCATTCAATCTTCTTTGTTTGAGTTATAATATACAAAAAAAAAAAAAAAAAAAAAAAAAAAGAAAAGAAAAATACTAAAATAAATTATTGGACGGAATATTTTAGCGAAAATATTCTGTGATAAACATCCCATATTTTATTGGAAATAAATTACGTTATAGTAAAAAATAACCTCAAGCTTAAATTGAATTATTTTTAGTATTGATTCATATTAAAAGATCAAACTAATAATAACGCTGTTTAAGAATTTTGTTGCCGTATTTGTAAGAATAAAAATATCTATATATACCTCGTACTTTTTTTGAAAATATATGAATGATATATATATGTATATATATATATATATATATATATATATATATATATATATGTCTTCATAATGTATGTTCTAAACAAGTATGAGTAAAATGTATTGTAACTCCATGAAGGAATTGTCAGGAATTAAGTAAATTTAAATCACAAACGATCAGTGTTAGTGCAAATAAATGATTAAATTTTCAATGAAAAAAAATATATATATTAAGTTTCTGTTGTGTAGCCACTACTTCAGTAATTCTTGCTGTACGACGCGGCATGGTGTAAACAGATCGATATTTTTTCAAAGTAAACTTTCGTATTTCCGAGTTTTCTAAATTCTGGTAGGCCCACTGTTTCTAAACTTGTATCACTGTGCTGCTGTCACGTTGCACACAAGCTGCTATTTCACGATAGAAAAATTAACCTTCACGAAAATTAATGATTCTACCCCGTTCGAACTCCGAAAATATTTAAATGTAACCCTCTTTCGTCTGGGAATATTGTTATATTTCACTTAACGTTTACAACTAGCAAATAACCAAAGACTATTTTCAAAGTCCCACTGCAATTCTCTTTGTATACGGTTTCAACAGCAGTTCAGAGATCGCTGCTACGCCCACGCACGCGTGATAATTCTGGAATTTTAATAATTTGCTTAACACTATAATTTGCCTTTGCGGAAAATTTCGGCAGAAACGCATCATTCCTTCCTGGTTTTGCAACTTTCACAAACATGAGTGTATATATGTAATGTATAAAAATATAAATAAAAGAACTTAGTAATTGAGCATTTTCCACTTGTTAATGAATTTGTTTTGTTCATCTTATTTGTTATAGTTTTATGATTGATGAATATTTTTTTACATTCAATTTGTTGGTTATAATACGGTTCATCTTTAGCGTGAATGGATTTCGTCATTCATTATAGCGAGAGTATTATGATATAATTCATCTTCAATCTTATTCCAGGCCTAATTTATTTAACGTTTTCGGTGAAATTGGTATTGGAAATATATCTATTATATGCTAAAGTTTATTAAGTTTTTTATTTACATTTTATACTTTATATGTTTACAATTAAATTCAAACTGCTGCACTTGCACACATAATTTCAGTGTACTTTGTTTTATTTAACAACTTGTTTATTTTGTTTAGCAATGTAAACATATATATGATTTCATATATACACGTTTTGATCATTTTAGGTTTATCTCTTATGTATATCTATCTATCTACCTATATATTCACTTGCTTAAGTTTTACTAAATTCACAAATCGTGAAATTAACATGAAAAAATAATATATGATAGTGGTATCGTAATTGAAATTTTATGATGAACGGTCTGTTACTGTAATTGGATGATTTTTTTTTTTTTTTTTTTTTTTTTTTTTTTTTTTTTAATAATTTTCATACCAGTATATACTTATATATATATATATATATATATATATATATATATACATGTTTATAATCATAATCTGAAAATCAATTAAGAAAGATTTGAATGTAAAAAAAAAAAAAAAAAAAAAAAAAAAAAACTATTACTAAACATTTACATGCCAACGCGCAAAACGCTGCAAAAGGAAATATAAAGTTTATTAAAATGAAAGCAAAAAAAGAAGCAAATTGAGATATAAAAATTTAATAGTAATCCCAAAACTCCTATAGATCTCTGTCAAGGAAGACAGACACACACCCACACACATACATAAAGTAATTGAAGAATATGAGAAAGTTCTGAAAGAATGATTCGTTAAGCCAGAAAAAACATCTTTAGTCCCAAACTTCTCGAAGATGAAATCACAAGAAATGTATAGCAATTGACTCTAAAATTAGAATACATTCATACAATACATTAATTTATGTATATATATATACATTAAACAAGGAGAATGGAAAATAATGATAAACCTCCACACCAAAAAGAGCGAACTCTCTTCTGGTAGCAGAAAACATCCTTTGCACTAAATTTTCTTTATGCAAATTAAAATGTTTACAAAGTAAGACTAGTGGGTACGGTTAAAGATAAAACGTTTTTTAAGATTTTCAAAAACCATATGCAGCTTTTTCTTTGTCGTAAATGAGTTTCATTGAATTAAATTTCTTAAACAAAATACTCTTCACTAAAAACCTATCTTAAAATCAGTTCGTTCAATTTCAAAATTTAAAACCAAAATTTTGCCCTTTATCTCAAGTTCCTATTAACACTTTTTCATTTATTTTTTTTGTAATTTGTATGCACAGAAAAGAGTTTTATCATCAGTGTCCGTGCAGTTTAAAATTAAAACACAAGGGAAAGTTACACTTGCATATTGTTCATAATTATCACAGTAAATGACAATAACTTCTTCAATGTATTTAAAAAAGATAATGTAATTCATGTTTCTTTCGTAAATATTAAGAAAAAGAGGTTTGCAAAGGCACTAGACCCACTTTTTCCCATCAGCATATCTCGGATTAGTCAAAAATATTCCGTAACATTAAACAAAACATTTTCGAAAATACAAAATTTTAAGGTTAATCCAAAGTTTCTTTTCGCAACCATTCACGAGGCAAAAATCGTCGTAAATATTTTTAAAGATTTCTAGGACTAAACTTTATTATCAGAATAATTTAAAAACAAATAATTGAAGGAAATTGTAATTTTCATTTTCAAGATTATGTGCGTTGTCACTTGAGCAGTTTGATCAAGACTGGTCAGTTTCAATAAATGTTGGGAGTGAAAATAATTTGGAATAAAATTTTAACTTTATTAACTGACTAGAATTCCTTTTAAATATAGGTATTATATTTAAATGTGAGTTAAAGTTTGCGGCATCCTCCTCACACAGAATTATATATCTGATAAAACTGATCCTAAATTTTATTTAAATAAATAAAAAAAAAAAAAAAAAAAAAATGGTTCACATATAATACTTGTTACCCTACCTATAATATACAATCTGCCTTTATACTACTAAAATGCAATGGAAAGGAAAATCGTGCGTGATACACCAGATTATTTTATTACATAATAATACTGTTCTTTAAAGTAAAATATTCGATTCAATTTAAAAACTGATAATAGCAAAGTTAGGCACTATGCTTATAAGTTACATATTAGCTTCTCCTATAGACAATTGTATCTAATTTCAACGAAAAAAATTTTTTTTATAATATACAAATAATAGATCATCTCCAAAAACAATATGCAGTTATCCATTATCAATCATCCAAAAACCATGCATGTACTATTAACAGTTTTGAATAGCCATTGAGATTTAATCACTTAGGGATTGGATAAAATTATTAATATAGTTAATTACTTTTCACTTAAAAGCCATGATAAATATAATTACATTTACACTGATCTGTGAAGGATTTAATATAAAAATTTATACGTAAAGAGTAAAATAAGAACAAATTAAATCAACGTACTTGTTAAACATAAAGTGCAAGAGAAGCACTTCCGGGATAGCACTTTAATTAACGTGTAAATTGTTATTTTCCCATTTGAGAAATTTAATTGGAAGTTTGTAAATGAAAAGTAAGTTGAATTTATGTAACGGTAATTTGTATCGGAATTAAAATGTGGGTAGTTTTTTCATATATTAATAATTCACATTTTGTATAAAAAACCGAATTCCAATTGCAGTCATTTAAGTAAATTATAAATGACAAATTTTCATTGCCTTTCAAAATATTTCTTTAAAATATTTAAGACCTTTTCAAAAAGTTTTTTTTTTTTTACTTTTATTATAAAATGAGTCTAGAAATAATATGTATTGCACAGATAATTATTAGGTCGCAACGATAATAATCTAAACAAAATTGAATAATTTTCAAAATAATGATAATAATTAAAAAGTTTAACATTTTGATAGAAGTATTTTATCCACTATTTAAGAAAATGTATCTATACATATAAGGTGTTTAAATGTAAACAAAATAATGATAATTAAATGGTATTTGTGTTCTAAAGTAAAAAAAAAAAAGAAAAATATTTTTATTATTATTACGAGTATTTTTAGATCATGCGAAATGTTCAAAAAAAAAAAAAAAAAAGAAGAAGAAGAAGCACACAATGGAATTTGAAATGTAAAGTTTATGAGGATACTCGTATTTCACATACCTTCGTTTACGAATGATTCGAGGATTTTGTCATTTGTAAAATTCGTTTATTTGATAGTATGTTCAATAAATTCTAAGATCATAAACGAAACACATGACTATTTCAAGAATGATGAGAATCTTTTTTTTTTTTTTTTTTTTTTTTTTTTTTGGGGGGGGGGGATTAGAGATTAAATAAATTAGAACACTGGAAAAATATTACAGGAGGGAGGGAGAATGCGCTGAAGACAGAATATGTATTCGTATGTATACATATATATATATATTCATTTGAAGGATTTATGTCCATATGTGAGTCCAAAAAGTGTAGTTTTCATGACATATTGCAATCTACAATACGAAAACATTTCAGTATGTCACCACTAAAATCTTCATCGCTTAGATCTTCTAACATGTGGATTTTTGGAAAAATCTGTGCTTAGTAAGCAAAAAATACTTTCATATTAGTTATTTTTAGCCAAACATATACGAGAAACGCTTATTTTCTTAAATATCTGAAATATCTTAAGGGTATTTTTCGTGTTGTTCAATGTTATAGATAACTTTCTTCCCATTTATGGGAATTTTACTTTCGTTTACCCAGTATCATATTCGAATCCTTGTCCTGGAATGGATTTTCATAGGCGTTCGTATAAGACTTTGAGCTATAGGTATCGCTTTAATTAACTATACTGTGCATATAATGACGGTAGAGCGATAATAACGGTAGATACCATAACCAAACCGATTTATTGGAATGCCACATTGGACCTCAGCAGCATCGAATGACATCTCCCGAGGTTTAAAGATATTGTCTTCACTATACTGAACAATCCGCGGAGTAGTAGACCTCCATCTGTAGTGATCAGTTTAACCAAGGGAGACTTTTATTAAATCTTTGGAATGGCAGATGAAGAAACATCATAAAATTTTGCTAAAATTATTGCAACATTTTAGATGAATTCATCAAGAGTTTCTTCAGTCAGATCTATCACTGTAGATGACAGTCTACCACCTCGTGCTTCATCTTAGAGACGTCAGAATCCTAAGATATGCAATAATTGCTGGAGACTGCTTGGATCCACAGAGTGGTTTTCATAAGAGGAAAGAAACATCCTACATACGGACATGACTGAGAAACTGCTCAATTGGGAAACAACTCTACTATTAATAGATGGCGAACTTTTATGTCTGTTAAAAGTCCATTATGGTTCACCCGTAACAATAAAAATAATTACTTTTTACCATTCCCTAAGAGCACAAAATGTTTCAGAAACGTAACAGTCATATAACATGGAAACATTTTAAATATTACAGAAACGTTCAGTTAGCTTTCCGATTACTTTCATAAACGTAGAAATGTCCGCGATCGTAACACAAAAATCAGATACGTAACAGAAACGTTTTAATCAAATAACAGAGATAACATAGAAAAGGACGAATGTTTCGGTAAGGTATCAGAGAGCATATTAAAATGTGTTACATTTTTGAAAGTTTGTAAGCATTTTGCAAAATAACTGAAACATTCTGTGCTGTATGGGTTTTGTAGACAAAAAGGTAAATTTCCTGTAAGATTTACAGTTCTATGAAGAATTACACATAAAATAATTGAATGATTTATAGAACAATATTTGCAGGTAGTGATGCTTTAACAAATAATAAAAGATTTATAAAAAATAATCAGACAAATAACCATATTTTTATACGATAAAAATGATGCTCGTTTGTAAAAGAACCAACCGGTTTTATATATATATATATATATATATATGTATATTAAAATATTTTTTTGTAAAAAAAGACTGCACAAATATATATATATATATATATATATATATATATATACCTACGGACATATATTTAAAATTATACTACAAAACAAATTATTTTGTAATAATTAAAATGTCAACAATGATCTTAAATTTCCATACATAATTATGTTTAAAGCAATTTTTATTCAAAAAACTACTTTGAAAAGTATAGAAAAATAATTTCAGGTTGTTATGCTTTTGTGAAAAATATCGTAAGTTTTAATCATCCTTTAAAAGAAAATTTATTGCTTTCATTGAAATTTTAATCAAGTGTGTTTATTTTTAAGAAGGTTTACAGTGTAAAACAATTTAAAAAAAGAAATATATCGGTGAAAGATTTGTTTCGGATAATGTATTTTATATTAATAGCGCTTGCCATAAAGACTGTAATAAAAATACATTGAGTAGGAAAAAAAAAAAAGTCTTTATTACTTGCATTTTCCGCATAGTTGATTAAAGAATTTTAATTATTTTCGCAATGAAAATCAAAAAATTATAATTACACCGATGACGATAAATTTGTTGAAGCAGTTCTGACATTCTTTTTTTTCTTTTTTTTTTTTTTTTACTTATACTACAGAAGAAGGAAAACTGAGAGAAAAAAAAAATGTTATACAATTATGGTATAAATTTGCATATAATTTGTAATTCTCTTAAATATTAAATTGGGGTGACCCTTGCCAATTTATCTTTATCTTAGAAATTATACATTAATATATTAACATTTTTTGTTATCTCTTTTGTCACTATACATATAATACTAGCCAACATGTTTTAAATATTTATTGTAAAGATATACTAATCCATTCAAGCGTTTATATATATATATATATAATGGAATATGATTTTTTAGCTTTTATCATTAAAAAGAAGACTTACTTTGAATAAAAAAAAGTTTTAATGTTTTATACAAAAAAATATTAATAATAAATACATGTTTATATTTTGTAGAATCACTAACCTACGAAAGTTTCGTTGTTATTTTTTATATATTATACTGAATGTATAAAATATAAAAAAATTTTTCATATGAAAAAATCTTAAAGATAAGTATTTAGAATTAGCAGTAATTTTGATTTACTGATGTGTTACAATCAGGCACGAAGCGCATTAGATTACATTAAAGTCATATAGACCTACTATCTATGCTAGTTTATCCGTAATGGTATTAATCCCCGCCTTTTTCTCACACCAGAATATTTGTAGAGCAATAGTCTTCTTATTTAATCATGAGAATTTATTGCTGAATATTACTCTACAACTATTCTGGTGTGAAAAAAAAGGCGGGGCCTAATATCATTACGGATAAACTATCATAGTTAGCAGGTCTATCTATACATCAAAATTCAAACAAATTCGGAATATGCTTTTACAATGTTGATTTGAAATTTTAGGTGGCCGCCTCTTGAAAACAAGAGGGCGGAGCAACTTGGTTAGCGAACTCATCCACGATATTTTATTGATAAGTTCACTGTTCAAATTTGGTTTGACAAATTTATTTCGTTTTGACAAATTTATAAAGGACTACTTGATAATTTTTTCGGCAATTCTGGGATACAAACAAAATATTATATACCGTATGTTTCACTAGTGTTATTACCATAAAGGCAATTGGAGAAATTAATACAAACTTAAAAGTTGATAATTTTTCGCATTTATTCTCGAAATAAACGAGGAAAGTACAGGGGTCGTACTCTCATTCCTTTTCTCGGGACATTTTCGAGGCTGAGAAATTTCCACCATTATAGATAACACTATATCTATACTATAATCTCCACACTTTTCCATCCCGCCATATCAATATAGAAACACTATAAAGATTTGTACGTACAATTAGGGATTAAAAGACAGAAATATCTCATATTTGATAGTATCCTGAGAAAAGGGCGGAGAGTACGACCCCTGTATATTTTTATCAACAAATATTTTTCCTACAGTGTTAATAAGTGTTTAACTTGTTGTAGAAAAAAAGTATATTTAACCTATTTAACATAAATCACTCTTGAATTATACAGCAAATTATATTATATTTAACATCTTTTAAAAATAAATTAAATTCAAATTAACTACTTTACATTAAAAATTGTTAGTGAAAGTCAACTTTCTAACCTTAATGTCTTTAATTAAATAACTATTTCGTATATATATATATATATATATATATATAACATATACTTAATTCTGTAGATTATTTCCTAATAACTTTAAAGAAGGTATTTATGTTATTTTAAATAATTGCTTTTATCGCATGAGTAATTTTAATTAATTATAAAATAGTTCTGACTACTGTCAAAATTTTACACAGACAGCAGCTGCAGAAGATTTATTTGTATACTGTAGAGTTTGTTTGTAGAAAATTTAATTAATTTAAAGTATATTGCATTTAGTTCTATAAACTCAATAATAACTAAGAAATAAAATTAAAATTACATTTATTATATTGTTGAAACATTTCTGTTGAATGATTAGTTTTAACATTTAATTTCTAATTTTGTGATTTAAGTTATAATTTAATTATTAAATTTACGATTAAATTTAATGCGTTATACTTTTGTTGAATTATAATTAAAGTAATTTTACATTCTTTAATTTAAACATGCATATATAGAATATATTTGATAGATTTGATCATGCATATATATGCATATATTTGATCATGATTATATAGATTTGATCATGCATATATTTGAATTTTTATTGTGTATTCAACGTGTAGTATTATAAATAAATTTAAATATTTTAAGCGAAAATATTTAATATTTTCAATTACAGATTGATACATTATTTCATGTTATATTCTGTGAATAGCATAATACATAAATAGGAAACTTAAACATATTAAAAAATAAATATATTCTAAGTGTATAATTTAGAACAAAAGATAACGAATACATTTTCATTTTTAATTTCAGATAAATATGCATTTATAAAGGCCAAATTTCGTCAAAAAACTATGTAACGAGTATAAATTAGATGGATTATATTTACGGCCGAATTGATGTCAGCATAAAATATTTTGAAATATATGTAAAGGAGTTCTATAATAAGAAAATATGCTATCATAATATTAGGAGTGAGTGAGAGGGTGGATTATGTATTAGATCTTCGCTGTAGTCAATTACAATAATATCAGTGATAATGTTAGTAAACAAATTAAGATTATTATGGATTATGGTGTATATAACTAATAATAAAATGATGCAAGCAAAACACTGTTATGATATAAGATATATTATATTCAAAAATTCTTTTAGACACGAAACACATTTAATATTTAAATGCATAATTTTATACATTTTAAATATTTCTTATTGAATACAAAAAATGAATTATACACACCATTATCGCTTATTTTCTTTCAGCCACAAGGATTATCACCCCTATACTGAAGTTGTACTCGTCGCGTGAGCGTTAGCGCATATCTTTTCATTGTCACAAGAAACGTCGTTGAAGATTACGCCCATTCAAAATATAAATACAGGTTCGTATTTTTCTTCATGTTGAAGTTAGTTGAATTATTTTTAGACACATTTCAATCATAACAATCCTCCAGGATGATTCCAATTTTTTCCCCTTTAATGTTCCAATTCCTTTTTTAAAGTTAGAACAATATTTTCCCTAAAATATACCTCGTACATAGTTTTTAATCCACTCATTTCCAAGAGCATCCATAAAATACTTTTGTAGGTATTCGAAAACATGTATCGAATTTAAAGATTTTTTTATACTATTTTGTTAACATTCTCTCTTGTTCTCTCTTCGTATACGTATTTTTTTAACCCGTTAACGCCCGAATAAATTTTGCAAAATATTATTAACTGATTATTTCACTTCTAAATTAATATAGACAACTACCAGTAAAATATATTAACTTAAACAATTCTTCTGATAGTTTTAAATTTAAAGCCTATCTTCATTTATTGACGTTTAGTGTTCAAGCGAGAAAACTTAGAGATAGAAAAACTTCAAGATAACATGACAAAGATCTTGAAAGTAAAGTATTATAATATATATTGTTATTCAACTTGATTTAAGCTAGTATACCTGTGCAAAAAGCACATATATGTGCGACGAATGAAAAATCATAAAATGACTATCCAAATTATGAAATAATAATTAATAGTAGGCACATAAAACTTTCAGAGATCATTTAGAGTGACGTTATAAACTGTCACAAAAAAGCAGAAATCATTCCAAGAAACCACAAAAAATATACGTGTCATTTTATTAGCTGTCCTCAAATGAGGACACTGGTCGCTAACGGATTAATATAAAATATATTTTATAACTAATAAAACCATGCTAATGTTATAAACGTTTTTTTATGTACAGTTATTAAACATTTAACAAAGTTAAATACTTTAAAGTTAATATATTTCTTTATAAAAAAAAACAAAATTTATTGTAAATTAAAAAGCAAATATTGTACGAAAATATATCGATGCTAAAGAATAATAAAAAATAAGGTAGAATAAATTTCTGAGGTAAGTTAAAAGAAAAGTATTCTTTAATGTTATTTGCAGCTTCTTTAATTATTATTATTATTGAGAAATATTTTTGTTAATTTCTCTATTTCGTTGTTTATGAGACAAATTTCGTTAAATGCAATTACCTTGTATACGCTTTATTTCTGAATAATTTAAATGCAGAAGTGCATAAAAATTAATTTAAAGTAGTCAACAACCATACCTATTTATGTTACCAATGTCTTTTGTAAATTATGATTTAGGAAAATTTTGTTTACAGTAACAAAGTAGATGATTACTTTTTACTTTCATCTTCACGAGAGTTTATATTAAGTAATTTTATTTCAATAATTTTATAAAAAATTTTTAGCTGCATATTTTCTTCTTGATTTTGCCGACAGAAATGGTGAATTAATCGTACAAAATAGAGGTATGTGTAATCAGTATCTAAAGTATAGATTCAAATACGAATAATTAATTTTAAGTTAAGTGCTATTGTGTTCTATTTCTTTAATTCTGTAATAAATACTTGAAATTTCAAGAAATTATTTAATAGATCTGAAAAAAGATTAACGAGAAAAATGTTTTTGTATGTGTTATAATAATAAATCCCTTAGCAAAAATATTTTTTTTTCTTTGTTTTTATGTGTGTTTTAAATTTCAAGTCACAGAAATGTTCGCAGTTTTTAAAATTATAATAATAATTACAACATTTCTGTATATTTCGAAGAAAGTAGATGTAGTGCAAGATGTAGACATACGCAAAACTTTAGTAATAGAATTTAAAAATATGTGGTTATTGTTTTTCTTGTAAAAAACATACATTTTACATATAAAAATGAACCAAATTATATGTATCCAGAAATCTAAAAAAAAAAAAAGTCAATGTGCAATTGGCTGGTATTATTATTTTGTTTTTCTTTTTAACAAAATCTAGGTATTTAATCGAACTTTTTGTGAGATAAAATTCGACGTCTAACATTTAAGCCCAAAAGATAAAAGAGCCCCATTTCGAATGATGCGGAGATCGGTGCACCCATCAATGGAGATGCCTACATAGACCATTACCCTCAACTACCAAATCTGACACTTCTGTGCACGAACGCAGAATTCTTTGTAGTGCCACGATTCCTCTCGTTTAAAATACGCCTATTATAATGATAAACAGAAAAACGGGACCCGCCAAGGAAAAAGATATTGTGCCATTCACTTCTCCTCCGGTTCACATATTCTGTTGCACATTCTCTGGAGGCATGACGGTGCTTCTCAGTTAACGTAACATATACACTTGTCGACGAGCATAGAGACCTACAGCGCGAAGTTGATTTCGGACGGTTTGAGTCAAAATTGCGGTGCAAGTAGCTGAGTGAAGGTGTTGTTGAAGAAAAGTAGCATTCATATTGCGGTGTTTCCAAACTGTTAGCTTAATGTATCTATTTTCATCGTGTTTTGTTTCACGTTTGCAACCTGGTTTATGTCTTCGACCTGAATTTCCAGGCTCCAAATTCTGAAAATCACACCATGTGTAAATAAAAAGGCCTCTGCTATTTCGGCTTGTGCCCCCCCCCCCCCCGCCTTCTCTCTCTTTTTCTAACCAACCAACAACTCTCCAAGCTTCTAAATCGGTTAAATGACTTTGTTGAAACATTGCACCCATCGAAACAATGCACCTACTGACTGCAGATCATTGTTTACCGTTTGGTTTTTCATTAAGTTGAAAATCAAATTTATTTCGTTGCCACATAAGAGTCCTTTTTTACGTCAAATTCAGATTTGCATATTTCGAAGTTTGATAATGAGAAAAATTTTAATTTGTGACTCTGTTTTCCTATTTTTTAAAATAAAAATTTCGCTTATAACGTTACTTTAAATGAGACTTAAAATATTCTTTAATTATTTTGAGCAGTGCATTTAGGCCGTAAAGACAGTTCTTGGGGGGAGTGTAAGCAAATTACTAGCTTAAAATTTGTAAATTATAATTTAAATTATAATTTAATATAAATTAAATTACAATTTAAGTATATTTAAAAATAAATAAATAATAAAAATAAAAAAAGTAGTTTATTTTTAAATCACAGGCAATAAATAAAAACGAAGAAAAACAGACATTTAGATTTAATTCTTTCTTTTAGTACGTAGATAGGAAATTCTGCTCTAGCTTAGATACATTTTTTGAAAAAATTATAATGATAAATATATATATATATATTAATAATTATCATTTAGTAATTTTAATACCTAAATGAAAATAGAAATGTGTAGTTTACTCTTTATGTATGCAAATATCCACTATTAATTCAGTTTCAATTTATCGAAAACATCCTTTAATTGTACATATTATCATTTTTTTTTCAATTTTTTATGTAATAAAAATTAAATAAATCGATGCATAAATACAGTTATAAAACAAATGTACTCATATTTTTGATTAAATGTGAGAAAAAAATTTGGAAATTCCTAAAAATAATAAAAATAAATAAGAGACGAAAAATATAACAAATTGAATATTGATTGCTTTCGATTCTGTTGATATGCATATATTGATTTATAATTTCTTTAAAAAATAACTCGTTCTTTTGAATTAAGTAGTATAAAGTTTTTTTTTTTTTTTTGTTTTTTTTTTTCTAATATATAAATATATCTTATTGTATGTATATGTACATATGTGTGCGCGTGCGTAAACGTAAGTTATATACAAATATAAATAATACAAATTTTCTTGTGAATAAATAATCCCCAACCTTTCTTCACACTAATTGAAATACAACGAATTGCATCTATAAAACTCTTAAATGTAAGATGCAAGAGGGATACATCTGGGAGAACATTTTAATTAACTTGGAAATTGGTTGTGTCGGAGTACATGATTTGTATAAATAGAAAGAATGCGGAGAGAAGTCACGAGAAGTTTGTATGAATAGTTTAAGAGGTTTTTCTGAATTATAATTAAAGAGATTTAGCTAATTTGAAATTTAAAGTGAAGATTTTAATTCATTTAGCGTGAATTGTCATTCAGTAAATCACAACTGTCATTTTACTAATTTAATTTTAGTTTTGATTGCACAGTGACATTTTATTGTTTTAAAAATTTATTTTCTGTTCCTTAAAATTCTGTAAAATTTTATTTTAAGCAATTTTAGCTTTAATAGAAAAATTAATATTAATGACTTTCTTCCTAAAATTTTACCTTAATTCAATATTTCATAAATTCAATATTTTTTAATTGATTCTTTCTTATATATATATATATATATATATATATATATATATAACAGTTGTTACATACAAAAAAATACAAATGTCGGTAATAAGTAAAAAACTTTGGAGCAACAAAAAATGAAAGAAATCGTAACAATTGTTTCGGGTCGAAAGGAAACACGGCCAGTCGTCAAGTGAACAAATTATTCACGAGTTCTGAAAACAAAGCTGGAAAGATTTTTACTTATTACTTAAAAACACCAGTACTGTTTTTTTTTTTTTTTTTTTTACTATACAAACATGTGTATTTAAAAATGAAGTATAATCGAACGTTATACAAAACTACATTAGTATAATTTCATATTGCGCATTAATTTGAATATTGGCTGTAATTAACTAATATTCAAAATTAACCAATATTCAATTTAATAATAATTTCTAATTAATGAAAAATTCAAACCGTTATTAACTTCATTTTTTTTAATTGTAAATTAATAGGAATACCTTTAATAAATGTTGAGCTCATCAGAAGTTTTTGTTTGAGTTTTTTATTGAATATAGAATTAAAAAAAAATGTGTGATATGAACTCCTAAGATGACTTCTAAATGTCTTAGCAATTAAAAATTAAATTTTATAATCCACAAAACATTTATTTTTGCTGACTAAATATCTGTTTAGGCTTAATATATATATATATATATATATATATATATATATATATATATATATATATATATATATATATATATATATATATATATATATATTATTTATTAATTATTATTTATTATTTATTATTATATATTTATTATTTCGCATGCTTTAACCCCACACGTATGTCTCAAGGGGGTATTTTTGACAGTTTAAATCATTTATTTTATGTTTTTGCAGTAAGTTTTACTTATGAATTTTTTCACATTAATTAAGTTTCTCGTAAGTTTTTCTTTGGTTATTTTGTTACTTATTTTCAACTTATACATATATATATATATATATAAGTCATTTAAATCTATTGTTGAGCTTATTGCAAGAAAGAAATTTAACAGATACTTTTGTCAAAAATTGTCAAATCTATTACTAAAAATAAATAAATAAATAGATAAATAAATAAATAAAGTACATATTATATAATTTTAAATGGTTTAAAGAATCAAAATTGAAAATTGAAAACAAAATCTGTATTTTATAATACAAAAATAAAATAATTTCAAAAATAAAAAATCTTGTCCATACTTTAGTTATAGTTGGATATGTGATCGTTCAAATTATAGTTGATTTAAATAATAACTAAAGTAATTTTATTAAAATGAATTTGTATTGCTTTTGTATTGTAAGCGATTTGGTTTTATTTTATAATATTCATCATTTAATATTACATTAACTAACGAACAGAATAATTTGTACAATAGTAATAATTTTACTTACGTGTTTTCTTTTCTTTCTTTCTTTCTTTTTTTTTTTTTTTTTAACTCGGACAAAGTATGAAATTTAAATCATACATCGTAACTAAGAAGATAAAAAAAGAAAAATAACAAATAAATAAATTGAAATATATAAGCGAATGTCATTTACAAAATCGAGAAAAGATAATTTTTAACTTCTGCATTTTCTTATTTTATTCTTTACAACACTCACCATTTATTTTTTATCTCTGAGTAAATACAAAATGTATATAAGCACTAAAAATACTGTCTTTTTTTTTCGATAAAAAGTGTTAAAAAGAAAAACAGGTCGATAAAATACATGATAATTCAATAAACGTTTGCACATTTCCTGTTAAGATAGCAAACATGAAAAAATAAAACTCCATTGAACATAGAGATTCTTTTACCATTATCAGAGAAAGAAATCTTGTTTCTTTTAGAATTTACAGAATGAAAAAAAAATGAAAAAATAAAAATAAAATAAAACAGATGCAAGTGTCTTATTAAGCTATTTTTACTTTTATTGCGCTATTTCATTAAACGCACCAAGAGTATGAACGACATTTTTATAGAATCGAAAAAGGGTCGTATTAAATAATTTTATCAAGCATAAAAAATTTTAAAAGTGCCATCCCTTCAAATTGAAAATTGTTGTCTATAAAATTAATATTAGTAACAACATAATTAGTTAATAAAACTGCAAATATATATATATATATATATATATATATATATAATTTTTTATCAAGTATGTTAGGAAAGAAAATGCTCAGCAATATTATAAAGTTTTCGGTATATCTATAAACAAACTGGAAGATAGTCATATTTATCTCTATATATTAAAAAAAAGGGTAACTGTTGCTTTTATTTTTCTCTGCGACTCCATCTTCTTGCGAAGGGCAAAGTTCTCCTCATCATGAGAGATACCAATGTGAGCCGTGCATTCTAAGGAAGAAATTTCAGCTAATTAGAAATTTCTATCTTTTTAATTAAGGAAGTTATTATTTAAAAACTTTGAATTTATAAAGGTACAGAAAAGCTAAAGAAAAAAAGTTGGTTGGTTAGGTTCAATGGCGAACTGGTACTGTGCAATGGGTAATTGGCGGCGGTCTGGAACTACCATGGTGTAAAAAAAAAAAAAAAAAAAAAAAAACTTAGAAGAAGAAGAAGAAGGAAAGAAGATAAATTCAATGTAAAAATAAATTTATGATTGTAATTTGTTGTCAGCAAATATCTTTTATTCACCTTTTTTCTACTTTTAGAAAATAAATATTCTTATTGGCAACATTTCATGTTTATATATATATACATATTAATTAATTTATTTATTTGTGAATGAGGAAATAATGTCATATCCGTATATGTGACTGCATTTCTTTTTGCCTTTAAAGTGTATTTATCTTTTTTACTTGAAAACTTTAAAATAATAATAATAATAATAAAAATAGGTTGAATATATTTTGGCATAAAATATATCCAAAGTATTTTAAATTTATGGCCAAGAAAAAAAATCATTACCTAAAACTTTTATAGAGAATCGAGTACGTTTTATATTTTGTTATGTTAAATAATAGGTAGTAGAGAATTAACAATTGAGGCTGTAGTTCATTTTTTCAAATTAAAATGACAATAAGAAAAATAAACTTTTCAGATATTTTCAAATGTGTAAAAGTATCACCAAACTGTACATTAGATATACATATAGAGTATTATATACTGCCCTATAATAACTAAAAAATGCAATAGTAAAAAATATATGCATTAGAAAAAATAGAGGAACAGATTTGATATCTCTCGTCCTTTGCAATAAAAAAAAAGAAAAAAAAAAACGCCAAGTTATGTGGCGAACATATTTAATTCCTTTCAAAAGTCATGGTTATTGTATTAATGTATATTAAGAGGACAAACAATAATATGAATCACTATTTCGTATATTATATATTGCGAAAATATACATCTGGCATGTATATTTTCGTATTACGTTTTTGATCGCGAACTACAAAAATCGCCAAGATTGACAGATATCAGATGACAGACACTGATGACAGATATAGACAAAATGGGTACTATAGTTATATATTTTTTCTTTAACAAGCAGTTATACCAAGAAGATTCATCGCCAAATAGTGATGAAAAGTTAAAATAGGTCGTATAATAAAACTGTAACGCTAAGTGATCTAGATGTTACGAATTTCCATTCTGAAAATATTACTGATTTTTAGCATATTTTATAAAATATAAGTAAATAAATAAAAAATAAAAATAAGGTATTAAATATTTTGTATTTGAAATTAACATTGAATACGTGGATTCCTATAAATTTTTTTCTACTTTTGTCTTGCATTATGCACTGACAATATACCTTTTCAATGAATGGCAAAGCAGCGAATAAGCGTACAGAGAACCTCAGGGTCTAATAAATGAAGCTAATCTGAGGGCAGCGAAGCCTCCTTCGGAGGTTGGTGAGCGGAGGGAGCAGGGGGCAGAGCCGCGTAGTATGATAAAAAATCTTGTCTATACATTTTTATTTGTGTACGAAAATAAACTCATTTTCCTTAAATATTTTTTTTTTTTTTTCTGAAAAAAATAATAATTCTCTGTATAAAATTGTTTATGGTTATAATAAACTATGGGAAGTTTCATGATATAACTTTCTTGATAATGTGAATTGTCGTTACATTTTAGCTTCAGTAAATATGCATTTTATAGTTATTTTGCGATTTATGTAATACTCGCATACAATTCTGTTTAAGAATGTTGTTCTGGTTTGCCAAATACCAACCGACTTTCAACGCACGGTATATTGTTTGCTGGATTAGTATTTAAAAATCTACTGCTAGGCTACCTGAAAGTTCAAATATGTTCCCTTTTTCCGTTGAGAAGAGCGCAATAACTTCAGAAAGGCAACTGTCCAAAGTGTAGAAACTTGATCAAATTATTTGCAGAAAACTTCCGTTCATTGCTTTTTTACAGCAATGAAGCATACTTCGGTCGTAAATTTATATTGAACATTTAGAATACTTTATATATCTGAATATATTTGTAATACCTTATAAATCGATTAATAATATTCATTACCCATACAGCACATAATGTTTCAGTTATGTTGCAAAAAGCTTACAATCTTTCAAAAACGTAACACGTTTTAGTATGCTTTCTGATACTTTCTGAAACATTCACCCTTTTCGACTTTCTATCTGTTAAGATATTGTAACGTTTCTGTTACCTATCTTTTCTTTTGTTACGATCGCGGACATTTCTACGTTTTTAATCGGAAAAAAATCTGAACGTTTTTAAACGTTTCGGAAAAGTGTATAATGATTGAATGTTATATGATTGTTACGTTTCTGGAACATTTTGTGCTGTTAGGTAGGGGAATGTTTCCTATTATAGATATTCTCTGGTTATGGGCACTGCACTATATCTTTTAACATAAATCAAATGTTGTGGATTTGAGTACTGTCAAACTTGCATTTTGACAGTATGTAGTTTTTGTGCTAACATCGAAATCAATAAAAGCTTCTGATTAGTAAGTGCAAGCATAGAAAAAAACATCTAAAAAAAGCCGCACAAAAGTGATTTGTGAATATTTTCAGAGGGCGATAAGTCGAAGTGAACTAATTCAAAAATGAATGTGAAATGCATATCCCGGTTGTGGGCATACATTTTTTTTTTTTATTTAAACATGTGTTTGACTTACAAATTGTCAAATATGGTCGTTTATGTCAACATAACGTATTTTATTTGTGTCTCTCCAAAGAATTAGCTACTATTTTACAGAGAATGATTTTCTGTGATCATTGGGGTACATAACTTTTTTTAGCGCTTGAAAAATTTCTGCAGACACACACACCAAAAAGAAAAAAAAAGTCCTTCCGGAAGAGTAAGTTGATTTATTTCTCCTTATCAAGTAGCCGCCATTTTGTTTCAAAATGACGGCTAAAAATTATTAATGGACTTGGTGATATTTGAATGATAAATCAATTTTTCAACTTTGATTTGAATTGATCAATTATTTCAAAACTTACCGTGATAAAAAATTTTCAAGTGGCCGCCACATGGAAACAATATAATGGAGCAAGTTGCACAGCAAATTCGTCGAAGTTATTTAAAGCATAAGTTCACTGTCAAACTTTGATTCAAATCAATGCAGTGTTCTAAAAGTTATTGTTATGACACTTTTTAAAGTGACAGTCAAAGTGACAGCTACTTTGAAACACAATGGCGAAGCAACTTGTCTAGCGAAATTATACGTTTGTATGATAAGTTCAATGTGCAACTTTACTTCAAATAAAATCAGTATTTCAAAAATTATCATGAGAAGAAAATTTCAAGTACCACCGAGATTTCAAGTGGACACCACTTGAAAAAAAAAGCTGAGTGAGATGTTCAGAGAACTTACTTATCTGAGGTATTTGAATGGTAAATCCGTTACTCAAATTTGATGCGAATTGATTTAGTATTACAAAAGTTATCATAATGAAAAATTTTCAAGTGGCTGACACTTGGATATGAAATTGCGGATCAAGTTACCAAGCGAACGTATCCAAGATATTTTAACCGTAAATTCGCTATCCAACTTTTGTTTCAATCAATTTAGTATTTTAAAAGTTATTTTGATAGCACATTTTCAAGTGGTAGCATGATTTCAAGTGGCCGCAACTTGGAAACAAGATGTTGGAACAAGTTGTGCGGCGAACTCATTCAAAATAATTATATGATAAGACCACTGTCTAACTTTGGCTTGAATTGAATAAGAATTTAAAAAGTTATTATGTTTATAAATTTTCAAGCAGTAGACTAATTTCAAGTTCTCTCGCTTAGTTTATAATATCCGCATTTTGTTAAAAATGGCGGATAAAATTCATTAATAAAGTTGATTGAGACTCTTATATGGTCTATGTATACATCAAAATTAAAATAAATTCTGAATAAGCTTTTTACAATTTGAATTTGAAATTTTCAAGTGGTTACCACTTGAAAAGAAAATGGTGGAGCAACATGGTTAAGAAACTCATCCAAGATATTCGTAAGGTAAGTTAAGACACTGTCCAAATTTGCTTCGGTTTAGAGTATTATTTCTGAAGTTATCGTGATTTTAAATTTTCAAGTGGTAGCCTGATTTCAAGTGGCCCCGCTTAACTTAAGATATTGGCCACTTTATAAAAAATGGCGAATAAACTTCATTGAGACACTTATATAGTCATTGTATACATCAAAATTCAAACAAATTCGGAATATGGTTTTTATAATTTGAATTTGAAATGTCAAGTGGCCTCCACTTGAAAACAAAGTGGCGGAGCAACTTGGTTAACAAACTCATCTAAGATATTTATAAGATAAGTTAAGACACTGTCCAAATTTGGTTCGATTTGGAGTAATATTTCGGAAGTTATTGGGATTTTAAATTTTCAAGCGGTAGTCTGATTTCAAGTAGCCCCCTCTTAACTGTAGATATCCGTCATTTTATTAAAAATGGCAGATGAAGTTCATTGAGACCCTTATGTGGTCCATATTTATATCAATATTCAAGCAAATTTGCTTTAAATACACTTTTTACATTGTGGGTTTTAAATATTGAAGTGGCTGCCACTTGAAAACGAAAAGTCGGAACAACTTGGTTAACGAACTCATCCAAGATATTTATAAGATCAGTTCACTGTCCAAATTTGGTTCGACTTGGAGTATTATTTCGGGAGTTATCGTGATGACAAAATTTTCATTATAGATAGACCGATAGATAGATAAACGAAGTGATTGCAATAAGTCGATTTTTGCCATCTCATGCCGAAGTTGTTAGTAATAACAAAATGTAAAATTATAAACTGTACCAAGTCTTTTTAACTATCATTTTATTTAGTGTCTGTGATATTATTGAGTATTTCTGTATTATTCACAATATCATTTTATAATACAATCATTTTACTACCTTTACTGTACCAAGTCTTTTTAACTATCATTTTATTTAGTGTCTGTGATATTATTGAGTATTTCTGTATTATTCACAATATCATTTTATAATACAATCATTTTACTACCTTAAAAAAATATAAGAATATATTCTAGATCATTTTCGCGAAATGGCTTTGTTATCACAGATAGTTCAAAAACGAATAATCGTAAAATGTTGTAAACTTTTATTTGTTACTAATGACGTAAACTTTTACACAACGAACTTTGATTATGACACGAACTACCGTTCTAGAGATTTCTACGATTTTACACGATTTTTTCTTGACGTCTGTATGAACGTATATGTGTGCATATGTGTGTATCTTCCATAACTCAAACACGGTTGCACTTAGAAAGTCCTAAATTGGTTTATACATTTGTTTTAACATCTAGATGTGCACGTCGTTTTTTTGTTCTTCTGTGACTTTCCGTTTTCAATATATTAATATATTCATGATGACCTGAAAACGAAAATTTCTGCCGTTATAGAGCGTCATAGAGATCTAAAGAAAAAAAAATTAATTATAATGCACGTAATGATGTTCTGAAAGTTGTCGATATTTTTGCGTGTAGAAAGTAACTTGCAAGGACGTAAGCAACCTCTAGTTTCTGGATGCATATTATTTAATATATATTCTGGAAACAACTGAATAAAATTGTACTACGAGAAATCAATAATAAATTAATACTGCCGAGACAGTGCATTACAGAAGTCATTTGCATTGCAGAAGTCAAGTAAACTGCGTTAAACACTCTGCAGAGCTCTAGTTTCTGGATGCATATTATTTAATGGATATTCTGGAAACAACTGAATAAAATTGTACTACGAGAAATCAATGATAAATTAATATTGCCGAGACAGTGCATTACAGAAGTCATTTGCATTGCAGAAATCAAGTAAACTGCGTTAAACACTCTGCAGATTAAGGAATTCACTAATTCGGGAACAATGATCAACCGCACAGTTTAAAGTAAATAGAATTTGAATTTATCGAGCGTCTTGTCAGAGATTTATAGAATTTTTGATGTAGTTCAGCGCTACAAAACGAAGCATTATTTCCATCAATTCCAGAATCCGACTCCTTTTGATGTCAGAAATTAAGAAATCCCAAATTACCTTTCAATGAAAAATTTGGATATGAAATTGAATAATGTGACGATAAATCAACGCCCATCTTTGTAGAAATGAAAAGCTGACATTTCTTTCCATTTTTACTGTAACACCGTATAAAATGTAGCACGTAAAAAAGGGCAAGTTCTACTCTAAAATGGTCAATAACGATTCTTCTTTTCGTACAGCCTCCTTAGTAATTTAATAAACTCTCGAAGAAGTTGGTTTTAGGCTAGAAACCAATGGATCTTTCAATAAAATTTGTTAATACAATAAAATATCTATTCTTATTGAAGTTACATCTTTCGAACTTTGGCAAGCATAAATTAAAAATTTTCCCCATATATATATATATATATATATATATATATATATATATATATATAGTAATATATTAATTTAATAATATCAGTGCAAAAATTTTTTTGAAATTTAAAGATGAATTAACTTTAGTATTAAAACAATTATTCGGAACATAAGCGAAGACTACCCATATCAAATCTAAAAAGAATTAAAGAGAAATTGAAATGAATATTGGAAATTGGAATGAGAAAAAAGCATAATTTACATATATATATATATATATATATATATATATATATTAGATATAAAAATTATCCTTGAATGACTCAACATTTTATGATTCAGATAATTTACAGCTCTGCATCTTCATTACTAAAAACTATTTTAATCCATGCAGAAATCTAAAATACTGATTTGAAAACTTTTATTTATTTATTTTTAAGCATATTTTTATTTAAAAAAAAAATAGATAAATAAAAGAATAATATTTGGACGAAAGAGAAAAAGGTTAAATATACTTTTCCAAGACGTATGAACTTTTCTTAAAACAGTTATTTCGTCAAACATGCTCAGATAAACGAATTTAATACTTTGTTAAAAATGAAATTGATTATATAAATCTTAATATCATAAAAAATATTCTCATCTAATGCAGGATATAGTTTTACAATAATTTAGTAATATCTTTATGTATTTTATGTTTGCATATATATTCTCTTAATTGGCTATGTTAACGTTTTATAATAGTGACTTTATATATATATATATTTATTTATTCACTATTGAAAACAATATATATATGTTTATATATATATATACTACAGACTTTTTTTGAACCCTAAAAAAAAACAAAAAAACAAAAAAATGTATAAATTAGGATTAAACGTATCCTTGTTTTATGTGTCAGAAAGTATATGTATATGAGTATACATACATTTTAAGCATGTATAATACATGTATACACATAGATATACATATAAATATACATATTATCTGCGTATAAATATATGTATTCTATACATATAAATTTATGTATACCAGTATACACAAGAACGTCTATTTAAATGCACATCATTCATATTTTTAGTAATTCAGCCAAAAATCTAACAACATTTAATGAATTAGATTTTATAAAGTTTAAAATAGAGGTTCACTTATATATACATCAGGATTGAAGAAGATAATAATGCACAACATTTCATCATGTCATGAACCGTATATGCATTTGAAGCAATAACGAAAATGACTTACTTTTTTCTGTCATGCTGCTTTGAAACCATTTTTGCTATTCTAGATAAATCAACAATTTATCTCATAAATGCACTTTTTTGCGATGTATATACTGATTTAAATAAATAGCCACAAAATAAAAACTTTTTAAAGCAACATCATTGAGCTCTTTAGAAATTTAGTCAAAATCTGAGAACTTTTAATGCTTTAGCTTTTATAAAGCAAAGAACAAAGGTACTCTTATGTGTACTTCAGGATTGAAGAGGTGCATAATCGATGAAAACAAAACAGATATTTTAGTTCAGTTTGACTCTGCTCAGTTTCCATTCGTATATTTGTCGTATATTATACCCATGTTAAAAGCAATGACCTCTGTAGGAAAACATTCAAAATTCAGACAGAAATATCCCAACTTTTAGACAGTCCTTCTCCTATCCTATTTTAAAGTGAATTTGTTTAGAATCAATTTCGTATATATATATTTTGTACGTAATTCTTTAATATTTGAAAGCAATAATCCTCATATGCAAATTTATGTGAAATATAGCTCTACTTTACAATTTAAAAAATATATATTCCGATTTTTTTTCCCAGAAAATATTAAATTTAATTACATTCATTCCTTCTACAATTTTCGATATTTGTTAATCGGCCATTCATATTTACGTTAAAATAATCCTCATAATATATGTATATGAATGATCTTCTTTGATATGTATTTTAAAAAAATGTAAATACCAAATAACTTAGGAAGTTTTTAAAGTAAAATTTTGAAAATTAGAAAGTTTTGCTAATATCAAAATTTAAAATTTCAAACTAATCAGACTATAGTAAATACAGAAGATGCTTCAGAATCATTATTTATAAGAAATTTTTCCCTATTCTACTAAGATAAGAAAGCAAGAAAACACTAATAACATCCAAAGTTCGAAGTTGAAATTTGAAGCTCATTAGAGTTCTTTCCTGTATCATACTCGGCACTTTGCTTGGCTTGATTACTTCACGATAAAACTTTTAATAGAAAACATCTACACAGACTAACTAAGTACTGATAAACTGTCAGACAAACTAACAGCGTTCTTGTCTGCGTTTTACTTCTTGTTTAATTTTTTGAGATAACATCGACTCAGACTAACTACTTATGAAATACTGACAAACTAACAGAGTACTTCCTTGTATCATGTTCGACATTGTACTACTGGTTCGATTTCTTAACGATAAAACATTTTAGAGACGATTTCTACACAGAATAACTAATTACCCACTAACAGCCTGACAAACTATTAAATTCATTTGATTATAGGTGGATGCCACATCGGTTTTGTGATTTTGAAATTTCTCATTCTAAAAGGAAAACATTCACGAATGCTATAGTTCTACATATCTTTAGTATGATGAGCAACTCAAAAACCAATTCACTTCGACCGCATTACTTATCAATAAAACCAAAAAAATTCTCCTGTATTTTACCATCAAATATTTTTGTAGTTTTAGCACATTTTAGGAATTTTATTCTTAGAATAAATTTCTCCAAATATAATTACGTTTAAACAAGAAAGAAAATTCTCTATAATAAGATTGGTGTGAAAAAAAAAATCTTGTTCTAACACTACAATTGAATATTAATCAGGATGTTAGCAGGTATGAAACTAATAAATTAAGAACATCTACATATTTTATTTGTATGCATGGTCTATGTAAATCGTATATTCGATCAAAATTAGTTTTTGGATTTCGTGACTAGTAGCAGATTAGTAGAAAATGTTATTGTTTTTCTGTAATTTCTAAAATTTTTCTAGTCATATCAGCATACTCAAAAGACTGAGCGCTGCTCGTTTCTTAAGATATAAAATTTATTTTCCGAAAGTTTAAAATTTATGTTTCCAAGTATATAATTGTTCGAACATAAACAGGAATAGCAATCTGTAATTATGATATGACAGTACATAACATTAAACATTTAACATTATCTTGTTTAAATTATAATACAGAAAGCACAAAATGAAAAATTAAATTTAGTTGGTATATATTTTAAAAGGTATTTGCTGAATATTTAGTACTAACATTTGAAACAAATTGCGGTTACTTTTTATTTTGTAAATAATAAGAAAACATGGACTGCCAAAAAGACCAAAATAAAAGAGACAAATGAAATAAAAATAAAACAAACGACTGGAAAAATATGAACAGCCGAATATCTTAAACAGTTGTCCATTCGATCATTGCGGTCGAATTTTGGTTACCATTGAGCATTCAGGAGTGCCTCATATGGATGGTAATCTGTGTGGTAAACACACCTTCAATGATGTTGAAAACAGGATTACCCTAGATAACGTTTCCCGGCGTTTCTTTATAGTTGCTTCTTATAGTTGGTCTATAAGGTTCGCATAATACTGACAGATATACTGGAGCTCTGAGGTAAGAAGTCTGCCACAAAGATCCCATTTTTGTCCCAGAAAACGGACGCCATGATTGTTTGGCCGAGTTCTAGTTGCGAAACATCTTCGGCCGCGGGGAACCCTTCTGGCACCATTTATTTGATTGTTCCATTGTTTCAGGGTCATAAAGGTTGACCCTACCGTTCAGCCAACGAGAGTGCCCATCTGTATGTTAATATGTACGTTAAATTCACCTTCAATGCTGTATTACGAAACAAATACCTTGGCTAATGCGTTAAATGTAAAACAGAGGTGAGAGTAATTAAGATATAAAATTTATTTTTCAAACGTTTGAAATAGCCTTTTTTTAAGCGTATAGTTGTTCGAACCCAAACATGAATTGTAATCCGTAATTATTATATGACAGTATAGAATCATTAAATATATTATTTTGTTAAATTATAATACAAGAAGCGTGAATTGAAAAATTAATTTTGGTTGATTTATATTTTGAAAGCGTATTTGAAAATATTTAGTATTCGCTTTTTGAAATAAATTGCGATTGCTACTTAGGTTGAAACAATAAGAAAATTCAAACAATGCAAAAAGATCAAAAGAAAAGAGAGATGAAATAAAAATAAGACAAATGATTGAAAAAAAACATGTAGGTTCGAGAATCATATAAACGTTGCCCATTCGGGCATTGCAGTCACCTTTTGGTTATTATTGAGTTTACGAGAGTGTTCCATATAAGATATACTGGTGCTGCGAAATAAACACACAATCATTGATGTATTCCCACACAAATTCCTTGACAAATGCGTAAAATGTAAAACAAGTCTATGAAAACATTAGAGTAACTTTCTCTTAAATTTAAATATATTTTACGGTTGTTAGTTAAATAATAAATACGATGGGAGGCTTAAAAATTCCTTGTTTTAACAAGAAAGAAAAGTGTCAAAGCTATGAAATTATACATGCATTTAATATAGAATGGTTATAAACCCATACACTTTATACAACGTTGTTCAAATATCGAGAGACCATTAAAGTAAAATGTAATAGGTTGTTCTTGAAACAAGCTTTTCGACATTAGAAATATCCTCGAAACTTTGGTTTTTATCATGTTAGTAAAAAGAAAATAGTTTAGAAGGAGCTCAGACAAGTGAATAGAGAGTATGGTGGAGGATTGAATACGCTGAATATTTCCAGTTGGTCCAAACAATTTAACTCAATAGACGTTGGAACTGTGCTCAAGTACATTGTCATGCAGAAAGAGAATTACTCTGCTCTCCGGCGTTTCTTCGTAATTGCTTTATTTATTTAGTCTAGAAAGTTCGTATAATACTAACCGGTTATAATGGAGACCCGAGGTAAGACGTCTACCTGCGGAATCCCATATTTGTGCAAGAAAGCAGACGATATGACTTTTATGGCCGATTTCTGGTTGTGGAGCTCCTTCCCTCTGGCACCATTCTTTGATTGTTTCTTTGTTTAGGATAATAAATGTGGAGTCATTAATGTGGATCATAATTGTGGAGTCTTTCGTCATTAGCTTAAACAGAAAGTCATTTAAAGCTTCAAAATGGGATAAAAATGGCTTTAGATGTTTCAACTCTTCCCTTCTTCTGGTCAATTCTCAAACAATATGGGACAGATGAAATAAAATTGAAAAAATAAGAATGATTTCATATTTATACAGTTAAGTATTTAGCTTTCATTTGCTACAGCATTTATTCGTCTATTTGTACACGAAAAAGGCAAAGTTGGAATTTTTCAGTCTCCCCTCGTAAATTTTTATTCTTTATGTATATTTAATTACATGTATCTAATTCACGTTTTCACGTTTTTATGATTTTATAACGATACTTTGCTAAAATGTTTAAGTCATTATTATAGATTAAAAAAAATTTATAACAAAGCCTTAAATTTAAGAAAACGATATATGTACACATAAAAAAACATTTTATAATTCACAAAATTACTATTCGTATTATTTTTCAAATACGTAATAGTAATTGTATATATTTCGTACAGTTCACTTAACAAGGCATATGATTTATTTATCATATTAACATAGTACTTTTTAAGGGGAAAAATAGTTTTAATAAATCTTTAATTACAAACCAATTCTAAATTACAGAATTCTATTTTTTTTTTTCAAAAGTATGATAATTTACCTTGCTGTCATACTAATTTGCGTGAGGCATTTGCTACTAATTAAATTTTACTCAAACAAAAATTTGAGTATAAACATGTTTTCTTTAAAATAATTACTTTTATTCATGAAATGGAATTTATTTTACAAGTTACACAATATTTCAAAAACCATTATGTAAAGAGACATTCGTTGCATTAAAATCAGGAAAAGTAAAAAAAAATAAAAGACAATGTGAAAAGGTATGCATTTTCATTTATTGTATTTAAAATAACATTTAAAATACTCTAGCCACGTTTTGAATTTAGAGTGAATCATCATATTTTGAAAGGGAAAGTTATTATTATGTCTTGGAAATTTAAACATGAAAGAACACATTAGATATTTTGTTTTATCCATTTGCTAAAAAAGTGATATTTAAAACCAATTATACCTTCTGTTTTACTTAAAAAGTAAATTCACATTGTTGTAACATTTTTGTGTGACAATTGTCTACAAAATTTGAGAAAATTTCCTGAATTTAATTTTTTTTTTTTTTTTTTTTTTTTTTTTGTATGAAAAATGTTTGAAATAATGATAACATTTTTACTATATTGGATGCATTTTTTATGATATTAGATTTCCTGAGCAGAACATCTGCGTTACATTACTAGACCATATAGAAAAATTTATTAAATAAAACCACTTGAAAATTAAAGTTTCCCTCGCTCTTTCATATTCTTCTTTTTATTATTATTTAAAAAATAATTTATATTGAAAGATATTTTTTTTTTTATTAAATGGGTTGAAAGCTAGATATTTTGGGCAATTTTTATCAAAAGTTCATTTGAATAGAGTAAGAAATAAGTAAATTGTCGGGAAAAAAAAAAAAAAAAAAAAAAAAAAAAAAAAACTAGTTACACTTTAGGTATTTTCCAGAGATAAAAATTTCATTTTTTTTTTTTTCATGCCTTTTCAATTTAAAGATTCAATTATGCCTACTACTTTCCAAAGGTTATTTTTTTAGAAAAACCCCTTATGATCTCATAAATCTTAATAAATAAATAAATATATGTTAGAATTACAAGCTTACAAGGTGTTTTTCACAAAATAAAACTTTGAGAGCGTGGTTGAAATAATTGAATCTTCAAATTAATTACACGGCATTTGAAAAAACCTCTTGAGAAATGTTCATCTCTAGCTCGTTCTTTTGTCAACATTTTGCTTAACTTTTACTCTATTTAAATGAACTTTTGAAAAATTTGCTCAATATATCTAACTCTAAACCTATGTAATAAATTCTAATATTGAAGCAAAATACAATATAAGTATTGAATTTTACGAAACGCAACTAAACGATATATTATTAAACAAAATAAAGTTTTATTTATTTATTTATTTATTTTTGTTTTTTATTAAATGACAAATAAGTGTATCAAAACATTAAACAAAGAAATATTTGTGTATAATTGATTATTTTCAACTAAACATTACTTGCAACTTACGTATAGTTTATATATACTTTAGTCGTAAAAAAAAAATAAAAAAAAATAAATAATAATAATAATAATAATTGTATATATATATATATATATATATATATATATATATATATATATATATATATATATAAAATATTTTTTTTGACTTTATAATTTTTAAATAATTCTTTACAAATTTCTTTTTCCTATTATTTAAATTTAAATTTATTTTGGTGTTCGAGAAATTTCCTTACTTAAATTCTATATATTAAAGAAGCTGGATTTTAATATCTTGAAATATATATCGTCAATAAAACATCATCTATTGTCAGAAAAGGAATGGAATTCTCTGAATACGCCCGTTAAAAATATTTCTGGCTTGGAATTTGGAATTATATTTCGTACGAGCAAATAAAATGCATATGACGATAAATATGAATCCTTAACTTTTATTTATACGATAAATTATTTAGAATATATATATATATATATATATATATATATATATATATATATATATATATATATATATATATATATATACCTTTCCTATGTGAAGAGTTTTAAATTCATCTATTCACAGAAAAAGTAAAGTAAAATGCTTAAATTGTAAAAGGTTATAAAAATTTATTAATGCAAATTTCTATAATTAAATAAAATGCTTATAATACATTGTATAAAAGGAATAATTAATGTAATATCATTGTGTGGCACTAAATTTTCAATGATTTTAAAATTACACAAAAACATTTTTACAAATATATTTGAACATTTAATTTCGTAAATTAGTTGAATACTAATGTGTGAATTTTACAACATCGCAAACTGAAACGGTTATGCAAGTTAACTTATAAATAAACACAAGGGTCGCCCAAATGAAATGATTAAGCCATCATGTAGATACTGAAGACTACTCGTGCTTTAATAGAGGGTTGTGAGTGCTATGAAGGATTGCCATATCGTCAGATTACGCCATATGCTTGTTTGATAGCACCGAAAAAGTTCAACCCCATCGTTGTTCGAATAATTGATCTCCTGACGTTGTCAAATTGTAGTCGTTCATTTAATATGTTGAAAAATGTAAGTGCTGGAGAAATTCATCGCCCTATGCAAAATGTGTATGGCACAACGTGTATGGCTTGTCATCAGTATTCCGATGTTGCAGCAATTTTCAAAAAGAACGAAACAGTACGAGTGCCACAAAAGACCAGGTCAAGCCCATATGATTGTCTCCCAGGAAGCAATTGGAGATGTGGACAGTTTCGGGAGAAATAATCGCCCGGAATTTAAACTAATCAGCGTGACTTACACTCTTCGTCATACGCATTTTGCTAGCGTCAATAACTTTTTCCAACTTTAGAAATGAGCGACTGTACATTAACAACGTTTGGAATCATTCATGATATGAACGAAACCGTTCAACTGGCTCCTCGCTGTCACACAAACATTTGTGATGACCTAATTTGCGTTCCTAGCTCTCAGATTCCTATATAAGGACATGCATATTTTTCTTTATTATAAAACGATAGAACAATCACAGCTGCGACACTTTTATTTTAGAGGTCTTTATAATTTCAAAGGTACACTCATTTCAAAGATATGTTTAAAGAAAAAATTGAGATAATCGTACTTTTATAAAATGTCAAAAAACACAAAATGTTTTAATAACAAACTGTTTAAATAAAAATTAACAGAATTTTAATGCACAGTTTTTATTATTATAATTTTTATTATTATTTAGACAGATTACGTATGAATAAACTATGTACTGTATATTGTTTTCTAACATTCATCTACTTTAAAGACAATAGGTTCATAAATTATTATTTTAAAAAGTAAATGTGCCTTTTACAATATATTTTTTGAGTACCAATAATATTTTGAATTTAAAGGGATAATTCTCACAACTATGTGTAATATTTATATTATATACGCTGTTTCACGTTACAGTATTTAAATAGTCTGTAGTCAAAAATAAATACATAGAAAAACATGTTGCCTGACGAAAATGCGACTACAATTTACATTATTATTTGCAGATTTTCTATAATTTTGTTATTTGCAATAAATTTCAAAAACGGTATATATTTTCAAAAAGAAAAAAATTATTTTACGTTGAATTTAGATAACAATGAACATTATTTAGTAGGATATATTTTGAATACATTTTTTCTTATGAATATGTATAAAAAAATAATGGCTAATAAATAAATGAAGTATAAAATGAAAATTACTTTAAAAATCATTTCTTATATTCTAAAATATTTCTTTAAAAATACATCCCTCAGATAATTTTATTTAATTAATAACACTTTAGCATCAATATCAGTATTAAATGTAAAATTATAAAACTTTTTTCAGGGATAATGAAATATACATATAAAAATTGAAACAAATAAATCTTCTTTGAAAATATGTTAATCAAATTACTATCACAAATTTCTCAATTTGCAACATGTCATCGAAATCTCCTCGCTAAATATTTTTTGTGTGTTTATCATATAATAAGTTTTTTCCTCTTGTAAGGAAATATATAATTAAATTTGTTGGTCTTGTAATAAATTCGATTACACCGGCGTTATTTTTTAGTCTTATCCAAACTTGTTTGTTTGTTTTCATACACAAAAATAAGGAATACATAAAAAAGAATAAAAAAGAAAATAAATTAAAAAAGGAAATATCTATCGAATGTATACTGCATTAAACTTCACTGGAAAAAAAACTAAAATTGAATTATTAATAACAGTAGTTTGTGTATAAAAGAAAAGGTCAAATAAAAATGAAAGTTGTCGTCTATGTGTATATTTTAGAATTAGAATATGCGAAATTGCTGACTTTTCAATGTAAAATATATATATATATATATATATATATATATATATTAACCATAATCCAAACGAAAATATTTTTCTCTACAACACGATTCAATATTTTAGACTTGGGTGACAAAGGCCATTGTAGTAAATTTAATCCACACTGTTATTGAAAATAAAAGTGTATTTTTTCCACGCAATACATAATAAATGTATCCACAAAAGCTTCCTCTGTTTTTAACAATTTATGATAACTAAACATATGCCAGCATATCAATATATTCCAAAACATTGTTACAAGGTGGCTACTAAATACCATATCACTTGAAAATAGGAGTTAATTTTAATCGCTTGGTAAAACAATTTCATACACATATACAAAAGAAAAAAAAGTGTATTTTTTCCACGCAATAGATAATAAATGTATCCACAAAAGCTACTTCTGTTTTTAACAATATATGATAACTAAGCATATGTCAGCATTTCAATATATTCCAAAACATTGTTACAAGGTGGCTTCTAAATACTATATTACTTGAAAAAAGAGGTAATGTAAATCGTGTGGTAAAACAATTTCATACACATATTAGTCGAGACGTGGCTAAGCCTTGACGATAGCTTTAGCGCTAATGTATCCTCCTTCTCGAGATTCATTTTTTTTTCTTTTTTTTTTCTTTTTTGTAGCTATTTTTTACTGCGTTTTCGCACTGGTGTTTGATTTGTTTTCTATACACTTGTGATTCTTCTTTTTCCCCCAAGCTATTTCCTATATTTTTTTTACTATTTCCTCCGCTTTTTTTCTTAATTGGCCGAGTATTCCTCTTAAAATGATTTCTGCCGAAATTGGACAATGGTGAAGAAATTATCTTTAATAATCGATACGAAATAAATTACGGTTGATACGAAACAAATTACGTCAAGGTAAACTTCTATTTATAGTATTCATCATATTGGTGTTTGTATCATTTTCTATTTTAAATCTGTACAATAAAATAATTCTATATTTATAATTGTATTTTGTAGGTACCCGTAGCACCCATCCTTGTTTCATTCCATTTTAACTGAAGTGTATTATTTATTCTGATTCAGTCGTAATTGTATATTCTAGAAAATTGCACTAGAATTTAAGTGATGTGAAAAAGGTCAAGAACAAACAGTGTCTCGGAATAAATTAAAATGTTCAGTTATTCGTAATTAGAGAATCTAAACAAGGTACACGATACTTGTTTAAAAATACACAAGGTCTGTCCCGAAAGTAATGCGCCCCATTTTCTTCTGCCGCGACTATCTGTCACACAGGGTTGGCGCTTGCATGGTAGGGTGGGTGGAGTCTTGGGAACACAGCACCACCAGCGCCAGTGGGCTCCGAGCTCCTGCAGAGTCACAGTGTCTGATTCAGTGAACCTTGTGTGAGTGCTCGGTCGAAATCAAGAAGGAAAAAACTCTCGAGCAGAATTGTTGCAGTGTTTTGAGGACGATCCGACATTTTTGGACAATGTGGTAAGTGGTGACGAATCTTTGATCTCCTTGTGCGACCCAGAAATAAAAAGACAGTGCGCAGAGTGGCACACGACGTTGTCCCCACACCCCAAAAAGGCAAAAAGGTCAAAGCGATGCTCATTTGTTTTTTACTTAAAGGGAGTAATTTCTCAAAGAGAGTGAGTCCATTTTGGAATTTCTTCTACCTGGCCAAGCAGTCAACGCCAAATTCTACGTCGAAGTACTGAAAAAGCTAAAGCAAAGGGTCAACCGCGTCAGGCGCGAGATCAAGAATTCCTAGAAGCTGCACCATGACAATCCTCCCAGCTTCTCAACGCTCCCCCAGCCGCTTTACAGTCCCCGCTCGACTTCTTTTACCTCCCGAAGATAAAAAAAATCCCTCAGAGAACAGTATTTGAGGACCCTGGAGAGCATCAAGGCGGCTACGACGAGGTTACTAAAGGACGTCACTGTGACGGACTTCCAGGACGCATATAAAGCATGGAAATCGCGTTGGAACAAGTGTGTTGAAGCAGGAGGGATGTACTTAGAAGAATATTGAGTAATTGTAAGAAACGGTTCAATAAATTTCTTAAAATAAAAATGGCCGCATTACTTTAGGGACAGACCTTGTATGTTTGAAACTGATAATAATTACTGTTTATTTTTTTCGTAGAAATAATGACTTGGATAATCGTATTCCCTCAGTTTTAAGAAAACATGCATTCTTTTTTAAATATATATTGAAACAGAAATTAATATGAGGTAAAGTATTTTCAGTGTAATAAACGATGGCTTTATACAAACACGTTACGTTAATTTTCAATATAATATGGCTTTTTAATACTTTATTTCTAGTAATATGTTACGGTGATTAAAAAAATAATAAACACTCTGTAGCGGTTTCATCACACTGAAAATATTTTCTGAGAACTTAGTAATGTGTAACTGTGTTAAACTTTGGCTTAGAACTAAAGAACATTAGTTACTTTTACCTAAAATCCGAAACGTTCTCCATTCGTTCCCATATACCTCCAGGTGGAAAATATGAACATTTATTAGGTTGTTCTATAACTATTGGCAGCAACAGATACAGGCAACCGATCATTCCGATCGGTACAGTAGTGATGCATCACCAACTACCCCTACAACGTGAAGTGGAAGAGTCCACAAACTATATAATTCCCAGTCGGAGCTCTGGAAACATTTAAGGACGTGATGGAGCAACGCAACGTGCGAATCGTGAATCAGCACGAGTTCCGGCTTGGACATACGGCGGCTGCAGCAGTGGCCAATGTCAACAAATCATGGGGTGCGGCACGACAAGTGAGCGGACAGTCCGTAGACTGTTTGCCAACTTTTGTAGCGGCGATACAGAGATTGATCATAAACGTGGAGCTGGTCGTCCCCTCCGGTGTGATGTGGACCCTTTACGGCAAAAATTCCACGCCCGACCAACGTCAACGGTACGACAGCTAGGAGCAGAACTCCCTGCAGTAGCTCAGACAAACGCCCAATATTTGACGGTAATGTGAATGGCGAAAAAGCCCGAAACATGGTTTCCACATGACCTAACGGATGATCAACGTCCACGTCGCCAGGAGACCTGTAAATCTCTACAGGAGCGCGAGGTTAGAGAACCATTCTTGGATCGTATCCTGACTGTGGATGAAAAATGGGTGTTCTACGACAATCACAAACGGAAAGCACAGTGGCTGTATAAAAACGAAACTGCGAAACAAATCCCAAAATCAAACCTCCATTCACAGAAAAATCTCGTCTCCGTTTGTTGGACCTCCAAGAACGTGGTCCATTATGGATTCCTCCCGAGAGACCAGACCATTAATACGGACGTGTACTGTTAATTGGATGAATGGCGCAGGAAACTTCGAATCAAACAACCAGTACTCGACAACAGGTCAGGTCTCACACATTTGCAGGATGGAGCTCGACCCTATGTTTCAGTTGGTAGCCGGCAAAAGATCCAGGTGTTGGGGTATGAGCTTCTCCAGCACCCACCTTATTCTCCAGACCTGAATCCGACTGATTATCACATGTTTCGCCATTTGAACAGGTTTTTGAGGGAAAAACAATTCCCGAATCACGATGCTTCGATTCAGGGAGTTCGTGATTTCTTTGACCAATGTGACGCCGACTTCTGCCACCGTGGCATCTTTTCGCTCAAAACTCTTGGTTGAAGAGTATTTCTGTCGATGGCGGCTACTTTGCTGAATAAAATCCATTTCTCTCTTTGTGACTCATGTTTTCTTTCGTGTTTCATTTTCTGCTAATAATTATGGAACGACCCTATAAAATGTCATCTGAATTCGGAAATAATGGATGGGTAGCATTTCATTTTTTTTACATCATTTTTCATTTGTGTTGTCTTAAAAATAAACATAATTTGCATAATTTTTAAGACGATTGTATATTAATATATATATATATATATATACACTGATGGGAAAAAAAATCCCAACACCAGGAAGGAGCTGTGCTAGATAAACGAAATTTGGTAGGCGTGTTTATACATCTGAAAGATGACGTCGATTCAAATTTCGAGCTACGCGCATAAGTGTGGCGCTAGTATCGACACTATGAACATGCAAATGAAGTTTGCTTTAAATAAGCGCTGTAAGGTTCGTGATCGTTATTTACAGTTGAGATTTGACGTAATTGGTTAATGTTAGTCAAGGATGCCTCTAAGAAGACGAAGAAGCCATTATCAACAGCTCACTGAGTTTGAACGAGGTCGTGTAGTAGGGCTACGAGAAGGTGGGTTTTCTTTTCGCGATATTGCAGAAAGACTTGGCACGAATGTATCCACTGTTCATGAGTGTTGGCAGCAGTGGTCAAGGGAAGGTACTGCCTCAAGAAGACCGGGTTCCGGGCGGCCACGTGGTACTACTGAGAGGGAAGACCGCCGTGTTCGGCGTATGGCTGTGGCTAATCGTACTGCGTCTGCAGCTGAAGTTCGAGCTGCAGTTGGCACCACAGTGACACAACGAACTGTTACAAATCGGTTACTTCAAGGACAGCTCCGAACCAGACGCCCTGTAGCGTGCATTCCACTGACTCCAAACCACTGCCGTTTGCGACGTGAGTGGTGTCAAGCTAGAGCTCATTGGAGGACGGAGTGGAGATCTGTTGTGTTTTCTGATGAAAGCCGGTTCTGCCTTGGTTGCAGTGATAGCCGTGTGTTGGTTAGAAGGAGGCCAGGTGAACGCCTGCTAACGACCTGTCTGCGGCCTAGACACACAGGGCCTACTCCTGGAGTTATGGTTTGGGGAGCAATTTCGTATGACAGCAGGAGCACTCTCGTGGTTATCCCACGCACCCTGACTGCAAATTTGTACGTCAGTCTAGTGATACAACCTGTTGTGCTGCCATTAATGAACAGCATTCAAGGGGGTGTTTTCCAACAGGATAACGCTCGCCCTCATACCGCTGTTGTAACCCAACATGCTCTACAGAGTGTCGACATGTTGCCTTGGCCTGCTAGATCACCAGATCTTTCTCCAATCGAGCACGTATGGGACATCATTGGACGACAACTCCAGCGTCATCCACAACCAGCATTAACCGTCCCTGCATTGACCGCCCAAGTGCAACAGGCATGGAACTCCATCCCACAAACTGATATCCGACACCTGTACGACACAATACATGCACGTTTGCATGCTTGCATTCAAAATTCTGGCGGTTACACCGGTTACTAATGTACCAACATTTCACATTTGAAATGGCTCTTCTCGCCAATGGCTCTACCTGTGATCTTGAAACTTTAATCAATTAAATATGTTACCTAGAGAAATGTATTGCTAAAATTTCATTACTGTACAATAATTTTTTCTTGGTGTTGGGATTTTTTTTTCCATCAGTGTATAGATATATAACTCACTTTAAGTCAGCGTTATCCTGTGTACAAAATGTGAGATCAAATAACAGATTTAGATTCAATAATAAGACTAAAAAATTAGGTTTAACAATATACTTAAATACATTAAAAATGAAGTTAAAATCTGTTAGGGAATTTCATTTTCATTTCCATAAAATAATCTGGAAGAACGTTACAAAATTGTATGCTTATCTTGCATCGTTTAAGAATCACATAAGAAGGAAGTTCTACAAAAATACATGAATAATATTTGCAATTATTAAATGTCCATGATATTTAAATGAACTTATTTGTTTTTCACTTACAGATTTATTTGTGATTTTCTGAAGCTTTGTTTCCAGTGCTATTCTATTTACAAAAATGATTTAATTTCCTCAGTACTTCTTATCAAAAAAAAAAAAAAAAGTCAACGAAACAACTATTAGTGCAATGTTACTTTTTTAACTAATTGAGACCAACATATCAAGTAAAATCACTTGATTTAACTAATGGATTCAGTATAAACAAGATGTTTTTATTTATTATATTTATTTATTCCCTTCCAATATTTTTATAATTAGAATCTTTTGTTTATATAACCAATAAAATTGTGCCAATTCTTTTAAAACCAATTTATTAAAGGTTTGGTGCGCCAAGATTTGTCAAATTTTTCAAATGCAAACCTAGTAAAAGTTTCAAAATAACAATTTCAATTTAATTTTTATTTCTTTTTGCTGATATTAAATATACAGTGGTATCAGAAAATGAGTATACATTTGAAAAAATTAATAATTCACTGAATAATGTAAGTAGAGATGTAAAAATTGACTTACATGCTTGGAATGACATGGGGTTTTATTGCAGTTTAAAATAAAAGTTAAAAAAATAACCAACAGATGGCGCTGGACAGCAAAACGTCTGTGACGCGGCCTGAGACTCGTGTATAAAAGGAGCTGTAATGAGAGAGGGAGTCAGTTGCAAGCAATTGCGGAATGAACAAGCAATCAACAGCAATCGGAGCATGCTGAAGTTACCAGAAAAGGGGGGGGGGCGTGGGACGCGCTTACCACTCAGGCAGCGGTCCTACACTCGTCAGCAGACCTCACCTCCCAGTTTTGGCCCCTGGGTAAGCAGCTACGGCGGTGAGCTAACGAGGCGGCATGGACGAGAACAATTGCAGGATGTCTCAGCCTGGGCGGCTTCGCCCTCGTGATCTCTGATCATGATTATAAAGTGGGGATTATATACGGGTGCTAACAGTTCTCGTTAGCACTTATATGCTAGTGGTTCTCACTAGTATATTCTAACCTATAATTTTGCAGGGTCGCTCCGAAAGGGGACATCTGTGCGACATACGCTTAGCAGCTTTTGCTGCGACCCGATAGGGCATAAGCTAACTGTTGTGCCCAGTGGGAAGTTCGCGAGTGCCAGGATATATAAGTGTTATCTAGTGTACTCGGATTGGCGACGATGATGATGATGATGATGACAACGGCGATGACATTGCAGGCTGTCCTCTGAAGTGCGGCTCCGGCCACTTATTCTCCTTGAATATACTTTGAAAGACAGTGTAACGTCTCCCCACGTTGCAGGTGCTTGAAAGGTCTCCTGGCGTTGGCGTCTGGCGTTGGTGTCTGGCGTGCCTTGTTAACGGCCCAAGATTAAGCACTGTCTTTCTATCAGAGACAAGTGCTAGCGGTTCTCGCTGGTACTCAATACGCTTGTGGTTCTTGCTAGTGTATTCTAATTTTGCGGGGTCGTCTGGAAGTTGTAAAGCCGTGCTCGTGAAGTCGCACGTCGCACTGTTATTCCATAAACTAGTGTTTGGATTTTCACTAAGCCGTACCCTCGGATGCTATCCATAGAAAATCCAGCATCATTATGAAAGGTTACCCGGCGGTTTTGTGAAGCTGAGAGCTTTTGCGGTGTGGGCGTTTCAAAAGATGACGAAAGATGACGGCCGGTTGCCTAACGTGTTGTGGACAGACGAAGCTCATTTGACACTCTGAAAGTCTGTCAACTCCCACGAATGCAGAATTTGGGCTACCGAAAATCATAGAACTGTCGTGCAGACTTCATTTCTGGACGAGAAAGTCATGCTGTGGTGTGAATTTACCACATCTACCGTTATCAGGCCCTTTTTCTTCGAGGAAATTCGGGTTTTGTAACTGTTAACGTGGCAGGTGAGAGGTACACCGATATGTTACAGAATCGCATCATCCGTAATCTGACTGATAAACACCTACTAGAACGTACGAGTTGTATGTAGGATGGCACTCCACCCCATAATGCTAGACGTCTGGAAGATCTCTTGCGCACGTTGTTTGATGATGATCGCGCGCTGAGCCGTCAGGACCCCATATCTCACTCCGTGTGATCATTGGCTCTGAAGTCGCAAGTCTACCGTGATCAACCGACATCTATAGGGATCCCAAAAGAGAACATCCGACAAAAATGTCTCACCATAACTACAGATATGATGTACAGTGCTGTTCACAAAAATGGTCTTCGATTACAGATACTGTTGTGGAATGACGGTCGACATGTTGAGCATTTGTTCTGAAGAACATCGTCTTTACTTTATCATATTTTTTTAAGCTAATTATTATTTTTCTTATCACATGAAACTTCAACTGTTGGCCAATTTTTGAACTGTTTTTGGTGGTTGCAATAAAATCCCATGTCCTTTCAAGCATGTGTGTGAATTTTTACCACTCTACCTACACTATTCCGTGAATTATTAATTTTTCAAATGTATAATCATTTTCTGATACCACTGTGCATACAGATGAACAACTAAAAATTTAACTTTTGTATTTAGGGGACCTCAAAACGTGATATTATACAAAAAACAGAGTGAAAAATTAAACTTCAAAAAGTACTTTGTTTAGAGTAAGTGAGAAATTATATTTCCTTTGTGAAAAGTCATCGTCGACATAGACAAACTTACATCAATTACATACGATAGAAAATAACGTTTAGTTTAATTTTGGATAGCTCAGTGTAATGTCTATAATTTATATACACATTACATTGTGTAAATAAACTTAGTATCACGTGAAAAAATTTAATACAAAACGAAATACGCTTGCAGCAATTTCCAAGCATAGCCCTAATATATTCAGATACTTTGGTTAACCTTGTAAACGAATGATGAATGGTATCCATACTCCAATCTGTACAAAATTTGTTTTTATGCATGTTAAGTGTAGATAGGCTAAAAAATATGTTAATTCTATTTTGTTTATGGCAGCCTGTAGATGTTAAACTCTACTTGCCTGCAATTTCGCCTATAGATATAATGTATTTGAATTTTCTTGGATGGACCTGTACAGGAAATATTTCCTTGATCTCTAAGTCTGATGTTGCATCACTGTATGATTCAGAGGTAGATTAGTTCAAGTTCCTGCTACAATTTGTTCTTGAGATACTGTGATAACAGGCACTCACACAGACAGACAAACAGAAGAACCGCTAAAATCATTATTTTAGGATTCAAGGGAGGGACTTCAAAAAGAGTAAATATAACAAAAACTCAATTTCAAAAAAATTGACCCAAAAACAATACATTCTCTACCATATATAGGAATAAAAGAAAGTAAAAATTATATACGTTAAACTTCGGTTATAAGAGTACTGATTAAATTTCTCCAGCAACTATAATATTCGAATGAAGGTAGGCATTACCTTAAACATGATGTTTATATAGACTTAAATTCTTATCTTTTGCAGATTTGGAATGATTTCAGCGCCACATAGCGACAGAATGCGAAGTTATCAGACGATAAAGAACGTGGACAAAATCTTCTGTTCCACAAAATTTTAGCTTTATGCGTAATTTCGTGGTACGATAACTTATAAACTTTCAAAAAGAGTTCATTTATAATTTTCTTCTTCTTTTTTAACACTTTCCAACAAGGTTGAAAAGTGTTTATGACTTCGGTTTGTCTGTCTGTGTGTCTGTCTGTCTGTCCGCGCTCTAACTCCCGTAAATATTTATGGAATTTCTTGAAACTGATATATGTTATTCAAGTTCACAATCGGACGGTCCTTATTAAAAATGGAGTTTATACCTCTACTGGTTTGTGTACAGGGACACCCGAAAGTTTTTTAAAGCATTGTGCTCTATGAGAGGTAATTCCACAAACCATATTTTCATACCTTTACTGTAGACATACCTTAATGAAATTGAAATATGTTATTCAAGTTGACTATCGGACGTTCCTTATTGAAAATGGAGTTTATACCTCTGCTGGTTTGTGTACAGGGACACCCGAAAGTATTTGAAAGCATTGTGTTCTATGAGAGGTATTTTTTTAAACCATATTTTCCTGCCTTTACTCTAGACATATCTTAATGAAATTGAAATATGAAATTCAAGTTTACTATTGGACGTTCCCTACTGAAAATAGAGTTTATACCTCTACTGGTTCGTGTACAAGGACACCCGAAGGTATTTCAAAGAATCGTGTTCTATGAGAGATATTTCTATAAACCATATTTTCATACCTTTAGTATAGACATATCTTGATGAAATTGAAATACGTTATTCAAATGGACTTTATACCTCTACGGGTTTGTGTACAGGGACACCCGAAAATACTTCAAAGCATTGTTTTCTATGAGATATATTTCTTTTTCATAACTTTACTGTAGACACATCTTAATGAAATTGAAATATGTTATTCCAGTACACTATCGGACATTCCCTATTGAAAATGGAGTTTATACCTCTACTGGTTTGTGTTCAGGGACTCCCGAAGGTATTTCAAAGAATCGTGTTCTATGAGAATTATTTCTATAAATTATATTTTAATACCTTTACTGTAGACATATCTTAATGAAATTGAAATATGTTGTTCAAGTTCCCTATTGGATGTTCCCTGTATAAAATGGAGGAAATACCACCATCGGGTTATACACCGGGACACTCAAAAGTATTCCAAGGCATTGCGTTCTATGAGAGATATTTATATAAATCTGTCGCCAATGTAGTAGATACATAACTCTGGAAATGGTAGCTGTTGCCAGACGCCACAAATCAAATTTTAATAACTTTACTTTCCACGAAGTTCTAGGAAATAGAAATATGTTATTTTTATGCACAAAAGAATGCTTTGCATAGAATATAGCATGATTAGCATTATATTTACAGGGTGACTCAAAAATATCCAATTATATTAAGAGCTATTAATAATAAATTGCTACAATTGTACTTTCGTTTACGTTAACAGTTTTTAACGCTTTCTAACATTTTTTAAGTGTGAATATGATTTCATTTTTGTGTATCTGCCTGTCTGTCTGTCTGTCCGTCTGTCTGTCTGTCTGTCCGTGCTCTAACTCCCGTGAATATTTAAGGAATTTCCTGAAACTGATATATGTTATTCAAGTTCGCTATCGGACGATCCCTATTGAAAATGGAGTTTGTACCTCTACTGGTTTGTGTACAGGGATACCCGAAAGTATTTCAAAGCATTGTGTTCTATGAGAGGTATTTCTATAAACCATATTTTCATACCTTTACTGTAGACATGTCTTAATGAAATTGAAATATGTTATTCAAGTTCACTATTGAATGTTTCCTGTATAAAATGGAGGAGAATATCACCATAGGTTTATGTACAGGGACACTCAAAATATTTCAAAGCATTGTGTTATATGAGAGATATTTCTATAAATCAAATTTTAATAACTTTACTTTCCGCGAAGTTTTAGGAAATTGAAATATGTTCTTTACATGCACAAAAGAATGTTTTGCATAGGATATAGCAGGATAAGCATTAGATGTACAGGGTGGCACAAAAATATCCAGTTATATTAATAGGTATTAATAAAAAATTGCTAGAATTGTACTTTCGTTTACTTTAAGAGTTTTTAACACATTCTAGCATTTTTTAAGTGTTAATATGATTTCACTTTTGTGTATCTGCATGTCCGTCTGTCTGTCTGCCTGCCTGTCTGTCCGTGCTCTAACTCCCGTAAATATTTATGGAATCTCCTGAAACTGATATATGTTATTCATTTTCACCATCGGATGTTCCCTACTGAAAATGAAGTTTATATCACTACTGGTTTGTGCAGAGGGAAACCCGAAATTATTTAAAAGTATTTCAAAGCATTGTGCTCTATGAGATTTATTTCTATAAACCATATTTTTATACCTTTGCTGTAGACATATCTTAATGATACTGAAATATGTTGTTCAAATTCCCTATTGGATGTGTCCTGTATAAAATGAGGAAATACCACCACCGATTTTTATACTGGGACACTCAAAAGTATTCCAAAGCATTGCGTTCTATGAGAGATATTTCTATAAATCAAATTTTAATAACTTTACTTTCCACGAAGTTTTAGGAAATTGAAATATGTTATTTAAATACACAAAAAAATTCTTTGCATAGAATGTAGCATGATGAGCATTAGATTTACAGGGTGACACAAAAATATCCATTTATATTAAGAGTTATTAATAAAAAATTGCTGGAATTGTACTTTCGTTTACATTAAGCGTTTTTAACACTTTCTAACATTTTTAAGTGTAAATATGATTTCAGTTTGTGTATCTATCCATTTGCCTGTCTATCTGTTAACCCGCGCTCTAACACCTGTAAATATTTATAGAATTTCTCGAAACTGATATATTTTATTGAAGTTCACTATCGGATGTTCCATATTTAAAATGCAGTGAATATCTGTTCTGGTTTGTGTACAGGGACACCCAAAAGCATTCGAAATCATTGTGTTCTATGAGTGTTATTTGTATAAATATTTTCCGTATAGAATGTTTCCCATTTAAAATGACATTAATAGGCCCTGTACAACTAGTTTGTTTACAGGGACAACAACAACAAAGAAAAATGCCAATGCATTACGTTTTAGGACAGAATTTTTTGAAAGTTATATTTAAAAGTTTTTCTACTGAAAAAATCATAAAAATATTGAAATGTATTATTTATATTCTAAAATAATGTTTTGTATAGAATATGATATGATTAACTTTCTGATTTACAGGGCTACACTAAAATATTCAGATAGATCAAAAGCTGTAATTATAATCTAACGGCTGCATTTTCTTTTGCGTTAAGGTTTTTTAACACTTTCCAAAATGGTTAAGAGTAATTTCAAAATCAATTAGTCTATCTGTATATTTTTCAGTCCTTCTGTCTGTTCTGTGATAACGTAGGGAAAGAAAATAAAAGTTATTCGATACAACAATTACGTACAGTTTGAATGTGTTACTAATCATTGCATACTGCATGATTTTTCTTTTCTTTTCTTTTTTTTTTTTTTTTTTTAAATCTCAGATTTAGTGATTTACAATTAAACTAAAAAGCATATTGTCCGTTCTTTCTAAGAATGAAATGTGCCATAACACATCGCGTTACCACTTTATGCGTTAGAAACATATACTTTTTTCTTTTCCATATTGAATATATATGTTTATTTCGATAGAGGAAGACAAATTCTGCTGTTTGCAGGCAGATATCGCTATTTAATTAATTTCAGTCAGTAGTATATAGTTACTTTTATATGCCTAGACATCAAGCAAAAAAAAAAAAAAAAAAAAAAAAAAAAAACTGGTATCATGGATCTAAAATTAATTTTGGGGAGGAATAGGATTTTAAATGATATATTTTAAACAGTTAAAACTGTTAAATATTTTTATTCGAAAGTTTACTTTATGAAATTTATTATATTATAAATTTATATACATTTTTTCCCCTTAGGTTTATGCTTACATTTAAATATTTTCTATATGTGAATAAATAAATGATTTAAATAATCAAAAATAGAAAAATCCCTAACTTTACATTTATTTCGTCTAATAGTTTTAATAATATACCTAAAATTATTTATTAAAATATTTGATGTATTTAGTGTCTAAAACGATGCTTAATTACAATTAAAATTATTTCATTATTATGTATTCCTCGAAAATTTTCATTGTTATATATTCAAAACATTAGTCAACTAAATTATGAATGATATATATAAGATATGAATTATATACTTCACCTTAACATATGAATTATACACTTCATATGTTTGTTTCGTTTATCACTAATAATTTTGTGGGACATTGTGCAAATTGAACACATATTCTATATATTTGAATTTTGAAAAGTAAATGCTTCATATAAATGTCAAAGTTATACTAAATACGATCCATTAAATTTTCTATCGATAAATTATTTTTTAACCAATTTGTGTATTATATATACCTATTTAGCTTATATTAACATATTATTTAAATTCCTGATTTCTTATATTTTATATTTTTAGGTAGAATGTACTTTCTAAAAAAAATATGTTATGTGTTACTTTCGTAAAAACAAATACTTTAATGTATGACATTATAATTTATAAACTTAAATCTTAATATTTAGAATACTTCATAGTGAAACAATAAAAAAAAAGAAATAATAATGTATTGTTTTATTAAAAAAGGAGTTTTACGCTTATATATAATTGCACATTACACATTTTAAATCATTTTTTTTTTCAAATAATAATAATAATAATAATAATAATAATAATATACAAGCTTATAATTAAAGTAATTTAATCTAATAAAATAATGAATTTCATATCTCGTAATTTTCTTTTTACGCAATTCTAAACTGTGAAATTATAAATTTCTTCCATTGTAACAATCCTAATTCTATTTTTAACAGAAATGCACCGCCGATATATATAAAAATTAATCTTAAATCTATTTACTAACTATTAATGCATTTATTTAACTAAATGTAAAATACTTCAAACTAATTAAATTTTCGACAAACAGTGTCTCCAGTCTACAGATAAATCTTACTCAGCTGTTGTTTCGGTTCAGTTTTGACAGAAGTCAGAAATATTTTATGTGTAATTAATTAAATTTACTCAAGTGATAAAAGTAATTATTTAAAATAACATTATAATTACCTCTTTACTTTAATTAGGAAAATTGCCTATAGAATTTAGTATATATTATCTGTAAGCAAAATATATATCTTAAATTTTAATGACAGTTTATGTTCGTAATTATTTAACAAGTAAATTACTTAATTATTTATTAATAGTTATTTGACATTTAAATTTTAAAAGTTCTCATTCGTTACAACTTTCAAAGTATAAAAGTAATTTTAATGTTAATTTACTTTTAAAATAATGCTATATGTAAAATACAAAATTGTAATCTTTAATTCTGGTTTCTATTAAACATTTTTATTTTTTTACACAGTCATGAAAAACGCTTTTTTATAATATTGGTGAAAAAATAATATTGGTATATATATATATATATATATATATATATATATATATATATATATAAATAATAGATATCGTAATAAGATTAAATCATAAAATTCAGCTATTAATAGAACTAAGACAATAACAGCACACTAAAATATAGAACTTAATTTAACACAGAGGAAAGAATTACACAAAAAGTTGCAATGTAGATTAAGAACCAATGAGTTAGGATAGTAACTTAAAATACTTACGCCTACCAGAATGATAATAAAAATGACCATTAAGCTTATGAGAGTGAAAACGATTAATAAATAATAAATCACAGAAATATTTGGATGTAAATGCTTAAACGTAGAAACTTATCAAGGGGTGCATGCTTCATAAAGCTTAAAGAGCCGCAACGATTTCGTACAACGATATTGCTAATCATAGCAATTAATATCGTTTCACACCCCGATCGATGCAACAAAACCAAAAAGAATTAGAAATAATTGAAATATTAAATTAAAACAAAGATTAAAAAAAGATTAAATTTAATCTTAATGGAAACCAAAGTGAACACATGAATGAAGCAAAGCAACCACATGTATAACAATTAACTCTAACAGGAGAAAAGGATGATGCCAAAACTTAAATTGAAGTAAAATAAAATCTCGACAGATATCGATTAATCGAAGAAACTTCAGAGCATTTTCATTAAAGATAAATTACACAGAGTTAATATTAAATGATAATGTTAAAATAGATTTTATATCTAATTAATTTTAAAACTAGTAGAGTTGAATTAAATCGTACCATATTCATTAATAATATATCATTAAAGTTAAAGACAGAAGAATAAAATCATAAGACAGAGTGCAAGCGCCATCTATCGGTGAGCTATAATAACATTAAGTCAGTAAAATTATTTCAGGAGAAGAATCCAATGCAATAAGGGAAATTAAGATGTAGTGACTGAAAGATTAAGGTAATTAGAAGTGTTGACTGCAAGATTAAGATAATTTTTAGCGCCATTTAAGTAATTAGAAGAATTGAACTTTTGTGATTAACCCAAAACTAAATAATCTTGAAATCATAGTATTAAATGTTAAGTTTTAATCAGACACAATTACAAGCAATAATGCCAAAGAGTACACATATAAGGATAAGCATTATAGGGCAGTCATTAATAGTTAAAATTATAATTTAAAAGATTTTTTTTTTCCAAATAATATAAGATCTTATTTTTGTTATGCATATAGATTGATTGTTCAAACTTAACAATGGAAGCCTCAAGTAGCCAGATGTACAAAATTAAATTTAAGGATAAAAGATTTCAAAATACATAGTATCAACCAGAAATATAAGCATGTAACTATGAGTAATCCCCCCCACACTTTTTTTTTTTAATTAATTTTATTCAGCAACAAACCCACCCAACCAACCAGCCAAACACCACCACCCTACCTCCTTAATCAAACATCTGCCCACCCATCCACCAGTTTTTTTTTTTTTTTTTTTTTTTTTTAATTAAACCTTAGTAGTTTTTTTTTTTTTTTTTTTTTAATTAAACCTTAGTAGTTTTTTTTTTTTTTTTTTTTTTTTTTTGTGTGTTAGACAAAGACCCTTTATGATAAACAAGTGAATAAATAAATTTTTTAGGATAACCCATTTTTGTAGCAACATTAATTATGTGAGAGATATTTTTGTTTTTAAACCTAACAGAACAAAGATTATGTATACGAAAGAGGTGATTGAGTAGGATATTTCTGTAAACAGAGATATGAAGACAAGAAGTAAAGTGAGTAAATAAATTTACTTTGAAACTGAAATCTTGTCTTTTGTCATACAGATCAGTATAAATTTGACTACCATCAAGTTTGATTTTTAAATCCAAGAAATTTATACAGTTATTGTTGAGAAGATTATGAGTTAAGGTAAGGTGAGAAGGATATTCAAATTTAAATAAATTAGGGGAAAAATTATTGACATAAAAAATTATAATGTCATCAATGTATCGGTAAAAATAGACATTTTTAATACATAATCCCTGTTCATAATGGTAAAGGTATAAGTCAGCTAACATACTCGAGCTGCATCCTCCTTGTGGAATACCGACCTTTTGAATATAGATCTTATTACAGTGTAGAATGTAATTGTTATGAATAATAAAATTTAAAAGTGTCTTAAATGATGCTGCCGAAAAGCATTTTGGTAAAGAGATTTGACTTTTAAATTTTTCAAAAAGGTTAAAGATGATATGATGAAGATCCGTTAAATTAATATTATTAAACAGGTCAGCAAAATCATAAGTCATGATATCAGTCACATTATTCATAGATAAGACATTGACTTTAAGTTGATAACTATTTTTAAGGCAAAAGAAGTTTTTTGATCTACTGATTAAGTCATAGATTTGTTTGAGAATATCAAGGAGAATTTTGTTAGCGTTATTGTTGTAAGTATTACACCCTACAGTGACAGTTCTAAATTTAATAGGATTTTTGTGAAATTTAGGGATAAGTACAATATAAGGATATTTAAAATTATTATATGGTAGCTTTAGCAATTTATAAAAGCAGTGAATTTTGCGGTTATTGATTTTAAGATCATGATTTGTAAGATGAAAGTTAGTACTATTAGATATAGATGAACTGAGTAAAGAAAGATAATAATGTTTACATATTATAGCATAATTATTAGGAGATTTATCTACATAAGTAATAACAAAGTTTTGTTGCAATTCTTTGATAGATTTAATGAGATTTGATTTATTGTAATGTGTGAGATTTGATTTTTGTTGAATTAATTCATCTTTAAGTTTTGAAATCACTAAAAATTTCCATTGATTGAAATATTCAATAGGTTTATTATAAGAGATGGAGAGTTTATAAATAAACAAATCAATATCATATGAAAACTGTTGTATAATCTGTGAAATATTAGTTTTTGAAGGGAGTCGATATTTAGTACCATATTCCATAAATTTCTTTAAATTAGAGTCATTAATAATATTAAGATCACCAGTGATAATATGTGCATGATCTCTGTCAACATATTTTACATAAGAGGGATGAGCACAACTACAAGTCACATGAGAAGATAAATTAGACTTAGAAACTGAATTATAGTTAAAAAGCAGACGACCAAGCGTAATAGGATATTTAAAGGTACGAGAAATATGAATGTCTTTAATTGGAAACATGCATGTTTTATCATTAAGAATGGATGATATATTAATGCTATTAAATATTTGATTAGAATAATTTAGAATAAGCTGTGAATTAGATTGGATTTTGTGAGGTTTTTTAGAGACATTTAAATTGAAGAGTTTTATTCTGTATAATATTAAATCATAGAAAATATCAGAAAAATGTTGATTATAGGATAGGTTTTTAAATACACTTAAGTAAATGGACAAATACTTTTTTTTGATAGCAAATATAAACTTTCTAATATAAATCCAATCATAATGGTTAAGATAATTTGACTGTAAGGCTAGAATATTCTTAATAATGAGATTTTTTGATATTAAACCATTAGCAGATTTATTTGATTGTTTACCTCTTTTTGAACGAGAAGTTTTCTGGTTGACACTATGATTAAGAACAGAGTATACAGGGGAGTAATCATGAAGGGGATTAATGTTAGTATAAACCTTAACAACCCTATTGAAATATTCATGATTCAGACCATATGGATAAATTGTATTAAAGTATTTCATGTAGTGAGATTCATAGAAAAGGCGCTCACTTTTATTTTTTTTTGAATCCGAAGAATTTCAATAGTACATGAGCAGAAATTATGTAAATTAAAATGTCTTAGCTCAATAGTTGATTTATTGTTAAGGACAGGTGATGATACCTTTTTGGAGTCTGAGCGAGGTTGATTAATTCTAAGATGTAAAGGGGTGGAAGTTTCACCTACATACTGCATTTTACACATACCACAGCTTAATTTGTATATTACATTATAAAACTGACAGAAAGGAACCAATTTTAAATCATTATAAATTTGGGACTGTAAAGCATTAGGGCAAGTTTTGCAACGAGAAGAATCACACTTTCTGAATTTAAGATTGGAAGGAGGAGAGTATAGGTAGCTTGATATCGATCCAGGAATATCCCTATCAATATTCCTGTACCGGGCACAATACTGAGGATGACCAAAGCATTTCTTGCCAGGCACTACTAATTTACTGAGAACATTCATAATAAAGGAGTGGTTTTATAGATAATAAGAAAATCAATTGTAATTTGCAAGTATACATTAAAACTATCATTTAGAATATCAATAAATAAAAATTTTAATTTGCAAGAATACATTATAAATATCATTTAGAATATCAATAAATAAAAAAAAAAAATTCTTGAATAAGTAACGAGATATCAAAATTGAAAATTTAAATTTAAAATTAAAATTGATATATATATATATATATATATTTTTTTTTTTAATAATAAATAGTAATATAATAAAATAGAAAATTAAAGTGTCTGGAATATTAATCTTTAATCATGGTCATCAACCTATACATATCCACCAACATATTGAAAATCACAAATTGAATATTAACCTTTCTAGATTATAATAAGCATACATTAATAAAAATAAACCATTCATTTAATCTGAGATAATTACATAATTAAATATACACAATATTTACAAAAAGTTCCAATCCAAAGTATAATTCAACCCGAAGCATTATGATTATAAACCCCACAATCAAATTCATAGGACTAAAATTGAATAAGTTGACGATAGAAAAACTATAATGGACAAAGTGAATAATAAATGCTCATGATATCAAAATTCATCCACATGTAACTTTAGAAAATTATGCTTAAACACTTTTAATTTTAATAATAAAAGTCAAAACTTATTGAAAAACATACAAACTACTAAAGGAATATCCCAATTTGAACTTAAATAAAACAGTTCCACATAAAAGAGCCATTAAATGCATAGATCCACAAACAGCAAAATCAAGGTATGATTAACAATATATATATATATAAATTATTTGGAGCTAAAAGTTACATTTATTTTTAAATAAATTAAATTATCTTGATCGTGCTATATATATCAGCAAATAAAAACTACAGTTTCACAAGTTTAATATTTCAAAATTTATTCTTTATCATCATTTATAAATTTTAATCATGAAAATAACTTTTAACGTCATCATCATCTGAATTCATCTTGATTGTTACTCTACACTAATTAACTCATTACTGTTAAATCAGATTACTAGTACAAGTACAAAATATTATCAATGATACTACTGAGTTTTCCTAAAAATTTTTAATCTTGATATACTAACAGGAAATATAGATATATGTTTTTATTTAAATTATTAATTTTATTGCATTTTATTGCCTAACATGTGGAAATAAATACGTGTTTGTTTAAGATTGCTGTAAAAGTAGTAATTTAATTTGTATACTATAAATTTAAATAAACAATAGGTTTATATTCACTGTCTAGTAATGCGTTCCAAATGTTTTGCATGGTTATCTGATCTTTTCTTAGCATATTCTTTTATGGATTTTCTAAAGAGGAAACGGGAATAGCCATTTAACTTGAAATCATGAAAAAACTATTCAGCGATCTATATTTTAGTGAAAATTTTAGAGTAGCATCACTGATGATACAGATATAAAATATAAGTTTGAGCTTCCTATAGCTATTCGTTTCTGTGATAAGCTAATAAAACACACACAGAAAACACATACATACTTACAAATATACATAGAAACCAACCGCTAAAAATGCTATTTTCGGATAGAGAACAAACAAATCAATATGTGTATCTATAAAAAAAACTCAATTTCGATACGTAAGCCCAAAACAATACTTTTTGTGCCATATAAATGGACATGAGATGATAAAAACTAATACACTTTCTTTGATTAAATATCTTTAAATTATATGGTAATTTCATCATTCTTTTTTATTATTATTATTATATTTGAAAGACTCTATTTAGAATTCAAATTACGTTCTTTCAAAGAACACTGAGTACGCTATTTACTTGGAAACATTTTAAAATATTTCAGACTATACTTTGGTTTAAAGATGAGAAATACCGTTTATATACATAGACAACTTCATTCACATAAATATTCATAAAGAAGTTTATGTATTTCAAAGTAAAAGAAAATGGACAACAGACTAAAATATTTAATATTTATATTAAAATAAATTTTATAAAAATATTTTAACTTTAAAATTAACTAAACTGATTTAATTTTTTCAAGCAAATTATTTTAATTGATTATTTTAAAAAAAATCCTACGAATTATCTTTAGCTATCTATATATTTTAGAATGTCAACAAGCAATACCTTTTCATGAAATTCTAGTCATATTTTAAATATTCTCCGTGGTAAAAATTACAGTAAATTTTATAACACACAAAATTCTGTGTATTCTGTATCAGGAGAAATTAAAAAATATTCAAATGTATTTGAAGGATATCGATAACAATCGAAGAAATGTAAAAAAAAAAAAATGAAAGTGTCTGAATATATATTTTATTTAAATACAGTGTATATGAAAAAAAATAATAATAAATTAATAAAGTTGTCAAATAAATCAGTAAATAATTAAGTTATGTAAATCTGTTAAATAAATCTGTTCCATATTTCACTCATACATATCAGCGATTAGAGAGCACTTTTAACTGTGGTGGTATATGATTGGGTTTTTGTCATATTTTTAGATTCTCAGTTCAGTGGGTTTTTTTTTTTTTAAATGTATATATATACACGCCTTCTCATATTTATAAGGACACTTTATATTTTGAAATAACTAATGTAAAAATAATTGTGAACAAGACTGTACTAAGTGCATTTAATATATCTAGTATTCTAAAAACCAAAACTACTATAATTTTTTTAATATGAAACAAAATTAATAAAAAATAATGCAAAATATTTTTTCTCCACGGTTTTAGATGTTCATAATTATAGGGACAATCAAGATTTTTTCCTTTTATTTAACTTACTGGCGGATAAATTATAGTTGACATGCGAATTCGTTAACTACTGAGCTAGATTAATTCATATATAAGCCTTCAATTTTTCTTGGACGGACATTACTGATAATTCCTCGAAAAAAAGAACGTCCATGTAGTGAAGTATGATAAATGTGTTTTTTAAGGACATTTTCAATTCGCCGAATTTCTAATGAAATTCGAAGTTCTAAGTTTGCTGAAGGAAATGTGATCAAACGTTGAACTGCTGGTTCGATAGGAGAGAGATCTGATGCAAAATCAGAGTTGTTTTACACATATCGAAGACTCATAATTCCTCTTACTGTTCTACTCATAATGATTGCTGTTGAATTTGCTCGTAATTTTAACAAAAGGTTGGGGTCCACATTTATGCATGTTTAAAATAACTGATAAGATGTTAAAAGGAATAAAAACCTGTAATAATCAATAAGCATTTAATGTGGGAAAGAACGTCTGTGCTAAAGTTGAATAAAGACAATATTAAATAGTAAAATGTTGCATTTTCGGATGAAAAACATTTTATTCTTGATTAATCAAATGGTTTTAACAGTTACTGGCACGATCTGAAGATAGCGAAAGACAGAGCAGATTTTTTAAAGGCTGGTATGAATTGGTCATTTTAAAGGTGGATCTATGATGCTCTGGGGAGCTGTTTCTACTGAAGGAAATATGAATTTAGTAATTTTTTCTATTTTTATGAACATGAAGAGAATATCCGCAAATTTTATACTTGGAATTCTCAGATTTTTGTTAGATTTTGGGGGGTAATAATATTTTTTTCAACAAGACTTACATTTTTGCTCTACTTCTAGAGCAATAGGAAATAGTTTTCAGAAAGGAACTTCTATATTGTTGCCTTTCCCGTGGCCTAAAAGTTGAAAAAACCTTAACATATCATATTAGAAAAGTGCATGCAAATGGAAAGCAATTTTAAATAGTTTAAATGTATTCAGAATATCACCTATGCTGTATGAAATGGTATTGAAACTGAATATTTAAGAATATATATATATATATATATATATATATATATATGTATATATATATATATATATATACCAGAGAGAATGTCTTACTGTCTCACCCTAAAAAGAGACCCCAAAAAAATATTAATTGAAAGAATAATTGAAAAAAAAATACTAAGTTTCGAGCTGTCCTTATAATTGTGAACACCTGAAAAAATCCTTTTTTTGACCATATTTAAAGTTTTTTTCAGATAGAAATTCGATAAAACTTTTTAAATATCTTCTGTTAATGAAATTCAGATTAATAAAAAATATATTTGTTTAAATAATAGTGTTCAGTGTTTAGTTAATATAGAAAAACGGGTGACCTTATAATTATGAGAAGGAGTGTATATATATATATATGTGTGTGTGTGTTATTTTTAATAATATTTGTAAAAAAGAAATGAATAAATAAGTAATTCAGCAATGGACAGTGTTATCAACTTTTTTTTTTTTTTTACTTGGTAAAAATTATTTTTTTCTTAATCTTTCTTTATACAGTTACTTATTATTTTTAAGATATATGTATTTATCACATCATCAAAACTGAATTTTTTCTCAACTTAAACAGGCATATCATACACTATATGTTCAATTTTATACTTGGAATTCTCAGATTTTTGTTAGATTTTGGGGGGTAATAATATTTTTTTCAACAAGACTTACATTTTTGCTCTACTTCTAGAGCAATAGGAAATAGTTTTCAGAAAGGAACTTCTATATTGTTGCCTTTCCCGTGGCCTAAAAGTTGAAAAAACCTTAACATATCATATTAGAAAAGTGCATGCAAATGGAAAGCAATTTTAAATAGTTTAAATGTATTCAGAATATCACCTATGCTGTATGAAATGGTATTGAAACTGAATATTTAAGAATATATATATATATATATATATATATATATATGTATATATATATATATATATACCAGAGAGAATGTCTTACTGTCTCACCCTAAAAAGAGACCCCAAAAAAATATTAATTGAAAGAATAATTGAAAAAAAAATACTAAGTTTCGAGCTGTCCTTATAATTGTGAACACCTGAAAAAATCCTTTTTTTGACCATATTTAAAGTTTTTTTCAGATAGAAATTCGATAAAACTTTTTAAATATCTTCTGTTAATGAAATTCAGATTAATAAAAAATATATTTGTTTAAATAATAGTGTTCAGTGTTTAGTTAATATAGAAAAACGGGTGACCTTATAATTATGAGAAGGAGTGTATATATATATATATGTGTGTGTGTGTTATTTTTAATAATATTTGTAAAAAAGAAATGAATAAATAAGTAATTCAGCAATGGACAGTGTTATCAACTTTTTTTTTTTTTTTACTTGGTAAAAATTATTTTTTTCTTAATCTTTCTTTATACAGTTACTTATTATTTTTAAGATATATGTATTTATCACATCATCAAAACTGAATTTTTTCTCAACTTAAACAGGCATATCATGCACTATATGTTCATTTTGAATTATTTTGTCAGTCCGTAGAAAATTTTAAACGAATTTTTTTTAACGTAACAATTAAGTACTTATAAATAATAATTAATGTGTTAGTTTTAGCTATGATAAAAATTGTATCTATCTAATATTTTTAAATCAAAAATATATATTCAATTTCTAATGCCTTTCTTATTTTAATATTTAATTTCTTTTCAATGATAAAATACATAAAATCATATATAATATTATATTTTTCAAAAGACATCAATGAAGCTTCAAAATGTTATTTAATATATTTAAACAGCGATGGTTAATATTATATGCATAATAATAAAAAAGCCAGAATTGAAAATAAAGATTTATCATTGTATAAATTTTAAGATAAAAATGTGTTTCGAAAAGACATTGAAACATAATTATTAAGAAGATTCTGAATTATAAGCAATTTTTTAACACAATTGTGTAAAAAATATTTCCATCTTAACTTTTTTCTATTAAAATATAAGGAAGAAGACTTCAGAACTGCTGCAATATATCTACTGCTAAGTAATTATACTTTCTATTTTTGATCATGATAATAATTAAAATTCTTTAATGAAGTATGCAAGAAATCACGAAAAAAACTTCTTTTAATTTTGTTCGAAGCATTTTTATGGTAGTCTTTATGGATTGTTGTATGAATATGAAACGAATAATCCGAGGCAAGTCTTTCATCATACGAGATGCATATTAATATCTTTTTTAAAGCTGTTTTACATTTCAAAACTTTTAAAAAATAAGCACACTTAATTATAATTTCAATGGAAGAAACACAATTTCTTTATAATAAATTAAAAATCTTTAAGTTTATCGAGATTTTTCAGGTATGTAATCAAAAGCATAAAAGCGCAAAATTATTTTTAAAGATATTTCAAAGTTCGTTTACATAAAAAAAATAATAAGCTATATATATATACCATATTAAATTTATCAAAACAAAACCATATGTAAAATAAAATTTTTTGAAAAGATACATGCGAAAACGTAGGCATTATTTATACTTTAATTACCACAAAGCATTTTGCCCTTAAAATATTAGTTTATTTATATTTTTATAGGTTTAAATAATTTGGCAATTTAAATTTAATAAAATTTGGCAATTTAATTTTAAATTTGACATTTGGTAACAACTGTTGAAATATAAATGTAAATTATTATTATTTTTTTTTAAATAACTTTACATGTAAAATTCATAGTTGTAATCCTTAGTACTGATTTCTGTTAAACATTTTTTTTTTTTTTTTTTTTTTTTTTTTACACTCTCAATCAATACGATTTTTAAAAATATAGGTGAAAAAAAAAAAAAAAGCTTTATATAAACACTATCCAAAGCTAAAGTTTGTGTTTTGTTGAGATAAATTATTTTATCTTGATCATGCTTTACATATTAGCGAACAAAACTGTAATTCAAAAAATTAAAATTTCATAATTTGTTCTTTATCATCATTTAAAAAATTTTAATTTTATTCTTGAGTATTCATAAATAAATATTGAGTATTCATGATACTGAGTATTCCTAATACTGTCATATATAATGAGTATTTATAATGCTGTTATTGTATTGTAAGATTATTAAAAAGATGAAAATTGATGTATTTTATATGTTGCATTAATTTTTATAGTGACAATCAAAACAAAAAACTTTTTTCATATACATTTCTTTTATTGTATTTTATTGTCTAACATATGTAAATAATTATGTATTTATTTCTAATTGTTGTAAAAGTAGTAATTTGATTTGTTACTAAAAATAAAAATAAGCAATAGATTTTATATTCACTGTCTACTAACGTATCCCAAATATTTTTTACGATAACCTAATCTTTTCATATCATATTTTTTACGGATTTTCTAAAGATGTTACGGAAATGTCTGTTTAACTTGGAATCATCAAAAATACTTTTTACGTCATCATCATCTTAATTTATCTTGATTCTTATTCTACAATAATTAACTCTTTATTGTTAATTCAGATTAGTACTAAAAGTACAAAATATTACCAATGAGACGGCTGAGTTTTCGTAAAGATTATTACACTTGATTTCATTAGGATAATTTACTTGATTAATAGGAAATATAAATGTATCTTTAATATGTTTTTAAAAGAGTTAAGAATATAAAAAGAAATATATATTGAGAAAAAAATATATATATAGAATATGTATTGAGAAAACATTTTGATTTCTTCATTTTACTTATTTTCATGTTAAACTTATTATATATAAATGGTGCAATGTTAAATAGCCTTACTTATGCAACTGTTGGGCGTATATATATTGTCTCAAACAATTTTTAAACTGATAATAATTCAATTTTTTAAAATAGGTTGAAAAAAAAAATCAGGAAAGGAAACTAAATGAGGAAGGGTTTAAAGAAGCATTTTAAATAGGACAAAATGCACATACTTCGAATTGATAAGTTAAATCAAAATTTTGTTTCTGATTTTTTTTTTTTTTTTTTTTTTTTCGCCTTTTATGTTTTGCGAATAACTTTTTAAAAGAATTTACATTCAAATATGAAAATTGGATGTAATAAGTATTATAAAATCATTTATTGACATTTTTATTATTCCTGCGGTTTAAAGAAATAATAATAATATATATATATATATGTATATATATTTAAAAACTCTTATACAGAAAAAAAAATAAATATGAATATAAGAAAAATATCCGGTTTTTAATTAAATTTTGGAGACATGTGTACCTTTACCCATATCTGGTGCATCTTTAGCAATATCCCCCATTTCATATTCTTTACTAAATTGTTTCAAACCTTACTTGTGGTGAGGTTCTTTACTAAGTTGTTCGATTTTTACTTATTTTGATAGCTTACTTGTGGGGAAAACTTATTATCAGTTCACAAATTATTAACGATATTGAAACTATATAAAATTGGATTACGATCCGATAGTAAAACTGCCACGGAAATTCTATATTCACTAGTTACTAAGTTTAAAAGTTATACACAAAAGTAGAAAACAGTTAAACTGAATATTCCACTAAATTTTCTCGAAAGTTAATATATATATATACATATTTATACCATAGAACTGTATAACTATGATAACTAATTTAAAACTTCCATCATGAAATCTTACTAAAAATAAATATTTTGAAACGTTTGTCATAGATAGTAAAAATTCTCTATTAATTTACTCTCAAAATATACTTAGAGATTAATAACTGGAGACTTGGCGTTGGAATATTAAAATCCGAATAAACTACTACGTCAGAAACGCCAAAGAAAAATGTTTGAGATGCATACAGCTGTTTCGGTAGCCTTAAGTGTACCGTCTTCAGTGCAAAAAGAATTCTGAATCTGGAGAAGTGCTCGTATATATAGGAGAGGGACCGAATTTAGTTCAACCAATAGGATTACGGGAAAGGTTGGGAGTGTGGCCAATAGGAATTTAGGAATGTTAGCTGTGTAAACAATAGAAAAATTAAGAAAATGGGGACTGAATGTAAAATTTCCAACAATCAGACAAATAGTGAACAGCGAAATCACAATTTACAAGGTTTTTAAAAATTTTATAAATATGAAAAGCTTCAAAGAAATCGAGTTCATGAATGGATTTAAGTCTGCAAATTATTTTAGCTGAATTAAATTTAAAATTATGATTTTCCTCCCAGCAATGTTTAGAAATAGCCGATGTATTGGTTTCTTGTTTGCGGACGTAATTCATATGTTCATTTAGACGAAATTTAAGACTGCGTTTAGTTTGGCCATTATATGATAAACCACACTGACAGGAAATACTATAAATGCCCCAAGAATTATGCATATCAAGGGGATCTTTTAACTGAGAAAAGGTGAGTTTATTGGAAGGCGAAAAAATTATTTAAAAATCGTATTGTTTGAGAATTTTAGCTATGGTTTGACTGGATTTAGGAAAATAGGGTAAAACAATACTGATATTAGAAGAGACTGATTTAGTAGACGAAATACGAGGGAGTTGTATTTTTTGGATAGCTTTGTTTATAATGGAAGGGTCATAACCTCTGTCAATTGCAATGGCTTTCAGGTATTTAATTTCAGATTTTAATAAAATAGGATTTAAACAAATATTAAGGACACGGTTTACAAAAGTATAGAAACCAGCCATTTTTTGGTTAGATGGTCGACATGGACGCGCATGGGGAGGAAGGGAGACTGAAAATTTTTTACGATAGACGGTGGTTGAAAATCCATTTACAGTGCGAGAGACGAGGGTATCAAGAAATGGAAGGGAGCCATTATTTTCTTTTTCATATGTGAACTGGATATTACTGTCAATTGAATTTAAAGTTTCTAAGTCATGATCAATATTGTGACGAGATATGTCGATAAGCGTGAAGGTGTCGTCAACGTAACCGGTCCAAAAAGGAAAAGATATTTTCTTTAAAAGCTTGCTTTCAAAATAGTGCATGTAAATATCTGCGAGAATTGGGGAAAGAGGGGAACCCATGTCTAAACCTTCAGACTGACGATAGAATTTATTTTGGAAAGAAAATGTAGTTTGTGATAAACAAATGCGGGTAAGAGAAATTAATTCTTGTATTTCAAAAGATGTGAAATGAAACCTTTTTAATCTATTTTCGAGACAGCAGAGGGCGCCATTTATTGGAACATTAGTGAAAAGAGATTTTACATCAAAAGAAACCATAGTGAGATTAGTGTGAGGGCAGTTTTGAGTACTTTTTGCGAATTTTATAGAATTCTTAACAGTATAACTATTAGCAGCAAGAAGTGGCGCAAAAATTGTGGTGAGAAATTTAGCTAAATTATAGGAAGCAGTACCGATATAAGAGACAATGGGACGAAAGTGAATATTGGGTTTGTGAACTTTCGGTAAAGCATAAAATGTGGCACAATTAGCAATAGAAGGGATAAGATGAGATTTAGTCGAGTCCAATAACAAGGGGCAAGATTTTATAGCAAGTAACACTTTCGATGTATTATTTTTTATCCAAAATAACAATCTGACCACCTTTATCAGCTTTAGTAATGATGCTATTTTCATTAGATTTTAATTCCTTCAAGGCGTTTTAATCTGCCGGGCTGAGATTTGATTTAAATTTTTTAGAGTTGAAATTGGCATTATTAAGGATTAAATGACGAAGATTTTCTTTCTGTTGGTCAGTCAGTCGAGAATTTTTGAAAGCTTTTTCAACCGGTGCAATTAACTGAGGAAAAGAAGGAGGTTTAGAAATGACAAAATTTGAATTGAGTTTGAGAACAGAATATTGATTATTGGAAATTTCAGCATTGGAAAGATTAACGATTGCATTTTTATTGACAACAGGAAAGTCGTTCGAATGAATAGGACTCTGTGAATTACGAAGCCGGATGAATTTATCATGTAATTTAATTGAGTGTTTACGAGAACGGTTGTCACAATGAATCCAGGAATTGCGATCAATCAACATAAAATTAGGACGTTCAAAAGCTAACTTTAAGTGGAGAAAGAATAAATATTTTTCAATTTTGGCGATGTTGGTACGAGTTTCCTTAATAACTGCACGGATAATATTAAAATGAGACCTGAGTACTGCTTTGTTTACAAAACTGGAACCAGGAATATTGCATTTCAGTTGAATGAATTTAGGGATGATGTGGTGTCTCTTGTATTGTAAAAGGAACTTCAGACGGTTGAGGGCACGGAACTTTTTAGTACGTAAACGGTAGAAACGATTAACTAATTTGCACATTGTGAAATGAAGAAAATGGCTCAAAATATTACTCACCTAATCTCCCCCTTATATGAGGCTTCTCAGACAAGGTTGCTCAGTAACAATATGAGCAGATGACCGATAACAAAACTAAGCCCGTATAAGCTTAACAAATAATAACTGGAGACTTGGCGTTGGAATATTAAAACCCGAATAACCCCTTAACGCGCGCTGTCCTCGCTGCGAGGACGCAAAATTAAAGATCCAGCTGCAAAAATTCATCCCGGAAATTTTACGTTAATAACATACCAGAAAAGGCCAGTTTTTTATAGCTGAAAATTATTATTTTTTTTTTTTTAGTTTAATTTAGTTTATGCATTCCGGTTACAGTATAATTTAAATTATCCGAATTGTCTTGCGCCGCAAAGGGTTAAACTATTACGTCAGAAACGCCAAAGAAAAATGTTTGAGATGCATACAGCTGTTTCGGTAGCCTTAAGCGTACCGTCTTCAGTACAAAAAGAATTCTGAATCTGGAGAAGTGCTCGTATATATAGGAGAGGGACCGAATTTATTTCAACCAATAAGATTACGGGAAAGGTGGGGAGTGTGGCCAACTCCCCACCTTTCCCGTAATCCTATGATAAATTTATGGCAAAGTATTTAGATGTTATTGTGTATATGCTTAGTTTTGAAATATTTTCAAGTATAATGTTCAAGTTCTGTGTAATTCTCGGTTGCTTAAATAGAAGCGATATAACTAAATGCAAGCAAAACAATATCAGCCTACTGAAATTTCTTTTTAAGGAATAAAATCGTCTTAATTTCAATAAAATAAAGTAAAATAAATAAACGGAAACAAAAAATTTTAAGTTAAACCAGAATATTTCAAACCAAGTGAAATTAAGTTTTGTGTTCTAAAAAAAAATTGCGGAAGATTTTCATAAAATAATAATAATAATAATAATAATAATAATAATAATAACAATAATAACTAGTAAATGGTGGGCGGATTGTGCGCTTTAAAGTGGGCAGGACTAGCCATATAGCATTGCTAACATTGTGTGCTACCCTTTTTTTGGGGGGGAGGCACAGATTGAGAAATACACACGGTGTGCGATCCATTTCAAAGAGGTTCACTTCTGGCCAGGTGGTTGCATGATTACTTGATATTTTATAACAATAAGTGCAACCACTATGGGAAACGAGAACAGCAAAAAGAAACTATTCAAGCTGAAAGGGAAATGTGCAAATTTTAATTTAAGCATGTTTTATGTTAACTTAATATTAATTTTCAATTTTTATCTGGTCTTTTTTTTTCTGTTTCTTTCTTTATTATTATTATTATTATTATTATTATTATTTATTTTTTTTGTAATTCTTTATAAATGTCTTTCTGATTTTTTTAAATTATTGAATTGAAACATCCACTCCCAACACAAAAAATATTCGTTTACAAATACCTTTCAGCAATGTGATTTATGTGCAATTATTATTATTAACAGTGTAATTGTAGTTATAATTAAGCACAATTTCTCCTACTCATGTGCACAATCACTCCTAACCTATAAGGAGGGATTGCGCAAAATTGCCCTTGGTTTTCTTACAGCTGTTGTTTTAAATTATAACAAAACAACAAAATAGTTATAGAAATTTTAATATAATCTTTATATTCATGGGTTCTTTTTAAATTAGATTATAACTAGCGATAAATATCTTTTAAAATTATAATCATATTAATTATTTATCAACTAATTATCGAAAAGGTTACTCACCCTTTCTTCTTTTCACGGCCGACTTGAAACTTAGAGAGTTAGAAGAGAATATCGATGACACAAAATAATATTTCTGGAACTTTTGCTTTTAACATATTTAATTAAATGATGATGATGGAGGTCTATGTACAATGAAATATATGTACAAAATTTGACGATTAATAAAACAATTTTCAAATTATTTCTACTTCACATAATGAATAACTTTCTGTATATTCAAAATATTCAGTTTTCTTCTTTAATAAAACAGAATCATAATAAATTTTAAGACACCGTAAAAGTGCCTTTCCTTTCAAGTCTACATCTTTTTTAACACTCCACTTTCAAATCGAAAGTGCATCTTATTCTAATAGAAACCAAAAGAGAATCAAAATAAAAAAAAAGCATTCCCGTTGTCGCGACAGGTGGCGAAAACAGAGGGAAAAGAATGGGGGGAAAGCACTGATGTTGCAACAGAAATGCATAGAAGAAGAATCAATTCAAAATTATGCACCAAAAGTTTAGTAAATGTTTTTATTTGACTTTTTGATATCATTTTGTTGAATTGCGCACAAATTCTACTAGCTTTTCCTTACTATGTTAGAATTTGTTCTATACTTCTTCGCCATGCAAGGCAATCAGTTGTATTTTTGATATAAATATATATACGCCAACAGGTTTTAGTGATCAAACACTGGTTTATTATAATTTTTCATTATATACTGAACTCTCTCATGGAATTGTCTAATTAAATTTATTTAATTTTAAATTTTAATGTAACGTCACAACACAAGAAAATTCATAATTCTAGAAAATATAATTCTATACATATACAGACATTTATTTTATAATTTTATATTTTTACTAAATTTGTATAAATAAGTTTGGAATGAAACATAGTTTGTAAAATGTAAAACAGAGGACTCGGGTGTCTATATATCATTTCAAAATATAATTGATATGTATATTGGAGATAATCAGAGGCGTTGCATTTTTTTTTTTCTAATTTCGCACAATTTTTTTACGTAATTCATATTTTGAAATTGCAAAAAAGAAAATAGGAAAAAAGTCAGTTATCGACGCTTTTGTTTCCTTTTTCCTTCCTTTGTCTGCTCAGTTACTTCATTGCACAACTGTATGTCACTTTACCCAATCAATACCTATATATATATATATATATATATATATATATATATATATATATATTTATTTATTCATTCATTTATAATTATTATTATTATTTTAATGTTATCAATTCGTAGCATAATGTGTATAGTTACAATGTTACGTGAATCTAAGTTTTTGAGCAAATAAATACCTAATATAAAGCCGCTAAGGAAATATAAAAATGTCTCACATATTGAATTTATAAAAATATACATAACATTTTGTACAGGGCATAATGAAGGAAAAACGAATTTTCCACGACAGTATTAAGTTAATATTATTAAATACGAAGGCATCAAGCACTATTTTTTCTTGTGAATTAAACTGTTTGAGTCGATTTTAAGAATATCGTTGAAATGACCTTGGTGATTTTGTTGTCTTCCCTACTAGAAGAATTATGTGAGTGTCTTAAGGATTAACAAAAGAAAAGATTCTCTCTACCTTCGTATATAGTTAAAGTTTTATTCGGGACTGGCTATTTTTAATATTTCCCGTTTACCTAATCTGAAAAAGGATGAATGAAATAACATTGTGTCACCCACACGACTTTCTTTTAACCTTCATATAAGTACTCTAAAGACACATTGAGATTAAGACGCAAGATCAAAAAGGTAAAATAATAAAGTTCCACCTGCTTTAAAAATAATCTAAAATAGGTCTAGAAACAGTTTTTTTTGGCATATAATGGCGTGCGAGGGTCGAACTGACAACCCCTAGAAACCTCCATTTAACTATAGTAACTTTTTTTTATTATAATTTTAATATTATTAATAATTTTTTTATTATAATATTTAATTTAATTATAGAAAAATAAATCCAAGTCTCTTATTAAATTTAAATATTTATTCCAAATTATTACAACAATTTTCACCAAAATTATGCCATGAAAGATACCAAACATTTCATGGGACAATCTTATAAAATTAAAAATACCGAACTTCCTGCAGTTATTTAATTTTAAGTTATGCTGTTAAAAGTCCTGCATACAGATCAACCGCTAACAATTTGACATTCGCATTTGTAGAGTCATCAAACGTAATACATAGAAAACGGAGCTGAAAATTGGACTTCAAAAATACTTTTACTTAAAGTATAGTCACGAGAAATTAATCTTCTTCTTGAGCAATTTTAGTTGACATAGTAAAATGCGCAAAATACTTCCACCAATTACATTCAAAACAAACAAACAATTATCTTAATTGTTTGTAGCCCCCTGTCTTTTCTATAAACTATATAAACATCACATTTAGAAATTCAATTTAGTTTTATATGAAACATACATAACTGAACCTGAAATATACTTCCAGTAATTTCGAAGAATAGCCCCAATATATCCAGTCACTTCGGGTAACGAATAACGAAAGAAGGTTTATTTGTATACACTAATCTCCAAAAAAAAAAAAAATAATAATAACGCATATAAAAAATATATTCATTCCACATTGTTTAAAGCAGGCAACAGATGTTACACTTATTCAGCAAATATTTTGCTCAAAGACGTAATATATTTGAATTGTTTTGGATAAGATTGTACATGAACCATTTGCTTGATTTCACGGAAAATTTTAGAGTAGCATCACTCTATTATATAAATTTAAAATATAAGTTAGGACTTCCTACAACTATTCGTCCTCGTGATATGCTAATAAAATACACACACACACACAAAAAAAAAACAGCCATACTTACAAGCATACACTGAGACCAACCGCTAAAAATTTTATTTTATTATCGGATACAGTACTACTCAAAACGTGTAAATATAACAAAACTCAATTTTGAAATGTAACCCCAAAACAAAACTTTTTCTTCCATATATATGGGTAAGAGATGGTAAAAATTAATACATTCTCTTTGTATAAATATCTTTAAATTATGCGGTTATTTCATAATTGCCTTATTTAAATATATATATATATATATATATATATATATATATATATATATATATATATATATATATATATATATATATATATATATATATATTAAAGTAATGACTCCATTTAATATTAAACAGTTTTCTTTAACAGAATACCGAATACACAATTTTTTCGGAAAATGTTAAGTATATTTCAGACAAAGTTATATAATGATGATGAGAAATATCGTTTACTGTATTATTATTATTGTATTGCTACTGTACTATTATTGTATTATTTTTTACTGTGCTGTACATATCGAATACTCTATTACTGTTATCGTAATAAACTAATAATTAAATAGGTGTAAATAATAATTAACGTATTAGTGAAATAAGTTAAATAAAATAAACAAAAGAGTTAAATAGTTGAATAGTTAAATAAATTAAATAGTTGAATAGTTCAATAAATTAAATAGTTATATAACTAAATAAAAAAAAATATATCATTCTATACATTTTAAGATAAAAATGAATTTCGAAAGACCCTAAAATATAATAATTAAGAGATATCTGATAATTGTATAAATAATATTTCCCTCTTAACTATTTTCTATCAAAATGTAAAGAGGAGAATCTCAGGATTGCTGCAATAAATTTACCGCTGCCTAAGTAATTATGATTTCTATTTTTGATCATGATAATAATTAAAATTCTTTCAAGAAGTATGTAGAAAATCACGAAAAAAAAAACTTTTTCATTTCGTTCGAAGCATTTTTATGGTAGTCATTATGGAATATTGTTTAATATGAAATGAATAACACGAAGTAAATCTTTCATCATGCACGATACATATTTATGTGTTATTTAAAGCTGTTTTACACTGTAAAACTTTCAAAATATAAGCGTACTTAATTAAAATTTGAATAGAAGCAACATATTTTCTTTATAATAAATTAATTATTTTTAAGTTTATCGATATTTTTCAAATTCGTAATCAAAAGGATATCATCGCAAAATTATTTTTAAAGATATTTCAACGTTCCCTATCGCTCATTTAAAAATTTAAATTACATATATACCCTATTAATTTTAGTTAAAAAAAAATCTTTTGTTAAATAACAATTTTCTAAAATTTACATGCGAAATCTTTGTGTCTTTATTTATGTTTGAATCAGCATAAAGTACTTTGCACTTATAACATTATTTTATTTTTTATGTGTTTAACTAAACATTCGTGCGTCATTAGATAATATTGTATACTTCAAAATACATGGATAAGTAGGGGGTACGGGGCTGGTTGTAACAGTTTTTAGAAAAAAAAGATACATTTTTAAATGTATTTAAGTTTTCCTGTTTACCCGGATTTGGGGCAAATTGTAACAGTTATGTGGGAAATATTAATAACAAAAAAACGAAAAAATTTCAAAATGTTTCTGCTATCAATCATTTATTAATTTAATAAAAAAAAAAAGACAATAAATAACATTAATTACACCTTCTTGTTATAGTAACGATGAATCATATCAAATGGGTTTTAGTAAAATAAATAGAAAATTAAATACCTAATCAATATAGAAGTCACTCTTTTTCAGAATTGAAGTTAATACAAAACAAAGATATATTGTCCATGTTCCCTCTCACACAATTAATGTGTGCTAACATTTTGCGAATTAAACATTATACCCGTTCTTCTACCTTAGATAGGCTATAGCAAGAATCATAGTTCCCGCTTTTTTTTTTTTTTTTCTTTCAAGACACTTTCATGGATGAGAAAATTCCGCTAGGATAGAAATTTTTGTAAAAAAATAGTGGTAGTAAAAAAAACATAAATTTCTCATTTATAAAAGTGTCGTGACAAAAAAAAAAAAAAAAGACGGAGACTACGATCCCTGGCTGTAGGCATCTCCAGAAGCTAAGTAAAAACACTCCTTTAATTCAGAATTTATATCTGGAGTTGAAATCATTTTATCTATATTTTTATCCTTTCGTTTTATTATTTATTTATTTAATATATCTTTTTCTTTCTCTTTCTCTTTATGTTACTTTTTAATTATCTCTTTGAAACATTTTTCCAGTGATTTTTTTTTCGAGTGGTAGTGTGTAATATTTGTACCTTTCTCGGAGATTTCAGCTACTGCCAAATCATATATGACTCTTTGAAGCTCTTTTAGACTTCTTTTTATAGTTCCTCATTCTAAAACAAGAAAAACAAATTCATAGAATAAATCATTTGCTTGTTAACATTTAAAATAGAATGTCTAATTACATGAATGTTACATCTTGCCCCTATATTTTATTTCAACGTGATTTCCATAGAATTATTTTGAACGTTTTGTTTATTTATAAATATATAAATATATGACAAATTATACAAAAAAAAATTAAACATGCATTTTATCAATTAACACATAGACAAAATAAATAGCTATAAACATTTCTTAAAAATATAAATTGACATATCGTTAATCAAAACTTACGAAATATGTCTTTTCCCAGTAGCGAGCTAAAATGAAGCCCGTGAGAGCCTCTCATGAACTATTTTTGCGAAACACTTATTGTGCTTACATAATAAAGAGCTTCGTAAGAATTATGTTTATAGGAATATTTAATGAAAAATGTTACAAACTAATTCTTAAATTGCGTGTTACTTCTTACCCTTGTTACAACTAGCCCGACGCTCGCCTACATGGTACTTAAACACATAGTTATCATATATAACATACTGAGATATCTGCAACAGTTTGATTTTTATTTAATTAAAATTAATCTATGGTAAATTATTTATCACCTTCAGAATTTAATCTGTGATTTCCACAACCAAAGAAACTGTAGCGAAATTTGCATATTTTCTATATCTACAAGCAAACGTTTCTTATTGCTCTTGTTCAGCTTTTGCAGATGTATTTTATATAAATCTTGGAATTTAAATCGTTTTTGATTTACAGATATGTTAGGTATAAAAAAAGATGTGTTCAGATATTTGTGTAAAATATGTTGACTGGCGCTTAAAGTTTGTGCATTATTGTGAGATATGGCTTGTAAGAAATGTTCAGTGGATTAGTCAAGGTACGTTTTCATGAAATATTGAATTGTAAAAGTAATTTTAGTTATTAAAGAACATCAAAAAATGACAGTAAATTTTAGCGCAATAACACTATAAATACATTAAAAAAAAAAAAAAAAAAAAGTAGTGACTTTTCTTATATGGTGAGAGATTAAAATATAATATATACTTTTAATACTTGATTTTTTTCATTCGTTATTTTGTCTGACAAATAAAATCTTATGAAGTAACTTAAGAGGTAAAATAGTTTAAAAACGTGGCACTGGAAGAAAAAAAAAACTTTTCTTTTGTTTAAATTGATATCCGTCTTTAAGCACCTTCTAGTAGCATAAGAATAATATTAAGATATAAAATTTATGAGGTACAGATGCTGGAGCAATTCCAAGATGTTCATTTTGTTCTGTGAATCGACCTGTAATGTGATATGGACGAAGAATGTAGATTATAGCCAAAACAAACTTATTACTACATGAAATAAGCGAATGAAATCTACTCGCTAAGTGTTTAAAAGTATGAATTCGCTGACTATCGAAACGGGTTACATTCAAGTCAAAGTTATACTCAAAAATGTATACATTATCTTAAGCTCAGACTAAGAATATCTTTAAGTTAAGAAGTAGACACAAATATTTGACTTCTACTATGTTCAACTATTATCTCCTCTATCATTTCCACTTAGCTTTAGATCCATCGTAAATTAATTTTGGCTTTACTTGAGACTTTTTTTTTTTTCCATTGTAACAAAATTCTACAACTATGAAGAATCTCTTTGGGATTTTTTCGTGCACTGACGAACCCATTTCGTACGATCTCATTCCCGTCACCTGAGCAATAGAAAATTCATCTTTTTTTATTATTATTTTATTATTATTAAAGTTACTCATATATGCCCTTGCCTCATCGAGTTTTACCACAAATTTCCATTTTTCAATAGTTAAATGTTTTTCATATAATTTTCTACAATTTGTTTTCCTTTCAGTAACATCCTTTGACTAAAGCAGTTAAACTTTAGGTTTAAATACCTTTTTTACCTTCAAATCTTTATAAATGATTTTACTTATAGTGCCAGAATACATTCCTAATTTTAATGGAATGGATCTTTGAGTCGGTAGATTTTCTTTCTGGATCAGAGACTTCACAATCTGGATATTTATCCGCATCCAGAAAGTCTTAGGATGAAGTCTCGCATTCATGTTTTAATTTTTGCTTTCAGTGAGGTTTTTTTTTTTCTTTCAAATTTTAGGTAATTTAGTAAATACCTTTTTTGTAATGCAATAACAGCGAATTTTTTTACCGCTTTGTATGTTGATACGAATATTTCTCCTCGAAAGTGCAGGTCATAGAACATTTGAGCTGTCTCTCAAATTTAGGAGCAAATTTTAAATTGAATCTTTTTTTCATGTATTGATCATTCCAATCAAAAGATAAAAATAGCAGGCGATTATTCTAAAATAGCCGAAATTTTATCTCAAACTGGAAAAGAGAAATATAAATTATAAAATCTTCTCCATGCGAATATTTTCCCTCCCAAAGTGCAGCTCAGAAAATTTGAGCTATCTCTCAAATTTAAGAGCAATTTTCAAAAAGAATCTTTTATTCATATATTGATCATTCCATTCAAAAGATAACAAAAAAAAAAAAAAAAAAAAAAAAGCAGACGGTTATTCTAAAGTTGCCAAAAATTTATCTCAAACTGCAAAAGAGAAATATAAATAATAAAATCTTTTCCATAAAGTGTTAACGATTTACTAGATAATACTTTTTGTAATGTTCATAAACTTTAAATATAAATGTAATCTTATGAAATCATTTGGAAATTTTAGTTATATTTAATAAACCCATAAAACGAGGAAGTTGTTAAAAATACGTATATAACGAAGAAAAACAATGATTTGATATATATATTTATATTGTAACTTATTTGATTAAAATTGCTACTTTTAATACCATTTACATTAAACAAAAAAGTAGATAAAACTATCTTTGTGTGTTTTATGTTAAAATAGGGTTTTATTGAATGTTTTTATGGAGAAAATTGTATTCTAGAATGGTAGGGAAAAAAAAAATACTAGAATATAGAATGTAAAATATTTCTGCATCTTTTATACACAATAAAATTTATTTTCCGTAACGAAAAGCACTGAAGTGTGTTTTAGTAATATGATATTGCATTTTTTTTAAAGATATAGAAATCACATCTGACGCATTACCATTATATTTTTCATTTCTTTTTCAGTGTTTCATGAAATATGCTTTAATATATTTATTTATACATTAAATAAGCAAATAAAAATAGTTTTCGAGTTCTATGTCTGACGTATTTCATTTCATTTTATCGTTTGGTTGAGAGCAAGATAATAATAGCTAATGATAATTTTTTTTGTTACTTTTTTTTAATCTCAACAACAGGAAGCAGAATAAAAAATTGTCCATTAAATTGAATTTTTAAATTAGAATAACTTAAATTTTTCGTAATTAAAATTTTACTTTTTTAAAGTTTTGCCGGATGTTTATATGTACGATGATCAGGTAATTTATAAAAACATGTGATCAAGATAGAATGTATAATGCAAGAAAAGTAATGATTTTTTTTTTTTTTTTTTTTGCGGGGTGGCAGTTATCGGTGTACACACATATTCTGTAAATAGCCTCTAATAATTAGAAAAAAAAAATTGTATTTCTGTACATGAACCATAAATCATGTACTATACTAAAAAAATAAAGATCTCCTTTTTTAAGGCTCGCGATAGTGCGTATGACTTACAAGTTATTCGGTCAGTATTTACTGTCATTATCGCGGCACACAGAATACACTAAAACATTTGGTTTCTGAATGGGATGTCCTCCAGTGACGTTTCGGCAATAAATTTTAAGAAAAACTGTCACTTTCAAATAAATATATGTATAGTGAATTTACGTTTTATTAAAATTTTCTAAGCATGTATTATTAATTTACATATTTTTAAGGATCGGTATGTACTATCTAACTATCTATATCTCCATCTGTCTAATCTATTTGCCTCTCTCTCTCTCTCTCGTTATATATATACACACATATATATATATATAGATAGATAGATAGATAGATAGATAGATAGATAAATAGATATAACATGGAGTTTATTCATTCATAGAACTATTTAAATTTTTGCTATATTATGAAATTTAGTAGGATTTCTAAGGTTTTATTTTTGTTGGTTCTTCTTTCCAACACTGTGGTAATATATTTTGAAAATGCATGCTAAATATTATACATTATGTTTCAAAAACTGTACAATTGTTTTGATTTATTTCAAGTGTAGTACATTTTCAAAGCGATGAAAAGTTTTAACTAAATTAACAGCTTTATAATGGTTGTTTGATTGTAGTTTGGTCATTCATTTCGCCTTATCTATTTCGACCATTTATCTGTATCTAAAATTCTCTGCTAAGAGCATTATAAATCAAACATATTTCAAGAATCGTTTTGTTACAAATGGTATGATTTTTAAATTCATTTCCTTTTAAATATGAATTGACTAATTTATTAAAACAACATATCTTAATATTTTCGGATGTCACTTTAAAATTACGTTTAAACTTGCTCTTTCTGTAATTAAAACTTTTAGGCAATAGATAATGTTTTTAAAATTAAAAATGTGAAGAAATGTATATGTTTGAATTTATGTAAAACTTATTTTTGTCTGCGAGGTATATTCAAGTTAGTAAATAAAAATATTTTAACTGTTGTGATGAATTTATTTTGTAATACATTTTCTTACATTTCGGTCAAGAGAATGATCACACAGCGTTATTTTGTAGAATATTACGTAATTATTTTTATTTTTATTATATATTAATGACTTTCAAAAATTGTTTAATATAAAGTGTTTTTTGTTTATTTTATTTATCCAGAAATGTCTCAAAAGTAGATATTTAAAATAAAAAGTATTTTGTAAATTGAAACTTTAAACGAATAAGACTAAAAACTCGCTATATACAAACAGGCAAATACAGTCTTTCGTAAATAGAGAAATAGTACTGTAGGTAATAAATAAATAAATAAATATGAAATCACACCTCTTCATTTTTCTAGTCGAAAAGAGTGTTTGTATGTCAGCGTAAAAATATATCGCTGGAGAAAAAAAAAAAAAAAAAAAAAGGATGAACAGAGATATTACTTTTAAAAAGTTATATTAAATCCATTTTTATTTCATTCTGAAACTAGCTCTCTTTCTCTTTGTAAAGTAATTAAATTAAAAGAAGACTAATATTTTCAAACACGAGTTACTATGGATTATTGCAAATCTCGTATATTAACAACACCCGCTTTCAGAAATACATTGAAAACATAATACTGATTTTTTTTTCTAACCTAGTACATCGATTTATTTCATTTATATATATATTTTTTATATGGTGGTAAAATGGGTGAGTATTATCATACGTTATTTATAAAACATTGAAGAGTACAAAGGGAACTGACGTATATACAATCAAGCGTACACTGTTACGTACACATGGTTTCTCAAAAATGAGCAAAATTGTCTCAAAATAGCTCCGAAACAAATATACTTAAATTTGAAAATATACTTAAATTTGAGTATATTGACATGTTCAGAAATGGGGTTGATCACCAAGAATCTCAAAATACCCATTTTGGAGCGTTTCAATATACTCAAAAATGAGTACATGGGATTTTCAAATTTAAGTATATTTATTTCGGAGCTATTTTGTAACAAATTTGCTCATTTTTGAGAAACTATTTTTAGCAGTGCAAATCTATTTAAAACATAAAAAGTTTAAATAGTTTCAGCGCTCGTAATAAATCGTTAATATCTAATGTTTTGATATTAAACTTGACATCTTCAAGGACATGATTGTTCTTTTAAATTTGCGTTTAATTTGCATGTAGATTTTTCAGAAACGTTGAGAGTTTAAGATTTTGTGAAAAAAATCTGACTGAAACCAGGAAATAGTTGGAGATAAGATAAATTAACTATAATATTTTGTGCTTCAAACTCCACCTTCTACCTCCTTCTTTAATTCGACAGTTTTGGTGCAGATAAAGTTCCAACATGAATTTAATTTACAAATTAATTTTTGGATTATTTTAAAATTAGAAACTTTTCTACTAAGGAAAATTTTCATAGAAAAAACTTGTACATAATAGTTAAGGTTACAAGTTCAAACATGAATTTACTAATTGACAAAAGAAAAAGATAATAATAATAATATAATAATAATAATAATAATATTGAAATAATAATAATAATAATAACAATAATGAACGACGGATTTTTTTTTATGCCGTTATGAAATAATAAATTTTATGAGATTAAAAAAAAAAAAAAAAAAAAAAAAAAAAAAAAGCAATATTTATATATATATATATATATATATATATATATTATTGCGGTTGATTATGATAATTCTTGCAAAACACACACCAATAACTCTGAGAAAAATTTTAGAATTACTATTCTATTTTTAAACAGATTTCATACTACCTAAAAAAAAATAAAAAATCTACAAAGAGGTAATAACTTGCCCTAAAATTTCTTTACACTTTTAAAGCTTACACATTTTAACTACGTGAACTATCTTTTTTTCTTTTTCTTTTTTTTTTTTTTTTTTTCTTTGTGAGGATATGGTTGATTATCTAATTTTATGACTATTTTTTCGATTACATACTTTCAATTTGAAAATACTTATCACATTAACTCTTATTAACATTAGCGTCCACAATTGAAAACACATTATCAACATTATGATTTGGGACGATTGTCTTTATTTGTGCACATGAAGAAAAAATAGTTTTCCTCGAAAACTATACTATTAGGAATTATTTTCTTTCCATACTAATTTAAGTCCAAGTTAACCCTAAAAATTAAATTATATTTATACGAGTAAAAAAAAAAAAATAATAATTAAGGTCTGATAACGTTAACAATTTTAGGCAGACATTAAACATGAACTCGAAACAATTTTTCGTGATAAAATTATAATTAAAAATTTGTGTGGCATACAGTAGTCGTGTATAAGTTTTGCGCCAGATGAAGGGCTGTAACATAATTCAGTCAGTAAATTATTTTTTTTTTTCTTTGACTTAACAGCTTTTACAGCTTTTACGTTTAAAAATACTTTCTGGTGTACCAAATAAAAAAATAGTTATCGGTATTAAAAAGTAACTGCATAACAAGTTTGTAGTACATTTATAAGTATTTTAATTTACCCAACAATAAATTTGAGTAACTTCATATTGTCATTTACTCAAGCAATGACAATATAATTTGTATATTAATGAATTATGCACTGATATTAGTTTAAAACTAAACCCACTATTAGTTCCCCCTCATACTGTAGGTATGGGGAACTTAGGTAATCGTGAAAAATTTCGACGTCGTTTTTTTGACTGTCTTATATGTTTTCAGGTGTGAGGAATCCGAAAATGACGAAATTTGTATGATGTCTGTCTGCAGGGCGTCTGTTAGTCCGTCAGTGTGTTAGTCCGTTACTTTGCTAGACTGTTTACACGATATCTCACGAACAAATGATCGCAGAGAGGTCAAATCAGTTATAAAATATTACTTTCGATAATGGCAAGAACCCTATTGATTTGCAACATTCGAATTAAAAAACTTCGTAAGTTATTAGAAATTTACGATTTGCTTAACATGGGAGAATAGGACAAAAATTCACTTAAACGTGCATTAAATGGAAAACTTTTTACTGTACAAATGTCAGACAAATTTTAAAATATTAATTTTGATGCCGGAATGAACATCAGTAACTATAAATATGCTACTTTGAACATTTCGCAAGTTATTGGAAATTTACGAATTTATTGACATGGCAATATAGCGCAAAATTTCACATAAACGTCAATTTTTAGAGATATTTTCATCGTAAAGATGTCAGACTACTTTTGAAATATTATTTAGGACACTGGAATGGATATTAATGACAATGAATTTTCCAACATAAAAATTTCGTAAGTTTTTGGAAATTTACGATCATCTTAACATGGGAGAATAGGTCAAAAATTCACTTAAACGTGCATTAAATGGAACCTTTTTACTGTAAAAATGTCAGACTAGTTTTAAAATGCCAGTTTTGAAGCCGGAATGAACATCAGTAACTATAAATATGCTACTTTCACAATTTAGCAAGTTATTGGAAATTTACGAATTTCTTTACATAGCAGTATAGGGCAAACTTTCACATAAACGTCAATTTTGAGAGATATTTTCATCGTAAAGATGTCAGACTATTTTTGAAATATTATTTAGGACACTGGCATGAATATTAATGACTATGAATTTTCCAATATAAAAATTTCATAAGTTATTGAAAATTTACGAATTTCTTAACATGGCAGAATAGAGTAAAATTTCACATAAACGTCAATCTTGAGGGATATTTTCAACGTAAAGATGTCAAACAACTTTCGAAATTTTATTTAGGATACTGGCATGAAAATCATAGACTAAGGTTTTTCGAATTTAAAAAATTCGTAAGTTATTTGGAATTTACGATTTACTTAACATGTCAGAATAAGGCAAAATTGAGCATAAACTTCCATTTTGAGAATCATAAATACATTAGACAACTTCAAAATTACATTTATGATATTTGTTTGAACATGATTGAATACAAATATTCTAATAGGAAAATTTCGTAAATTATTCGTAATTTACGATTTTATCAACATAGCGAAATTGTAAATTTTTCATATAAATATGAATTTTGAGGATTATTGCATTTGAAATAGTAGCATAAAAACTAAACAACGGAATTGACCCTGATAAAATAAATTAATAGATTAGAATAAGATAAATATATCGAAGTGAACGGTAGCTAGCCTATTAGGCGGGGATTTCATTCTGTTACTGTATCAAGCTTTGGTCAAATACATTTCTTTTAACATGATTATAATGATTATGTCTCGCACTAGAAATTTATGAGAACTTAAATATGATGAGTTACTGAGCACAGTCCATCTATGCCAACTAATTTTAATTTGTATTTATATTTCTGTATGCATTTTACTAAATTCTATTCATAATTTATTATATTAAAGCAATCTCTCGGTATATAAATGGCTAAGAGAATTTTTTCTTGTAAGTCTGTGGCTGGACGCAAGTTGATTGGCTAAGAGTTTCTTTTGTTTGTCTGTGTGTTGTTGCCTCCAGCTTTTCATACTTTAGTTAATTTAAAAATTATCACCAGCTTTTCATACTTTATTTAATAAAGAAAATCTAATTGTCCGATCGGTAAGTTAATTAAACCGACGGATTCAGAAACAAAAAAATGCTCCTCTCATTTGGTAACTTATTTGTAACGAACTTTTGATTAGATTTTTTAAAATTAATTAAAATGTGAAAATAATAACCTGGTAAAAGCTTTAATTGTGTAAAATTAAAATTTTCATTGTTGCTAAAAAGAAAAAATATATATACATATACTTTTTTTTTTTTTCAAACATAAAACGAAATATACTTTCTCGCGAAAAAAAAAAAAAAAAAAAAAAAATAGATAAAATATTTTACTCATGCACATGAAAAAATGAAAATTGAAAATGGAGTAAAAAATAATTTAGATAAAGTTACACGAGAGTTCCAAAAATTAATGGAAATATAAATGAACGTAAAATAAATAAAATAGTCGTCTGCTCAATCACGTGATATTGAAAAATAAAGAACCGAATTCAATAAATATGGAAAGGAAAGGAAAACGAAATGAAAAGAGAGAAACAAATAATAATTATAATAATAATAATAATAACATAAACCAACGGAAAACCAAAGCGAGCTTTAAAGAAATTTCATGATTTCTTTAAATTTTATTTTTGTTTGTAAAGCGATATAGAAAGGAGTTTCCTTTGAATATAGTGACCAGCGAAGCGAGAAATACCTTCATTGATTTCATGAATTAAAAAATGGTTTCGTTAAAAAACTTTGATCTATTGGCACGCAGTTTTGTACATTTCGAGTTTGGTTTTGAAATTTTTCCCGCATTCGGAACTCGGTTCGTTCCCGAACCGGGGCTTTGCTAGTCTTGTAATAATTGATTAGGCATTATGCACAAACGAAATTACATCATGTTAAAAGTTCTTTTTATTAGTGTTCAGTATTATGTTCAAAAAGTCAATTTATTTTTCTTCATAGTTGAACATATTAAAAAGTTATATTTTCATGAAGTTTCTTGAAATTAAATTTCTTGAAAACATTAGCTTTAGTATACTATCAGTAAGTGTCAATCTTATGTTATACTCTACTATTTTGAAACATTATAACGTCAGCAAGATTGTGTTACAGATGTTTTAACGTAACATAACCTGCGTATGGTGTTATAACAGTTATTTGTTATGGTTTAATTGGCTAAGAGAACGAACTCTACAGTTAACAGAATTTTTATTTTTTTATTTGAATTTTATTATGTTTGACCATAGCACCTTAAGAGGCCAATTTCTTTATTATGAAAAACTTTTCACTTATTTCTGTATGTGCTGCGTGCATTTACCTTTTTTAATTAAACGATTTGAAGAAAGATTTTTTTTTTCTTTCTTGGAAATTTAGCTTTTTTTTTTTTTTTTTTTTTTTTTTTGTTAATAATGTCTTTGTTATAAGATTGTGTGTGTGTTTTTAAGTTATTAAATTCTGTTAATTTTCTTTTCGGTTTTATTTATTTTAACAGCAAGAAACAACGCAGCATTTTGTAACTTGGTAAAAATAAATAAATAAAAGAAAATGTACTGCTTAAAATAAAACGTTAATTTTTCTCACAGCTTAATCATTAACATTTATAAGTTAATCAAATATTTATATCATTAGAAAAAGCCTGAATTATTAAAATATGATATGAAAAAATATAATTTATATCAACATAGTCTCTCATGGAATTTTACACTATATATGTTATAAAATATAAATTGGATTAGTAAAATATAAATAGATTTTGTAGTGAAACATTTTCTTTTACTTTTAAATTTTAATAATATAACAGACTTTTGTGTACAACAAACGACTTTTCTTTCTTTCTTTTTTTTTAATCTGTAAAACAAATTTTTGACATTATTATTATTTATTTACTCTTTGATTAAAGTAGAAATGTAGTTTGCCAATACTAATTCTTTTCATAATTTCAAAATTAATTGCTTGCTCAGATCTCCTTTTTTATAAAGTAATATCTTGATATAAGTTATTATTTCGCTTTCTTTAGAAAAAAAAAAAAAGTCACTGTCTCAAGAATTTTTATTTAATATTAACAATCAATCGAAGATAAGAAAAAAGATGGGATAATTTATATCGAGAAACAAACACAACAAAAATTATTTCTGGAGTAATTTGATTTTTCTATAAAAATATTTTATCAAAAGTTTATTGCTTTTTAAAATATTTATTATAAAACTTATATTTTAATGTGAAATTTAATATATTTAACTAAATTGCTTCTAGTCCTTACATTTTATGAAAAAACACTTTTATTAGTTCCCCATCATACTATAGGTATGGGGAACTTAGGTAATCGTGAAAATTTTCGACCTCGGTTTTTTGACTTTTTTACACGTTTTCAGGTGTGAGGAATCCGAAAATGACAAAATTTTTATGGTGTCTGTCTGCAGGGTGTATGTTAGTCTGTTAGTCTGTTAGACCGTTAGTTTGTTAGTCTGTGTACACGATATCTCAAGAACAAATTGTCGTAGAGAGGTCAGATCAGTTTTAAAATATTACTTTCGACACTGGCAAGAACCCTATTCATTTGCAACATTCGATTTTAAAAACGTCAGCAGTTATTCGAAATTTACGATTTTCTTAACATGGGAGAATAGGACAAAAATTCACTTAAACGTGCATTAAATGGAAACTTTTTACTGTAAAAATGTCAAACCAGTTTTAAAATATCCGTTTTGATGCCGGAATGAACATAAGTAACTATAAACATGCTACTTTGAAAATTTCGCAAGTTATTGGATATTTACGAATTTCTTAACATGGCAGTATAGGGCAAAATTTCACATAAAGTCAATTTTGAGAGATATTTTCATCGTAAAGATGTCAGACTACTTTTGAAATATTATTTAGGACACTGGCATGAGTATTAATGACTATGAGTTTTCCAATATAAAAATTTGATAAGTTATTGGAAATTAACGAATTTCTTAACATGGCAGAATAGAGCAAAATTTCACATAAACGTCAATCGTGAGGGATATTTTCCATTAGATTCCATAGTAGCCATTAGATTAGGTAACTATTTTTTTCCTATATCTATTGCCAATGATTAAATTATGAAAGAATAAAAGAACAAAAAAATACAAAAGAGTCTATACGATGGAAAATCACACATTTGCAAGGAGAACTATTTGGATGCAAATAATTGTTTATAAACATATCGCTTATATGTGCCCGCCATTTTATATGTGTCCGCCGTTATTATTACTTGTGTCCGCCATCACCACAAAATTTGCTCGAGTTACAGCACCACTACTGCATATGTAGCATACCTGATTGGATGCAGGTGATTTCTTTCAGAATAGACAATTTGTACGTTTTCTGATTTTATTCTTATATCATAGAAAATGAAAAAAAATACATAAATTTTCTTTATTTGAAATCTAATGACTGATTTATAACAATTTTAACATCGCACTATTTACTCTGTCAAGAAAACGCAGTATAATATATCGTGAAGTCACTCTTTATGACAACAAACGGAAGTACTCGTTGCTTACATTCGATTTCGTGCTTGGCTTTGCTTCTTGAATCAGTGAAATATGTTTAGCATGTTATAATAAAGACGGATATTAAAAAATCGTAGTATAAATATTGTATTGTACCATTTTGCACTAATACAACGGCTAATGCTTCTCAAAAATTATTCTTTAGCGTTCCACAGGATCGTATTAAACGAAAACATTGGACAACCGCCACGAAAAGAAAACATTTGAAAATAATGATAATGGAAAATGGTGATAATGATATTAAAAGATTACAAGATGAAAAAAAAAAATATTTAGAAATCACATAAACAATTAATAGTTACGAAAGTTAAAACGAATTGCTGCTTACTAACCAGGCTAACAAAATAGAAACATTGAAGCATCATTAAGTGTGACGTCAGGCAGCGTTTTGAAGTCACGTGATTTTTGGTTAATTTTAAAGATATTTTTTAAATTAATGAGAACTTTTTTTTGCATTTTTCATAAACTTTTTGCAGTTTATGGGCCTAAAACTACCAGAAATTTAGGATTTTGTTCAAATCCCCCAAGTGTGCCAATTCCTCATTGCGTCCTTTATCTGGACCAATTAAGATTGTGAGGTATAGCAAAGTTAGCGTAATGCTACAATTAAAATTCGCACTTTGCGAGTAAAACGTGAATGTGAAGAATTTTGGATTCAGCTGATCAATAGAGTTAGTTCCTATAATAAACGAAATTGTAATATGCAAATATTTTGGAAAGTAAGATGGATAAAAGGCGATGCATTTCATAGTGAAGGGAGTTAGAGAGTTGGAAGGAGAGTAAGAGGGTTAGTTAGTTGGAAGAGATAATAGTTGGGAGGTTAGCGGCTAGAAGATAGTCGGAAGTAAGTCGAGTAGATAGTGGTGTCAGGGAATCCTCCCGCTATCGAAAAGTTACTGAGCTGCGAGGATTAATGAAGTTAAAGATAGTAGTTAAAATTATTTGTGGTTGATTAAGTAAAATTAAAAGTATTTAAGAAGGCTGGCCAACTAAGTTTACAAGTTATTAAATATAATAATTAAAGTCCAACGCCCACCTTTTTCTATTAAGCTCAAATAAAAGCTCATTTATTTTATAAAGCTGACTTTGTCTTCACTTCATAATTTACTTAAGTATTTCAGTTTCAGCTTCAAGTTAAAGTTAAATGAGCATGGCGACGACTTATCGTTCGTCACAAAATAACCTAATGCGGTATGTACTGGAGTTGACATAATCTCAAAGCCAAAAATAAAGTAGTGTTATGTTCAGCAAGAGATGTGGCGACTCATTTATGCAGTGAAGTATATTCAATTGTTCTTCGGTGAAGGTTCTTTAGAAACAACATAACTTCGGTTGAGATTTGAGGTGTTACCTTCTCACGCGTAAATGTCATTTTTTCAAGGAGTTTACAGTGAGCAGCAAAATTATTGAAGCATACATTATCCACATTTATTTATTTATTTTCTTATTTATTTGTTTTTTAGTTTGATCACTATTTTTTACCATCAACTTACTTTTTTATAAACAGCATAAGATTATGATCATGACTAGACAAATATTTAGTTTCGTCTTTTCATGTAGCAGTTTAAAGTCGCGTTTTCAATAATTTAGCAGGTCTTTCTCACAGTTTTTGCGCAGCGTTCTTCGATGACACAAGTGTCTTCTATAATGCGCGCAGTAAAACCACGCCAAACAGTAACATTCCATGAGCATAATGGCTCGTCAGTATGGACGCATGGGAACTTCTTCACCCTAATTCTATAGTTATATGTATAGACTGTACTGTGCAAAGAAAATAAGCCTTATCTGTTCACAAGATCTCAATGTGATCGTCATCGATTTGTAACCAAGACCAATTTGTGATATCATATCGCTTAGCTTTGTCATTTGATAAGAACTGGTGCACTGATTAGAAGTTGCAGTGGTATAATACTAAAACACTGGGGAGGATGGAGTATACTAAAATCATCGGTATAGTCGTGCTTTTTAGGCTAATTTTTTGCGCTACTTACAACATTTTTTATTATTCCCTTAAAGTAACCCTCTCTTAAGCTACGTCGAAGTATGCATCTCCGATATACGTTGCGCACTACTACGAGCGCAGTGACACAGACAGACATTTTTTTTTATTTCATACCAAGGAAGTCACTCTGTCAAGAGTAATTGGACTGTAATGTTCCTTGATTTTCCTCTATTCCCGAAACCTTCGTAAAACGCCTGTCACTGATTCCCGATGGAGGTAAACCTTTGAGGTTGAGACTGTAGAAGGTCACCACAGTTTGTTTAAAATTAAGCTGGATCCAGCAAAGTATTAAATTGGAATGGTTAAATCGCTTCGGCGCCAGTAACTCGGCGAAATTTTAGGTCAGTTTAGTTTTGTGTCGACATGGTGCTGTAACGAAGGAATTAAGTTGCGAAATGTAGATGAATGGGAAGCGATTATAAAAGTTTGGTTGAAATGAAGAGAAGGGAAGTTAGTGGAAAGTGGTATAAGATGGAAATGGTTTTCGTAAAAGGTGTGGTGTAGTGCAGTCTTGTCCGACGTCTGTCTACGACAAAGTCTAAATTTTAGAGTCTGGATAAAATTATATTTCGGTAGTTGTGATTAAGTTGTGCTTAAGTTAAACAGTTTGATGAGTGGTGCTGTGCTTCAGTGCGAGTATTCGTGAATGGAAAATAGATTCTGCCGGGAATCCGCAGATCTGTTTGGAATTCACGGTATCTAAGTGATGGCTGCACTCACGCTTACGATGTCCGAGATTAGTTATACATGTATTTTGTAATGTATTTAAAATTATTCGGTAAAACCCGTTGGGGATTTTCCCGACTACTTTTTTTTTTCCTGAAGAGGGACTGTGAGGTTGAGACTGTAGAAGGTCACCACAGTTTGTTTAAAACTAAGCTGGATCCAGCAAAGTATTAAGTTGGGATGTTTAAATCGCTTCGGCGCGCAAATTCACAATACCTACGCAGTTCGTCCTAAGGGATGGAATTCGTACCGCTGACTGGGCGGGAGGATATAGCACAACAGCAAATCAACGACTAGGCTTCGTGATAATACTTTTCTATTTTCTTTCGATCGATGTTTTGTATTTTTATGGTAAATTTTATTAATGAAAGTATTTACAAAAGTTTTACAATGATATAATATATCTGCATTTTAATAGAAATTGAAATAAGAAAAAAAAGAAGAGCGTCTAATGATGTGTAAATAAATATACATCAATATTTGAAGAATTTATTTGATTATATAATTGCAATTTCAACTTATCCTCAAATTTTGAACACCTGTCTTATGACTGTAATATCTACAATTTGCACTAATTAGATTTTAGCAGTCTTTTTTTCTTATGACTTTCAGATCGATTGAAAAACGATGAGGTTTTATTGTACAATTCTTTAATCCCCCCCCCTTTCATTGTTTTCTCATAGCTTGTCCTTTACTTAATTTAAAAAATATCGCTACTTCTACTTCAAAAAATCCCCTTTTACATTTATCATTAACAAGCGTCAAGTAGATGGAAACAAACATGAACCTAGTGATCTGAAATTTTTGATTATTGTATACGATTTCATTCAGAAAATAGTATAAATCGTGAGTTTTACAGATGAAAAAACAAATAGTAAATTAAAATTATAATAAAAATACATTTTTACATATTTTAATCTGATTATTTATTCATACAAATTCGGTTTTTAAAAAATCACTACTTTTTAAAGTGGGGTAAAAAAAAAATTAATAATGTCACTTTATAAATACGAACAAATAGGCAGTAAAAGATTTTAATCCCTTTATGAAAATGGTCTATAATATTAAAAATGTGTAGTATATCATCGAAAAACATTTGTAAATACTTTCATTAATAAAATTTACCATAAAAATACAAAACATCGATCGAAAGAAAATAGAAAAGTATTATCCCGAAGCCTAATCGTTGATTTGCTGTTGTGCTATATCCTCTTGTCCAATCAGCGGGACGAATTCCAGCCCTTTGGACGAACTGCGTAGGTATTGTGAACTTGCCTTCGGCGCCAGTGACTCGGCGAAATTTTAGGTCGGTTTAGTTTTGTGTCGACATGGTGCTGTAACGAAGGAATTAAGTTGTGAGATGTAGATGAATGTGAAGCGATAATAAAAGTTTGGTTGAAATGAAGAGAAGGGAAGTTGGTGAAAAGTGGTATAAGATGGAGATGGTTTTCGTAAAAGGTGTGGTGTATTGGAGTCTTGTCCGACGTCTATCTACAACAAAGTCTAAAGTTTAGAGTCTGGATAAAATTATATTTCGGTAGTTGTGATTAAGTTGTGCTTAAGTTAAACAGTTTGATGAGTGGTGCTGTGCTTCAGTGCGAGTATTCGTGAATGGAAAATAGATTCTGCCGGGAATCCGCAGATCTGTTTGGAATTCACGGTATCTAAGTGATGGCTGCACTCACGCTTACGATGTCCGAGATTAGTTATACATGTATTTTGTAATGTATTTAAAATTATTCGGTAAAACCCGTTGGGGATTTTCCCGACTACTTTTTTTTTTCCTGAAGAGGGACTGTGAGGTTGAGACTGTAGAAGGTCACATTAAAGAGCTTTACTTATTGATAATCCTGGGTAATTTAAAAAATTTTGTTGCTGAAATAGATCGGACATTTTTCACCAAGAACGCAAGTTTTGTAAAAGCCACTTTAAGCCAAGTAGCGCGTAAAAAATATAAATAAATTATAAAATGTTGAAAAACAGAAAAGAAAGAAAAGGAAAGGAAAACGAAAAGAAAGAAACAAAACAAAATAATAACTTAAATTATGCATTTTTGTCTAAAGTGACGATAAAAATTCAAAAGTCGCCAAGGGGAGCTACATTAAGGCTGTACCGTGAACAGGTTTACTTATTTCAGTACAGTAGAACCTCGATTATCCGAACCTCGATTAACCGAAACTCACCTCGATTAACCGAAACTCTCCATTAACCGAAGTCGGTTTCTTCTTCACTTTTTTTTTTCACTTTCTACTATCGTCCAAAATTTTCTCTTAACAAACATGTATTTTGAAAGATTTTTTTTTTTTTTTTTTTTCACATTACTTTTCTATGCAAGCCATCCTTTCCAAACTACGAGTGCTGATAAATATTTTAGATGATTATTGATGAATTCTCGATTATCCGAAAATTTCGATTATCCGAAGTAAGTTCGCTCCCAATTACTTCGGATAATCGAGGTTCTACTGTATTTCTTTATTTGTTTTTCTATATACCAACTGCTATTAACTAACGCAACTGCTGTTATAACCACAAAAAATACTTGTCTCATGCGATAGGTGTAGCCGATCATAGCTAGCACATTGTAATGTTATATTTGGTGTGAAATTGTTGTTATTTTATGGTTGATCGAATAAATCAAACAAAGATAGAAAATAACGTGAAAGAAAATATTATGAACACCACGTATAGTGTTGTTCATATGTAACTGGGATTCAAATATAAAATAGCTACTTCAATTTTTTCGATACTCTCTATCTCGAAACTGTCAGCTGATAAGCACCCAAATGGAAGCCCACTGGTAAGCTACTGTCACAGGCTATAGGGAAAGACACCCGATAGCCTGCGAATGAGTGGGGCGCTGCCGAAGTCAGCGGGGAACCGAAGCGGGCTTTAAAACAATTTCAAGATTTCTGAAAATTTTACTTTTGTTTTTAAAGCGATATAGAAAAGAGTTTCCTTTAAATATAGCGACCAGCGAAACGAGAAAAACCTTCGTTGATTCACTGCCTTCATTGATTTCATGAATTAAAAAATGATTTCGTTGGCACGCAGGCAGCATTAGGCCGAGTCTTGTACATTTCGAGTTTGATTTTGAAATTTTTCCCGCATTCGGAATTGGGTTCGTTCCCAAACTTGGGCTTTTCTAGTTAAACAATAAACTACAAACACTAAATTTAAAGCACATTTTTATACACTTGAAAAACACAACACAAAAAAATGGTTAAAAACTATTATTACTAGATTTCTCAGCTCTTTAAATTTTACCTTAGTGTATTAGAAATTACACTATTAATTATTTTTAATATGATTTACTAAATGCACGACAAAGACATTTTACTCTATTTTATAACTTAAAAATATTTTCCATGATACTTAGATGAATTATTATTTTTTATTTAGACTAGGGTGAAAAAAAGACGAGTTTTGGCTCGGATTCGAGTATAAATAATTCGGGTTCGAGTGGAGTCGGTCCCAGTTTCATTTCAAATTCGCCTATTGGAGGAAATCCAATCCGTGCAGGACACTAGAGTGGATGTTACGAAAATATTTATAAAATATGACGATTCAGGGTTTCTGTTTAAATTTTCTGATAATACTTATGACTTGTTGATCAGAGAAATGTGGTTTTCTCCCAAAACTGACCTACGAAACAAGAAAATTTTCAACGTACTTCATACGTTTATTAAAATATTTTTAGGTGTGAATAATTTAAGATTTCAAGTGAGAATTTGGTTTCTGGTCGGGTCGGTTTGAGGTTGGTTTAAATTTCACCTTGCGGATAAAACCCAACCTGTGATGGATTCTATAGTGGATGTTATGAGAATATTCATAAAACATGCTGATTCCGAGTTTCTTTTTGAATTTACTAATAATAAAAAAGTAATGGCTTAGCGATCAGTGAAATGTGGTTTTCTTTCAAAACTGACCTAAGAAAGTTGAAATTCGACACATACTTCTCACGTTTAAAAAAAAAAAAAAAAAAAAAAAAAAAGGAATTGAGATGTGTATAATTTAAGTTGAGAAATTGCTTTATAAACAAGGGGGGGGGGGGAAATCGGATCCCTATGATGGAAAAGTATATCTATTTTTCCTTAAATATTTTTAAAATCTTTGATCAATTGTTTTTTTAATTTCAGGTATAAATTTATCATTCCTGAATACAAACTTCTAGCCTATAGCTTTTTAATTTAAACAAATTAATTAAAGTACTTAATTAAAGTAACTTAATTAAAGTATTACACGTAATTAATTAAAGTACTTTAATTTTAATAGCTAATGTAATATAAATATACAGCAAACCCATGCGAAATTTTAGCATTTATTTTATTTCTTTTATTTTATTTCTTTTCTTATTTACCTTTAAAATTTGAGACTCATAAATATTATACAAATTTCACCACATGATTAAAATTTTGTTTTACTAGAAGGTAAATTATTATTAGAACCAAATTAATATTGTGCAATAGTGAAACAAAAATCATTCAAAGAAAGGTTTCAAAAGAAAATTCATGATTTGCGACCCAGTTCTCATACCACCACAGGAAGTACAATTTTAGTGTAGTACCCCCATTATGTATACCATGTTGACGATGACTTTTTATTTATTTATTTTTGGTTAATTTTTTGTATAAAAAATATATAATTTTATTAAGTAATTTTGTATGTTTATTTCAATCTCCAATAAATATGTCTTAGGATTATTTCAGGTAATATTGTGATTTTGATCTTCTTTTTTATGGATTTTCAATGGATGTTTCGGGCCTGTGAACAAAGAAATTCTTAGCTTTTGCTTTCTTTGTGACAGAAAAACATCCATTTCTTAGCATATTTGCATTCTACCAGGCCCTTGAAAACGTTGGAATGCAAATCATGCTTTTTTCTCATCTCCAAAATTCATTTCGATTTATCTTTAATTCTTTTCTGATTTGATATGAGTGGTCTGCGATTATGATCTGAATAATTGTTTTAATGCTGAGGTTGAATCATCTTTGAATTTCATAAAATTTTGCACTGATATTATTATATTTTATTATTGTATTACTATATGTATATATATATATATATATATATATATATATATTCCTTTTTTTTATTTTACTTTTTATAATTGCCTTTTTTAGTTAATTTATGATAATAATTCATTTTCTATAATTATCTAAAAAGTATATTGCTAGGTTTAAAATGACGCTTAAAACGATTCTAATGATGCAACCTTTAAAAATACATTTTTTCCATAAAATAATCTCATCAGACAAATGTCGTCATTTTTTTTTTTATTAGATCATTGGGCTGAATCTGCGTGCTTAAATATTGTCCATTTATAAATGTTATTTTTTATCCTTGCGCATTTTACCAATTACATCATTATCGTATAGTTTCGACAAAATTTAATGGTAATTCGTCCACATTAAAGAAATGATATATAGATAAAATAAAATAATCAAAACTAAATTGAATAACTGGTGTAGAATCAATATATAGATTTTAAAATTTCTTTACACATCATAAATTTTAAGCCAGCACAACCGGTTTCGAAAGGACGTAGCCTTTCTTCATCAGGTACAAAAAAACACGTGCTACTGCCTTGGAGGCAAAAGCAAGACACTTGCTTTTGCAAAAGTCAGTCTTGCTTTTGCCTCCAAGGCAGCAGCACCTGTTTATTTATTTATTTTATTTTTTACCTGATGAAGAAAGGCTACGTCCTTTCGAAACCGGTTGTGCTGGCTTAAAATTTATGGTGTGTAAAGAAATTTTGAAATCTATAAAATAAAATAATGTTTCGTGTATCTAGATAATACACAAAAATTACATATAGATTATTAAAGTATTGTCACATAGATATCGTGAAGAGTCAAAGTTTATTAGCAGAACAAACTTGTGATACAGCTACACTCGGCTGAGAACATACTCAAACTGAGGAACGAGTCGCTTATATACAATATTTGAATATTCCAGAATACAAGATTAAAATAAATTAGAATATTCTAGAAACTGCTAGAATAGGAAATTAAATATGCAAAGATAATTATAAGAATTTAGAAATAATTTTTAGAGTCTTTAAATTTGCTTGCCCTCGACAGGAATCGAACTGAGGCCGTTTGGGTGATACTTTGAAATGTATTTTTTTATTTATTACTGATTTTACTAAAATATCATAAAAACGGGTACAAAAAAACTAGCTCTTTATCCCCTTCCCCCTCCAACTCACCCCCCCCCCTTAAAAAATAAAAATAAATAAACAGTTTTGAGAATATACTTTTAATCATATATAAAATATATTATATGTGTCTTCAAAATCGCAATAAAAAAAAAAAATCTAAAAATGTTAAATAAAAATAAATACGTTAAACATACATAAGTATGAATGATATTACATCTGCAAATTCTTTTTAAAAAATATAAAAATTTCAAAAGCATACCATATACTTATTTACTTCTGCTATTCACAGTCGAAATTCATCTTTATAAATTCTGTCTTACTATATAAAAGATAAATAAATTCCTCTTGAATGACTCAAAATTTTTATGCTTCAGATAATTTAAAGCTCAGCATCTTCATTCATAAAAACTATTTTAATTCATGCATAAAGCTAAAATACAGATTTTATATTTGAAAACTTTTATTTATTTACTTTTAAGCATATTTTTTTTATAAATAAGAATAAATTTTGAAGACAAGAAGGAAAATTTAAACTTATATTTTCAAGAGACATGTCATGAAGTAAGTTCAGTTTATTTCATAAAAAAATATCAAGTCACTGGAATAGATTATTTTCTAGAATTAAGAATTAAATTATATAAATTTTAATGTCGCTCAGTTTTTTTTTTTTTTTTTTTTTTTTTTTCTAACTGAATACAAGACACAATTTAGGATCCTTTAGAAATATATTTATGATTCAAACTGCACTAGCAATTTAAAATATTTTGTAATATTTTACTATTTTTTTTAATCATTATTTAAAACACGCTAGTGCATTGATGTATATATATATATATATATATATATATATATATATATATATATATATATATATATAATTTCGGTTAAAACATATTCTTCTTTAATCTGCGTAAAATATTAATGTACAGGTCATGAAAAAAGTTAATGTTAAAATTTAAGTAAAGACTTGAACAGCTGCCTCCGAACATAGCGTAGAATAAAGCAGTTCTCAAAGTTCCAAGCAAACAGCATATTTTCTTTCTGCTAGATTTGCCGGCAACGTATTTATCGACAAAATTAGACGCGCTGTAGTGCATTCGGGATAATCTAAACTAAAATGAATCTTGAACTTTGAGAACGATTCTAATATATCTTTTATACTCTGGAGATTGAATTTTCATTCAAACGATATCTAACTTCAACCAAATTCATTCAAAACTAGTTAACTACTAAAATCCGCAAAACCCAAAATTTTTCTTTCATACTCGAAACTACTAGTTAGTACTTCGTATAGAGTATCTTTTCAAATCAGAGTTAATAGAGAAACCACCGCCACTTTAGAATGTAGAAAAAGAGGGGGGGGGGGAGCTAAAAACCCCATAGAAACAGCATGGGAAGAAAACCAAAAAAACTCCCAATGTCAAGTGTGTTAAAAAAAAAAAAAAAAAAAACGGCTCACACCGGAAGTAATAAAAAGACAAAATTGACTAGAAAAAGGCATTGAACAGCGGGAACGGGTGGGCTGGGGCGTTAAATATAAAGACCAGGATTAATACGACTCGCCTAGTATGTGTTCCAGTAATTGGCACACTATGTTCCAGTGTTTGACACTGCTAGTTATTCATTTTACCATCTTCTTGTGCAAATTTCTATAAAAGTTCAGTGAAATCACAAAGATTATTAATATATTAGAAATTAGTACTCGAAATTGTTGTTGCTCAGCAACATTAATCATATTCAGTAAGCACGACACGTGTAATTATTGCATGTCTCGAAATGATTAGAATACAAATTAGTCCCATTCCAACTAAGCATTAAAAGATTTTTAAATAATATGTTATGTATTTTTCAATGTTAGCGCGGAAAAAAGTAATCAGTTGCTGAAAAGTAATTTATTGTAATATCTCTAAACGCAAATTGCAGGTTTGCATTTAGATTGTGGGAATCAGTTTAAGAATGGACTTATACATTGGCTGTGAAATGTAAATTCACGTCAAGGTTTGTTATTGGGCGAAACCCTACGTCGCTTACACACTAATCGTTGCTGATATAAAAAGCTACATCCCCCCCCCCTCCCCATCATCACTAAAATTTTTTTATATATTTTACGTAATCTAGTATTTATATATGTATATATATATATATTAAATGAAATTTTTTTGTAATTATCATTGGAACAGAAATCATTGTTCATTTCTTCGGTCAAAAATTTAAAATTAAAGAAAAACGGTACCTCCTATTTTTTTTTCTTTATATTTTTTCCAAATCGTGTTATATTAAATTTGTCAAAATAGAAAATTTTGTTTTATTGACATAGTTCTTATTGTTATTCCTAAAATATATTTTAATAAATATAAAGTTAGTAAAAATTTATTAATAACTTTAATGTTCTAAATGTACGTCCACAAACTTAATCTCTATACGATACTTTTTCCCCATTTACTCCTATAATGTCGCATAATAAAGAGACTTAAACACTCGACGATAGATTCAGGGCCCCAACCCGAAGCTTCAGGCCCTTCCCACTCATCGGTGACTCGTTCTAGTCAATTTTGTTCTTTTGTTTCTTCCGGTGTTTGCCCCCCTTTTTTATAACAATTAACATTGTGAGTTTTATTCGTTTTCCTCCCATGCTTTTTTCATGGAATTTTAGCTTTTTTCACCTTGTGTTTTACATTCTAAAGTGCGGTGGCATTCTATAGTAGCATAATTATCCCTTATACGTTTCTAAATGCACAATTCCTAATCAAAGTAATTACGTTGCGTAGTTCTATAATTTTTACTAATACAGTCTGGCACCATTTTATGTATAAATTTCAGTTTCACATACCAGTGATAAAAATCTCTTTAAATTACCTGTAGAAAAGTTAACATAGAAAATTTACAAGCGATTACTTTAAATGAAGTTCCTCCTCATCTAATGAAATAGAAAACTGACTAGCAGTTACCGAATACTACAATGCTGATCTCTGAAATACATTACATTTGTTTTGTCCTCGGCAGCGAATTATAGGGCAATGATTAATGGCAGGAAAAGATAACAGAAAATTGATGATCAGGTTCGAATCAGACGATCATTATTAAATTGTTGATCTTGTAAAACTTCCTAATCGCTTTGAAAATGAACTCGGAATAGAATAAATCTAGGAGAGTCATGCAGATTTGCAACTTTGTTCATTAATTTTCTCATTTAATGATATTTTTAAAGGCATTATATTTGTCGATGTCGTAGTAAAAGTGTATGATATATAATTTAGTAGCTTTGATGCTAAAAATATATGGATATAATTTTCTATGAAATTCAGTATTATATTTAGAATAACAGTTTGTAATTCAGCTTCATTATAAATCGCTATATGAAACTTCCTGGAAATAAAATTATAAATTTTTGTTTCTATATTTATTAAAATTTTATTAGCATAAGCAAAATTTTCAAACGACTTTATTTAAATGTATTTGGAAATTATTACTAATAAATTATAAAAAAATATATCAAACATTTCACCAAGAGATCGTCAACTGTTTAACCAGTATGACTGAAGATGCCCCCCCCCCCCACCCCAAAAAGAAAAAAAAAAGGAAAAAAAATAATTTGTTTAAATATTTTCTTTTAAATGAATATTAAAATATATTTAAAAAATATAAATTTTATATGCCAAATATAAATGATATTAATTATGCCTGTATTTTATTTTATTTTATTTTATTTTTTTCATTGAAAGCTTAAGTTGAAAACTTTTTTTTTTTTTTTTTCATAGAAATACATTCTTGATTTATCACTGATGTAAACATTAAACATAAACATTCTGAAAAAAAATATATTCAATGAATCATGTAAAAAAAATATAAAAGAAATTTTAAATAAGTATTTCTGAAATTTAAATTAAATGTATGTATTATGCATGATGGACGATGCAAACTTAGCACATAAGTGCGTAATATTGAATTAATAACACGCATTGCGTCAGTTAATATCGTAAAAATATACACGTATTTCTTTTTAACATATGTTATTTAGAATATACGATATTTTAAAGTCTGATTGCACTTTAGAGTAGCAAATTTAATTAAAATCTTGTAAACATTTAAACAAAAGTTTTCTAGCATATGAAAATCGTAATAAAAATTTAAATTTCCGTATGAAGAGAAAAAAAATATCAACAAACAAACTATAATTTATAATATAAAGAGTATACACACACACACACACACACACACACACACACACACACACACACACATATATATATATATATATATATTGGGAGTACAAATTAATTCGGTCCGTTTTCAATAGATGGCTCTGGCTGATTTGTTTACTGAATAATGATAGATGTTTTTGGCATTGTTAGAAAGGTTTGACCTTTGTCAACCATATTCAGTCAACGAAGCTTCGAGTTTCATACAACAACATTGGTTTGTTTTTTGAGCATTCAATATGTCGAGTTTTGTGCTAAAGAAACAACATTTGCGGGAAGTTTTGATTTTCTTTTTAATTGGAAGAAAAGTGCCGCTGAAGCGCATCGATCGCTTGTGGAAGTTTATGGTGAATCTGCGCCATCTGATAAATCATGTAGATAATGGTTTCGACGCTTCAAAAATGGTGATTTTAGTGTCGAAGACAATGAGCGCCCGGGCCAGCCGAAAAAGTTCGAAGACGCCGAATTGGAGGAATTGCTCGATCAAGATCCGTGCCAAACGCAACAAGAGCTTGCAGGATCGTTGGGAGTCACTCAGCAAGCAATTTCCGTGCGCTTAAAAAAAATGGGAATGGTTCAAAAGCAAGGAAATTGGGTCCCATACGAGTTGAAACCGCGCGACGTTGAAAAGCGATTTTTCATCAGTCGTTAAAAATTACTTGGAAACGTTGAAATGGGAGGTCCTACCCCACCCGCCGTATTCGCCAGACCTTGCTCCTTCTGATTATTGGTTGTTCCGACGGATGCATCACGATTTGGCTGGACACCGCTTCACTTCTTTCGAAGAAATTCAAGAATGGCTCGATTCATGGTTTGCGTCCAGAGAGGACTCATTTTTCAGAGATGGAATCCGAAAATTGCCTGAAAGGTGGACAAATGTTGTGGCTACCGATGGACAATACTTTGAATAACATGTTTTTTCATTTTGATAATAAATAAAATGTTTTTTTAACGAAAAAAAACGGACCGAATTAATTTGTACTCCCAATATATATATATATATATATATATATATATATATATTGAAAACCTTTTCAAACATTGAACAGATGAAAACAAGAAACATTGAAAATGATAAAACATAAAAATTCAAAAAGAGATTGCGACTATCAAACATCCATTATATATATATATATATAATCAATTACTGTATTTCAGTAGCACCTAAATCGACTAATAGTTTGTATACTTTTAATCTTTTCTTTTTACTAATGTTCGTTTGGCAACCTGTTTATTTCTACTGTCTCCGTATGTATCGTTTAACATGTGGGTTGCTTAAATTACTTATTCCTTGTTTAAACTTTGGTTTGTGTTATTGTTTAATTTAATTTCCTTTTTAATTTTGTTTTCTTGCAAGATAGAGACTTAAACTGTATATTTGCTGGAATTAGCTATACAGTTTTCCGAAATCTTGCACTTGCTGATAGAAATACAAGTTTCCTGATGAATGAACATTTCTATTTCTCAGCATTTAAAATTCCAATTTTCAATTCGTGAATTCCCTTTTTTTTCTTTCTTTCTTTTTTTTTTTTTCCTTTTAACGGAAATCTTTGGTAATTTTATCCTTTCATTTAATTTCCTTTTTAATTTTGTTTTCTTGCAAGATAGAGACTTGAACTGTATATTATCTGGAATTAGCTATATAGTTTTCCGAAATCTTGCATATGCTGATAGAAATACAAGTTTCCTAATGTGTGAACATTTCTATTTTTCAGCATTTAAAATTCCAATTTTCAATTCATGAATTCCTTTTTTTTTTCTTTCTTTCTTTTTTTTTTCTTTTAACGGAAGTCTTTGGTAATTTTATCCTTTCTCTTTTCTCTAAAATGTTGTTACTAATAATTCATAGTTTTTGCATATTTTCTCATCGTTAGGCTCATGTGTCATGTAAGCGTCATTTCTTTTCTGCGTAAGTACTTTAACATGTTTTTACTAATCATTGGTACTCAAATTAAATTAATACCGTAACAAATTTTTTAATCGAAATAAATCTCAATTAAAATTAAATTTTAATTGAGATATCTTCATCTTGGTATCTTCATCCTGGTATCTTCATCTATCTTTTGTCTCCTGAGTGTTACAATTGTACTAAATTATTCAAATTATATATATATATACATATATTGTATTGAAAAATCAGAAATTAGTTTTTAACCCGGACATTTTCTAGTCTTCAATGTTTTAAAATGTAAATTAAATTATTCCTTTCAGCCATTTTGCATATAGTTTAGAACAAATAAGTGAACATGTTTTAAGTAATTCAAAGGACTTTCTGTATCACACTGACCCGCCTATATTAAAAAAAAAAAAATACAAGAAATATGAATAAAGTTATGTGAAGAGGAATATTAGTAAGGATATAAGATCCTATGAGATATGATATTAACCGTATATCTCAGATTTTAAAGCAGTTTATGAAAATTATTATTATTATTATTATTAAATTATTATTTTTATTTTGGCCTGATTACTTTTCGTTCTTGTTAAAATTATTTTGGCCTTTCCATTAAATATATATGTAACACTGACAGAATAATATTTAATATATAACAGGCTAACACAAATAAATACCATTTTAACTAACAAAAAAAATATAGATAAATAAAAGAAATATAGAAACAAAGAAATATAGAACAAAAGAAATGGTTATTTTTGTTATTTCTAACAATAGTGCTGCTAAAGAACAAAATCATAAATTAAGTTATATTTCACTAACACGTTGCAGTGTCTCAAAATGTGTCAATAGTTTTTTTTTCCTCAATTTGTTTACATCCGTTTGACCCTTTCAAATCGAAATTAATTTAAAAAAAAAATTAAAATATCTCTATAAGTAATATATGGACATTATATCACAAAGTAATATTAAAATAATATGATTTAACATTAACCATCTGACCGCCGCTCACGGATATATTCGGTCACTGACCTGTTCATTTTTCCGCACTATACTTATAATTGTAAATTATGTAATTTTAAAATTTTAACATCTTTTTTTTTTATTTGATTGTCGTAAAATGAAGTTAGAAGGATTATAATAATGGGCAGGGTTACGTTTTTAATGCCAGTTTAAATAAATTTTAATTTAGTACATTGGAAATCTCTGCAGCGAAACCAAAATTCAATTTTACCCTTTTTAAAAGGCGGTCAGAAGGTTAAAGTTAAGCTATAATAAAGAACTTCAACAGATTAATTTAAAAAGTTATTTTCATCAATTATCAATCATAAACAAATGACAGCATACGTCTCAGAATTAGATGAAGCACCTCTTCAATACTAAAATTAATTACCGAGATTCAGCACAAATTCTTATGTATTATACACAGTTTAGGTTAGAGAAAAAATCTTATGGTGCACCTCAAGAATATTTAAGAAGTTTCAATTCGTTCAATAACATTCCTCCATGAAGATGCGTTGAATGTAGCTTGCAGAATTTGAAACAAAAACGCCAACAATCTCAAAACGTGGTATCAGTATCCAAAGATTGCCAACCTAGTTTAGATTTTGAAACTTTTATAATTTCACCAATATTCTACATTTCTACTTATTTTCAATATGGTTTGTTACATAATATGTATAAAAACATTTTCTACGAATTCATCCCCTGAAGTACAGAATTATCGGCAGATATCGAGATTTTTCGGACCGAACTATGGTATGCATTTTAACAATATTTTCTTATTGTCACCAATAAAGAAAGAAAGAAAAAATAAGAATGTTAAAAAATTGTTTTCTATGAAACATTAATGAAATCATTTTAACAGTTTATATGTAAAAAAAAATAGCGATAGTGTTTTTATCACTAATACATTGACACAGTCAAATTATTTGAAAGGTAACATGGATTTTATTTATGTAAAATAAGTTATACTTTTAAAAATATCACAGATTATAACTTATGAAATCTTAAAGCTGGAACGTGTTTTCTTGGATCTTTAATTATTTTTTCTTGATATTGTTTTGTAGCAATTATAAAATTTTAACTGAAACGTTTTACTGTCATTTTTTCTTTATACTTCAATGATTTATTAATTACACAGTGCAAAAATATATGGTTTATTTATGGTTTTAAAATACTTTTTATATCATTATAATTTTTAATGCATAAAATATTGCTTTGTTTCATTTTAATTATTATTTAAAAAAACAATGTTACAAAAGAGAAAAAAAAAGTATATAATAAATATTATAACAAACTATTTTTTTTAATATTATACAGAAATCGTTCTCTTTTCATTTTAGAAAAAAAAATGAAATAAAAATCATTTTTTAAAGAAATGATGGGAAAACACTGGAGTACGCAACAATATGTTTCTTACGCTAACAAAAAAGGCGTTTGTTTTTTTATTAATCGATAATTCAGTTTGTTCAAAAAAAAAAATATATATATATCTATTAATAATGTATTCACCGCTTTGCTGTTGACTGATAACCTTTATTTTTTCCGTTTCTAACAAAAATTAATCAAGTATTCTTCTCTATTTTCTAAATTGAGTTACATGTCTGCATTTGTTTTTCTTAGCTACATAAAACATCGTTTATTTGTTAACCAAATAAACATAAAAGACAAGAAACGTTTAAGAAAATGACTACAAATGCTGTAAAAAATAATAATAATAATAATAATAATAATAATTTTTTAATATATAATATTGAATTGTTAAATTTTTTTGATATATATTTTTTTAAATTTGTATTTAAGAATAAAAAAAAGAACTTCAGCAGTAATTATATTGGAATATCTTAACATGCAGAAGCTCATCTATAAGTAGGACAATTCGGATTTTTTCCCTATGCTACATAATTTTATTAATACTGAAAAATAACCTTATATATCAGTAAATATTAATATTATAATGTTATGTTATAAATAAAAAAATTGCTTTTTCAAATATAATTACTGCTATGTGGATTTACATAAAAGTACACTTTTACATTTTACATTTTATATTTTCGCATATGCATATTGTATAAGTACGTAACTTCTTCTTAAATCTGTAAAATAAAAAAGTTCTTGTTTTTTACAGCAGTGTGATTTGATTGCTTGTGTTCATTCTTGCTTTTAAAGGAAACATAAACTTATAAGAGAAATTCATTTTAACACTTTTCGCACATTAATATTGAAAAAGTGGCTTCTTAAAAAAAAATAATATGGTTTCGTAAAATTCCTTACAGATTACAGTTTTCTAAAATTCCTGACAGTGTATTTTTTCCATAATCGGTGATATACCATGCATTTGTTTACTACTGAAATACAGGATCTACATAAAATGCATTAAAAGTATTGTAGAACAGAACCCCGCATTAAGCCAGAACATAACCCCGCAATACCTTTTGTCAATCATATGTATAAAGAGATTTATTCCAAACTACATTAATGCCCCCACATTTGCATATCAATAATTTGCTTAAAAACAGGTTGTTAAATGTTAATAATGTATCTCACTATAAATAAATTCTACAGATGATGCTGATCTTAAATTTACTTAATATGACTTGCTCAGAACTCAGAAAGGGGGCAGGAAAGTAAAAATTCAAGACAAGTAATCAAGAATTTAAATATAAAACTACCCAACAAAATTTTAATATATGTATTTTTTTCTGACTAAATAGCCATAGATCTCTGAAAGAGTGTTTACTCATTACTGTTAAATACCTATGTGAAGAGTTATATACCACCATGTTTATGATATGATACAATTATAAGAAAACATGGGTCTAGTGATCTTTGCAATAAAAGTTTGAAAATGGTAAAATCATATGCAATGAAGTTATTTACTTTTCTTTTTTCATATTTTACAATATATTTTGTAATGGTAACATTAGAAATAAGTATAAATTACATGAAATAAATATATAACACATAAATTGCTAAATTTGATAATCTTCTCTTTGCTTTAATAATTCTATTTTTTAAAAAAGAATTTCAATGTTATCTACTTGTTAAGAACATAACAACACTATACTGCAATAAAAGTGTCAAGATGAAACCAAGATGTTTTGGGGAAAATGTATGTATTCTCAGTTACATTCTTCATCAGATTTTTTTATTATTATTATTATATTTGTTTTATAAAATATTATAAAAATGTTTAAAATTGGTTTTGAATTATTTTTATAACATGTCCATACATATTGTATTGTCACACAGGAATCAAACTCCTTGTCGTAGCATCAAAGTAGAACATTCCCAGCTTTTATTTACGTGTTTAGAGATTTTCATAAAAGAAGTTTTGCATTTTAAATTTTCCTTCATGAAGTTTCCGTCTTCATATTTTTCTAATATATATATATATATATATATATATATATATATATATATATATATATAATATTATATATAAACAGAATTCAATAGGATTCTATGAATAACGGGTTTGGGTTTTCTAGTACATGAAAAATTCCTAATTTCCGGAATATAATAGTACTTTTAACGTTCAATTACCCACATATGGCAGGGAAATTATTGCTTTTGGGTTAAATTTTTCAAAAGTGAGTTTTTCTTAGGTTTACAAGTTTTGGTTTCCTTGAATCCGAAAACATGATTTTTGATGGTCAGTTGTCTATCTCTGTGTGTATTTGTTATCAGAACACCACAAGAACAAATAGTAGAAGAATTACGAACTCGGTTTTCTATATTTGTATACATAGTGATGCTATAATAATTTGTTCGTTGAGACTAAGCAAATTTTCGTGTTCAGAGACATCGAACTTATTTCATATACTTTATGTCTATAAACACAACTTCAAATAAATGTATTTTAACATTTATAAGCTGCACTATACAAAATGAAATGAACTTATATTTTTATATGCATAAAAAAATGTTTCGTGAAGAGTATGGCATGAAAATCCTTCATCAATCGTTTACAGGCCTCTAACAAAAGAACGACAATATAGTGAGATTATACATGTAACGAAATTAAAATGTTCTTTTCAAAACCAAGTTTCGGTGTGTGGTGGTTTCAAATGAAAGTTTCAGTTGAATGGTGTATTAATACTTTTGGCTAAACTTTTAAACGTAAAAAGAACCTTGAATTCTAAATATTTATAAATACTATATCCAAAAAGGCTATTAAGGTGAGTTAGTACGTTTTATACAGAATAAAACTATTTGTAAACATAATTTAAAGTGCTCTTAACTAGGCTGACCAGATCAAAGTAGAGAAGCATTAAAAATTGCTACAATAATCATTCATAAGAAATAAGGACTAAAAATAAAGTATTATTAATTAATAATTTAGTTTCTACAATTTTTTTAAATTTAGAAAAATGCCTTCAAAAAAAAAGCGCGTCCCCATTTGTCCCCAGAAAATAGGGAAGTTTCGTCAGTATATCTTAACATATATTTATACTTAGTAATTTTTATCTTTTACGCAATCTGTCTTTATAATATTAACATGTTGTGTAAGAACCTGTCGTATGAGTTCTACATATTATTATTAATTACAAATTTACTATTTACTGGTATATTCAACAAATATACAGGTAAATATTGAGCATTTAATCGCCCTAAATTTCCAAAGAACTTTTCGGATATTTATTACTATGAGAATTATGGAATGAAAAAAATAAGAAATAACGCTTAGCTCCATTTTATTAGGAAAGCGATATAGAGTGTAATTAATGCAACTTTGAGGAATACATCAAGTGTCAAAATGTCACCACCTTCTGGTGACAGACTTTTTTTTTTTTTTTTGAAAGCGTTTTCCTAAGTTTTGAAAAATTGTAGAAAGTAAATTATTTGTCAGTTATATCTTATTCTTAGCCCTAATTTATTAATAATTAAAAAAAAAAATCATCCGTAATTGGATAAGCAGTTTTTAACGCTACTATGTTATAAATGTACTCTGATCTGCTGATCTGCTGAAATTTTGAAAACAATTACCTACATACCATTTCATGAATTACATAAATGAAATTTATTTATTTATTTATTTTAACGTGAAAATAGCGTAGAATTAAACTATTATAAAATTATTATGATGGAATTTAAATTTTTATTGCTAAAAGGTAAAATAGAGTGAGAAGAAAAAACAAGAAGGATTTCTGATATACAAATAAAAGTTTATGTCATTTATTTTTCAAGTTCTACATACTTTTTTTATTATGTTTTCTGCCAGTTACTTTAACGATTTTTCATAACATATATAATATGAGAACGTGTTTAGCTAAAATATTAATAATATTAAAAATCTATACATTTTAAATAATTTCTAGACATAAAATTCAATAATAATTAAGGAGAAGAAAAAGTAAAGAAGAAAAATAATATTATTAAGTTTTGCATATTTTAGAGAAGAAAATAATTGTGTGTACCTTACTTATCACGCGCATAATGAAGCATGATTTTAACATGGGAAAGTTCAAATGTAAAATTTTATCTAAATAGTAGCATATGTATTTTAAAAATTTAAAACTAGTATTTTTGAAACAAACTAAAATATTTTTGTTTCTATAATTCTTGAAAATATAAACATTATAACGTTACAAAATAAATTATACATTCATTATCTAAGTGATAACTCTAAAAAATACGTATCTAATTCATATATTTTAAATAGTAAATAGTATTTTAAATAGTAAGTTTTATTACAAAATGTACGATATTCATAAAACAAATATAATACATTATTTGTTAGATATGTCATTCTCAATATTTCCCATTGTTTTTGAAAGCTAAAATAAAAAGAAATATTTATGCGAATAACATTTATCGTTTCAGAATATTTATTATTTTAAAGAATTACCATTGACAAATAATTAGTTTTCAGAAAAAAACAGGAACGCAAGTTATACCGTTTACACAACATTAGAAAAATTGAAAATATGTCTATATTTCGTTCCCTGTTGTATTGCGTAAGAATCATTTATTTTACTTTAAAAATAATAGGATGAAACATTCGTCTCATGGAAGATTACATTGTACATTCCAAAAGGTGAAAATATATTTTTTTCCTGGTAGCGTAACAAAAGGATATAAAAATATTAGAGGGATATGGAAAAATGCAATTATAAATTTATTACTAGGAAAAAATAGAGATTCATATACTGCTATTTGTGAATAAGAAATGATATATCAAAATTAACATTTACATTAAAATTAATTAAGATATTAATTAATTTCAAGAATGTTAAACAACAAAATGCTTCTATCTCATTAATTTTTCTCTTTGACGGCTTTTAGTATTTTCTATGTTTTATTATTTTTTTTAATGCCTGCCTAAGGCCTTAATTAGTTTTCACTGTCAAAATTCGTCTCTTCAATGCACGCACGAGATATTTCGTTGCACTTAGTATTTTTCAAGAATCGTTGGGCCGCGGTATTGCAGTCGGTAGAGCGCTGGACTCGTATTTGGAAGATTGAGGGTTCAGTACTCGAGCCGACCAAAGACCGTCGTGTACACTAATGAAGCCTGGTGCACGTAAAATCTATCGTGGCCGCAATGTGCTTCATGTTCCCATCAAAATTAAACCTCTGGGGGTTACCGAAGCGGGGGAGCCAACACTACGTGTAGGATCAAAATTGTGATGGCATGTCTACGGACCACCTGTAGGGGTGAGTCCCAGACCTTCGCCAATTGCCCATTGCACAGCGCTAGTGTGACGTAAAAAGCCAACCAGTCATGGATTTTTTTTCCAGCTTCCGTTACTTCACACTTAATAAACTCCGTTAATATTTTCTGAGAAACCATTCTACAATTTAACCTTTTTGATCTTTTTTTACTTTCAAAAATGTATCTTTATTTATTTATTTATTTATTATTATTATTATTATAGAAGAAAGAAAGCATTGTTTGTGACTACATGCAGATACTCGAAAGCACCTCATGTTGACGATGACAGTGTTACACAATTTAGATTCCTAAAGCGGACTAAGAATGATGAAAATTATCAAAATCGATGCAATTAAAAATAGCTTTATATTTACTATGATGAACAAACTTATGTGATATCTCTCAAATAATATTATTCTACGGTTCCTCAAACATTATCTATTTATTTATTTATTCATTCATTTTTTGTTTATTTTCGCAAATTTGTATTCTTTATTTTTCTTTGATTCCAGCAAAACTTCCGTAAATACTCCGCTACGACTCCTCAGAAAGAATTCGCCCTCAAGATTCCCCCTCAGGCCTAGGACCCTAGAGCAGTCAATCGTCCTCACTCCCAAATCCAATACAATCCAATCTTTCATTCCATATTTGTTGATTGTAATGCTCCTTGCCAATTTGTTCTCGTACAATACTCTTAAAATTGTATATAAATGTTAATCAATCAATTAATTTTTAGTAATAGTTATAAAACGTTTTTCAGAAGAATGGAGCTTTCCAGCAAAACTATTTTTTATCTTCATAATTTTGAAATATTTTGGCATACACGCAATTCTTTTATGTTCATATTATGTACAAATTGCATATAATTTTGCACGCAAGGATGATATCGAAATAAAAATAAATAAATAAATAGCTCAGACATTTTCAAGAAAAACTACAGAAAAAAAACATTCATTTAAACAACTGTAATAGAGTGATAAAATGTTTCTAAACAATTGTTAAGGATTACAAGTTTTAAAAGTAATTGTTTTTCAAGTTATTGTAAAAAGTATCATAACCAAATTTTACTTATATTTCCACTGTTCAAAGGAACCTGAACCCTTAATAAATCGAATTAAAATTACATAAATACAAAAAAAAAAAAAAATCATTAAGCTAATAACGAAATATTTTAACATTGCAAACCTGAAATTTGTATTGTAATTAGTAATTATGTTAGATAAATAAAACGAAATTTCAGTGAAGTCTGTAATCACCTACTTAAATGAAAGCCTTTAAATATTTCACATTCAACAAAATAATATTGTGTTTAATAATATTTACTTCTGCATAAAACCTTTTAAGTAATTATCTTATTTATTATTAAGATGTAAGAAAAATCTAAGTACTTTGAAATATCCTTAAATATAATCTTAATGGATTCTTTGGAAAATAGAAGATGTTTTCCAAATTCTTCACCGAGAATATTTTCATTTAATAAATAACATTTAAAATTTTTAAACTATATTTTTTATATACAGTTATATGCAACCATTTTATTGTAGCAAGAGAATTTTTTTTTAAATTACCATAAATACATTACAAAACATTCTTAAATAATACACTTACATAATTAAGATGTAAGAAAAATCTAAGTACTTTGAAATATCTTTAAAAATAATCTTAATGGATTCTTTGGAAAATAGAAGATGTTTTCCGAATTCTTCACCGAGATTATTTTCATTTAATAAATAACATTTTAAAGTTTTAAACTTTATTTGTTATATACAGTTGTCTTTTTATATATGCAACCATTTTCTTGTAGCATGAGAAATTTTATCAGATTACTATAAATACATTACAAAACATTCTTAAAGAATACACTATGTATATAAATTCCGTATTTTCTTACAAAGATGCAACATTTTTGTGGATTTATTTTACAAAAAATTGTAGTACGAGATCAAAATTTCGCTGATTTCCATCTATATTTCAATATTTCTGAGTTTGTACTCTTTCGAATGTAATATAAATAACTATTTATAAAAAGTTTGTCTATTTCTGTAAAATGATTATTTGAATTTACCTGTCTGGAATTATTATTTAACCTTTTATTGTATAATATTATAACTTAAATAGGTTTTTAAATTTCTTAGAGGATAACTTAGATGCTCCTAATATGCCATCTACTAGATTTAAATTTTTATTTATTTGCATTTCTTTATATGGAGGTAGTACTACACGGGTTACAAAAAAAGAAAATACTGAGTAACACTTAAGAGGGAAAGAAAAGTAATTTAAATTTTAAGATTTATACATAAGAATAAAAAAATAAATAAATAAATAAAATCAGATGGGTTTCTCGAAATGTTTGTCATCGAAGGAGAAAATGTAATGAAATCTCTACTGGAAAATTGGATTAACCTTCTTAGGTTGGTATGTAGAAATCGATTTACGGCCTTATTCACCATTAACTTCAACTCCCGGTTCAAAGCCAAAACTTGAAAAGCGTCTAAAAGCAGAGTGTAGCTTTCAAAGAAAATTTGGCACGTTTCTTCTGTCATCTATTCTCAAAGATTTCATATAATTTTTGCTTGGTAATTTTCAGCTAAAAAATCTGAAAATAACAATGCCGCTAGATGGCAGATGCAACGCGTCAAACTTTGCTAAAATACTGAATCCTGACTTTATAAGTTTTTCAAGTTTTTGTGTTCAACCGGGAGTTGAGGTTATTGGTGAATACGGCCGTTAATCGTACTTGTTGTAACTGTTTTCAGCTCTTCTATGAATTTCTGTCGATATCTGTAGATTGTATTTCTATCATAGCGCTAAAAAATGTCTAGTGGTGCTAAATCAGGGTATAAGAGGGTCCAACATAGTAATCACCAAAGATATTTGTTAATTTTTTGCGAAAAAACGATTTTTTCAAGGACTTCTGTTGGAAGAGCTCGATCCTGATAAATACTGAAACCATTTGTCATCACTCAAAATCAAACTGAGAAATAATTGTGTGGGTGAGCTTGATTTACGAAAAACATAAAACGTATCTGAGATTGGCCATCTTTAAATACTTTTGATTGACCTTGCCATACGTTGTATTTCTTAACGAAATCAAGTCTTTTGAAAAGCATTTAATCCGTTGTTCGCAAATATATTGCGATTGGGCATATTAATCGTAAATTTCCGAAAGCATACGATTATTTTCAGAATCACATTTCTTCAAAATAAAGTAATAAATCAAGACCTCTCGTATATATATATATATATATTTACACGAATTTTGCCATGGCTTAATAAAAAATTTATCTATTAACTTCGCCCTACTTGCCTTCCGAGAATTTCAAGCTTCTTGTCAATAGAACAAAATGACTCATATTTCACCTCGCATGTAAAACATTCTATTGCAACTTCTAATATTGAAAGCGATCCGAATTAAAAACCAATGCACCTTGTGTATGTCACTTTTTTCCATTAATGGAAAGTCGACAGATATTACAAATATAGATGTAAATAAATATATTTTTTATTTTACAGGATCATATATTTTTGTGTTATATATTTCATAACTTATATGTTATCCTCTTTCATTTATGTTTGTGGTCATTAATAATTTTATTACACAAACAAACACACACACACGCACACACACACACACACACACACACACACACACACACACACACACACACACACACACACATATATATATATATATATATATATATATATATACATACATGCATACATATATATAGATAGATAGGTAGATAGTAGATGGATATATATATATATATACATACATACATACATATATTTATATATGAGTGTGGTTCAAATGGTCACGCCCAAACAGTACGTGCGGTTGTGTCAGGTCAGGAGGATTAATAATTACATTGAAACTGGGTGTCGTAAATGCGATCGTGACAGAGGAATTGCATTGTTAGCTTCACGGAAAGAAAATGCATCAAATGGTGCAAAAAGAACTTTTTTTATAAAAAGTATAAGGGAAGTACAAAATGCAAATAAAATAATTTACAACTCATAATAAGTGTTTAAAATATGCCCCCTTGTAATGTTTCAATACTTATATGTCCATTTCCTTTGAAGAAAATTACGTGTTACTATTATTCATCGAACACTGTTTTTCGTTATAAAATATTTAGATGGAGTAAAAATACATGTATATAATTTCCTTATTTGAATGTAACACAAAAATTAATAGTTTTTAAATAGATAATTGCTAATAATTAAAAAAATAGCTAAAGTGGAACACCCCCATAATTAATTTTATTTATTGATTTTTAAGCTTCGTATTTCGGCAAATACATAGTAGCGTTCCAGTGAAGAAACTTATTTTGTAACCTGATGCCTAACTATCAATTTAACCATTTTATTTTAGAAATTTAAGTTGTGATAGATAAACATAGATATTTTTAACTAATTTTATTTTTTTTCATAATTCAAGAATTATGATCTGGAGAGGTTATTCATCACAACAGAGAACTAAGGTCATCTGCTATTTTATTTAATCTAACTAAAATATTTATTTACTTATTTATTTATTTTTACATTTGCTGTCAGACTTCCACATGGGGTAAAATTGACCACTTAGAACTGGGGTACAATGGAGCATGGTCCATTTGTCTTAATAAGCTCTTTGTCATAATAAGCATATTTACAAAATCTAAATTTTAGAATGTTTATATTGATCTATTATGTCATCAACGATGAGTAAACAAGCAATTTACTTTGAGCCTTCATACATATTTTTAATAAACATTCAGTTACTTTTGTATTCCTATATTTTTACAAGTATCATACAACTATAAAGATTTGAATTAAATAATGAAATTGAAATTTAATGATACACCTATGTAATACGTAGTAGTTAAATTGAGATTATTATTATTTTTTTTTTTTAAGTTTACAATTTTCACATAAGATCAATTTCACAGATCATGTAATGTAAAAACGAAATATTCAGCTATGGTACATGCAGTATAATAGACTGTGAATAATTAAAAAAAAAAAAAACCTTTTTTAGTCTCTAAGGCATCCGAAATATCGAAATATAAAAAACAACTTTTACACGCTGTGTACGAAAGTATAAAAATTCTATATTAACTGAATGGAAAAGGTAATGTCAACTATCATATATATCCAAAACTATACACATAAGCACATAATTTTGAAGGGTAAATAAAAAGTGCTAGACGCATATACAACTAAGCACATCTCAATCTAAGGGGAAAAATCCTCATTTAAAAATAGTATCATCTTTCAAATTGCGTCCCTTGCCGACAGCTTCTTTGCGCAAAGTGGCAACAAAATAAATAATAGTGCCTTAGCAATTTTAACTCATACACCAGTAAAAAAGATTATGGAAAAAGAATATATATATATATATATATATATATATATATAAATAAATAAACACCAATTTAATAAGAGCCATAAGAAATTCAGAAAAAAAGTCAGCTTATGTTGAAGTTAAAAATAAATCAAAAGTCTCACATCGTGTTTCAAAGCAAAAATATGTATCAGAAATTTCGAGTTTTTCTAAGAATATGCCTATTCATAGTGATACAAAATACACTGGTGAAGACATAATTTCACAGCAAGATGCTAATTTTAATTCTAATAAAATAAAAGTGTGTAAAGACGAAAAAGACAGTTTTACATTTTGTTGTCTTATCCATAGATGTAAATGATAAAGAATAAGTCTTGTGAGATTCATGCAATGAAAACCTAATCAAGATATCTAGATGTTTCCTGAAAGCGATAATGAATCTCTTGTAAATTTTCCAGATACTGTAATGATGAGTCTTCCAGACACTACAACTTCAGAAGAAAACGGCAGACTTTTAGTGACACAAACGTCTTTTGGTATATAATTTTCTAATTTTAATGTTAATTGATATTACATTATTCGTATGAATCGAATACATAAATAAAAAAATATAATGTATTCTACATTTTATATATTAAACAACATACTGCATTAACGTATATTTTAAATGTTACCTGTTGTCCATAGTCCCGTGCCATGAACATTTTCACCCCGGGCTTGGGGTAAAATAGTACATTTTGTCAGCTGCTATTAAAGAAATTATATTTAGAAAAAAGGAGATGTAATTATTACTTTTGACTTAGTGCAATATGAAACCAAATGTGTAGGTAATACACGCAAGTGTTTTCAACAGCCAAAATTCTTTACTTTGGGAGCAAGCACTTAAAATTTACAAAAGTTTTCCATTTTACCCCAGTCTCTCCTAAATAAATTTTTAAATGTACAATGATACCATAACTATACATATTTAAATATTTAAATATGTGTATGGAAAGATATTTGTTTTTTTAATGAATATATATATATATATATATATATATATATATAATTTAACGTTAAATATACTTTTGCCATCCTAAATATGCTTATATTTTTATTCTTTTAATTTATATTATATCAAATTTTCTCAAAACATTTTAAGTGCTGAATTAAAAAGAAAACAATTGAAATGTGAAAATATATATCTGATTTGCAAGAACGTAAAATTTAACAAGAATATATTATTTTATAAAAGAGTTGCTAACAAATAATTAATTTTAATCAATAAATAAAAAAGTTCAGTGGGTATTTCAGCTTTCATATAAATCAAAATTAAAAAAGAGCATTTACGATTTGTAAAAACAGTTGTATGACATCAAAAACATTTATCTAACTTACATAGCAATAAATGAAAATAAATGTTTTATATTATGAAAAGCTTTATATTATGAATGAAGTAGTCAGAAGTTGACAAAAAATACTGCTATAAATCAATATAAGCATTGCAAATATATATCATTTTACAGGATACAAAGTGTTACCGTTTGACATTTTTTTAGTGGTAATATATCTAATGATAATTACATAAAGCATTTCTAAACATTGGCAATGATTGAAAAAAAATAACCTTTACCTGCCGACGAAAAGTTATGAGATTCTGTTTCAAGTGATATCATTTTTCATACAGGCGCGTGTAGTTATGCGTTCACTGTTCAAGAAACATTCATTTTACGATTCCTTCCGTTCCCTATCTTCTCATAAATAAATAAACCTTCGAAAACATTCTCATAGGCATTTAATTGCATTCCAAAGCCGTGAGAATAGTTTCACTGGTAGCAGTGTAACACGAAGGATTGTACTTCAGCAAGACGTGTATCTACGACCTGGGCGGTTAATGCATCGGCACAGACGAATATATACGCCCTGTACACTGGTAGTTTCACTGGTAGCAACGTAACAGCAAAGATCGCACTTCAACTAGACAAATATATACGCCCGGTTCAGTTAAGGGGTTAAATAAAATATATACGAAACCATAATTACGTAAATAAAAACACTAATATAAATACGACATGGAATTATACGACATAGAATTTGAAAGAAAAAGTGCTTAATGCAAATTTTATGTAAACTAATTTTTTATTGTGTAAAAAAATTAAGTATATATTTGTTGTATACAAAATAAAATGTTGTGCATTAAATATTTAAAATTTACGTATTCGAAATAGTACATCATAAAATGCTATTATAGTCTCATCCTACTATAGGTTTGTGGCGCTTGGGTATTCGTGATTTTTTTCATTCTCGTTTATTTGATTTTATTCATTTTGAGGAGTGAGGAAACCGTAAATAACAAAATTGACATGATGTCTGCCGCAGGTTAGTTAATTTCCTTGTACATTAGTACATTAATTTGTTAGTATGTTAACAATATATCTTAATTACAAATGAGCATGAATTGGTCGGACGAGTAGTTTTAAATTGTAATTTATAATTTTATTGATTTGCAACAATCTAACTTGAAAACTTCGTAAGTTTTTCGAAATTTACTATTTAACATGAACATAAGAGAGCAAATTTTCGCTTAAGCATGCATTAAAAGAATATTTTTGTTGTAAATATGTCAGAACATTTTTTAAAATACCATTTAGTATAATGGCATAAGCATTATTAAGTATGGAAATTCTACTTCAAAAACCTCGAACGTTTTTTTTTTTTTTTTTTTTTTTTTTTTAAATTTACGTTTATATTTAATGGGACAAAATAGGGCAAAATTTCCCGTAAACTTCCGTTTCGAGATTTTTTTTTTTTTTTTTTTTTTTTTTTTTAATCGTGAAGAGATCAGACAACTTTTTAATGTGATTTAGTAATCCAATTATGACACTGGACTGGACATCTTTGGCTATGAATATTGTAAGTTGAAAACTTCATTTATTATTCGAAATGTAATATATATATATTAACATGACATAATAAATCAGTAAATACTGATTTATTATGCCATGTTAAAACATTTGTTACACAAATTTGCATTATGAAGATCGATGCACTGGAGATTGCATCAAAAGTAAAATGCAAAATCCACCCTAAAAAAATTAATCATTAAATTAGAATATTTTAAATGAATTAAATTGAATGGGAGGGATCAGTGGCTTAGTATGGGAAGTATTCCAGTCTGTGTCCGTGTAGAGCTATCGATCACTTATGAATATGGTATATCATGTTAGAGAAATTTATGAGAACGTATACGTGATGAAGTTCTGAGTAGGTTTTTTGTTTCAACTTGAATTCTTTAAATAATTATCTGCATCTTTTAACAAATTCCAAAACCAGAATTCATCATGTTTTCCATTGATTGTAAGTTTAAATGCCATAAAAAAAACTAAAATAAAAATTTGTCAAATAAAAATTAAATTTTACCCTTATGTTGTTGGGCAGAGAAATATCAAACAAATTTTTTAAGATTTCAAAATAAAAATCAAATAACAACAGAAAATAACAACTATGCATATAAACTTATATAAAATTACCAAAATATGAACAGCTGAAAAAGTATCAAACTAGATAAAATTGCTTTATATATATATTTGTTCAAAGCAACAAAAAATGTAAAAGAATTATAAAAATGTTATTCATTCAATCAATAGCCTCGGGGTAATTAGAAATACAAAAAATTGAACAGGTAATTTAACTTTCAAAATATAGAAGATAAAATATAAATATGAGAACGTATGAATGTTTATATTCTACCTCAGTATCTTTATTGCTATTTTAAGTATTATATTTAAAGTATTTGTGAAATTTGTACTTTGCGCTTAAACGACTTATTGCAGATTATTATATTCTGCAAAAAGCGAAATAAACTTCTGTTCTTTATACAAACATTGGTATTAAAATAATAAATTTTAAATATATATATGAAGATTTCTTTATTTTTAGAAATTGGTATTATTAAAATATCATATTATTCTTTGCGATTGAAGGGAGATTATTATTGAATAGAAAAACTAAGAAAAATTATTTTTCAAACTATTAGACTGCAAAAGTTTATTCGATAATATTACTAATATTGAGAAAAAGAAAATATTTCGGTGAATAATCGATATCTGTTATTTTAGTTTTATTAGAAACATTTATACTATTAATAAATACATAAATAAAGAATAAAGAATAACAGTTATTTTGAACATGAAATTCCCATGTTATATTTTGTTTTCTACTTACAAAGTTAATTTCACGCAAATGTGGACAGAAAGGACATGTTTTACGTTTCAAATAACTCAGTAATTTTTATTTTTTCTTGTTAGAAAATGTTATAAAGTAGCAAATAATGTAAAACATTATATATATATAATATTATAATATTAATTTAAAAGGAATATTTAATTTTAAAATAGGTATTGAATAGTTAATTCTAAATTTTTGGACGTGTCATGTCTATCAAACTATTAAATAATTTTGTTTTTTTATTTATTTGATTATTAGATTTTTTAAAAAAATCCATATCAAATTAAGGTGTTGTATGAGTAAATTTAAATTTCTGAACTTTAAATGTGTCTCAATTTAGAGCAAATGAGTGTTCAAAACGAGTCACTAAAATTAGGCCTTTTTCTTTTTTTTCGTCATATCTGTCACGCTACATATCACTTTATTAAGCGTACTTTCTTGTTTCAAAAATTAAATCTGTGTTGTTTATAAAAAATCCATACATCACGCACCGTGAGCTAGGACACACCATCAGCTAAAATCGGGTAACTCGATTTTACTGGAATCCGACCCGACCCCGTGTGGGTTCTGGTCGGGTTGACTAAAATTTTTCACTTGCGGGTCGTGTTCAGTCGGGATGACTGAAGTATTTTACGCGTGATTCGGGTCAGGCTCGAATTGACTGTTTTTTTTTTCTTTTTTTTCTGCAGGCCGGGTTCTGGTTTATATAGCGTTTGTTTTTCAACGAGCCTGGTTGAACATCTTTCAAAAAAAAAAAAAAAAAAAAAAAAAAAAAAAAAAACTTATCAGCAAAAATTTGTTTACTACATGTACTTATAAATGAATATACGTTTACCTAAATTAATATAGTAAAATAAATATTCATGTCCGACTAAAACATTTAACAAAGAAACTTCAAATTACTATTATTTTTATTATTTAGAGTATAAGTTGTGGAAAACAGGCTTTCTCTCCATTAGTAATCAAATGTGTTATTCATCTATTTTGATAACTCACATCCTTTTGAAAAAGACTGTTAATTTAAAGTTAATATATTTTTTTCTCTTCTAGATGTTTTTTAGAAGTTATTGAAATGTGAATATAGATGAGAATTACCGCTTATTTGTCACACTGTATCATTTTAATATTTGTGTGTGTGTTTGTAAGATAAGCATTAATCAATATACTACAAATACTAAATTTGAAGACCACTATCTATGTGTGTTGTGTACACTTGAAGTACAATACAAACATAAATAGTTAAAAAATATCTTCAATTCAGATTTTACAATTTTATTTTTTTAACTCAATGCAATAATAATTATATTTTTAATTCTTTTTAAAATGATTTACCAACTATGTGAAAACAAAAATTTTCTTTATGACTTCAAAATTTTTGCAAGATTTTTAGGTGAATTAATAATTTTTATTTAGATTCGTATTTAGGGTCCGGTACGGGTGAAAAAGTGTCGGGTTGCGCATCGGGTTCAGTTATAAATACATCTGGTTTGGGTCGGGACAGGTCTTCAAAGTTCTCTATTGTGGGCTCGGGTCGGTTTTAGGGTCGATTAAAACTTTTTTGTTGGGTTTGGAAAAGAGTCGGGTAAGACATGATCCTTGCAGGTTTCTTCCAACAAAGTGCTCAATTCAAAATACGAAGCTATACCGTTATTGTACTATTGTTGTTCCTATAAATTATACTTCAGTGTTTTTGAAAAATAAAATGTTTTGCATGAATATTCTATTTCTTAGTTTGTTTTGTTTACCCCTTGTTACGCATACCCTAGAAGTTCAACATGCCGAACAAGCTCAACGATGGCGTTTACTGTTGTTTTTAGCATCTCATGCGAAATATTTATATTTTTTACTTTCCCTTTTCCGATTCTGTGTTTTAATTTTTAGTAATAACTTCAAATTCTGATATTTTCTTAGATTTCTTTTGAGAGTGAAGAATTTCCATTTTTAAATTGTTAGTTGGAGGCCTACAAAAATACGTGTAAGGGAAACAGCAACTGAAAGAAAGGATGTCATAATTCGACTAGTACAAAAGGATCTATCACTTCCCTAACAGCACAAAATGTTCCAGAAACGTAACAATCATATAACAATGAAACATTATAAACATTTCGGAAACGTTTAAAAACGTTCAGATTGCTTTCCGATTAGTTTCAAAAACGTAGAAATGTCCACGGTCGTAACAAAAAAACAGATACGTAACAGAAACGTTACAATCACTTAACAGATAGAAAATCAAAAAGGGCGAATGTTTCAGAAAGGTATCAGAGAGCATACTACAACGTGTTACGTTTTTGAAAGATTGTAAGCTTTTTGCAACATATCTGAAACATTCTGTGCTGTATGGGTTACATCACTTAACTCTAAATAAAATTATTATTTGTATTTGTTTTTACTGTCAGAAAAATACTTTATGTGTGAAATAATATTACTTATGAAACGAGTATTGTAAAAGCGTTTTAGTGACGTTCAAAAGTTTATTTTATTTTAAATATTCATTTTCATTGAAATTTTTGTCACACAGTCTCATTTAATTCAATTGCACATGAAATATACATAATATTTATTTTTAAAGTATTAAAGCATCTGTTCCCACACAGCCAATTACATCCCTAAGACATCCAAAACAAGTATAAAAGTTTAAAAATGATCCCTTAAACTTCTATAAATTTCCTACAGATATCTATTAGCATGGCAAATGTCCCTCTTTTTTACATCCATTAGATGTCTGTTACATATAAAAAAAAAATCTTCAAATATCCTGTAATTGTTAGATCTAATAGATATTGAAAATATTTAAATCTTGTTTTGATCTAACATATTTAAACGTCCAGTTGATATCCATAATTAATACAGGATATTTAGGTCTTTTAATGGATATTCTTTAGCTATTTTGTACTTTTTATAGATCATCGGTTGTAATTTAAATGTCTAATGGATAGCAGTGGCTGCATGGGTTATGATATTGTGTGGTGTTAATTTATTAAATATTCTATAAAATTTTCAAAGCAAGCTTATTAATAGGTTTTCTAAATCTTAAATATCAAATGTACTTATTTGACAAATTTCCACATTTAAAATTAGTATTTTGGAAAATGGTGTGATAGATTAATATATTTTTAATAGAAATATGCTTTCTAGTCCGCAGTTTCCCTTCAATAAATCTGAGCCATTTTAAAAATTTTGAGAGGCAAAGATTAAAATCATATTTTCAAAGTCTACGTAAAATTATGTTTGAAGTGAGCATATTATAAAATTCAATTTAAATATCCAATTTTTTTTTTCTTTATAGATTGCAATAACTTAATTTTAAAAATGTTTTGATAGAGACCATTGTTTTATTTTCTAGTTTATAGTGTGTTTAAAGAAAATTTAAATTAAATAGCTCTGAATGCAATAAAAGAAGTTAATATAATTAACTACACAAGTTCGTTCAAACTCAAAGGAAACGATTTTAGAAATTACTTTTCTCTTTTGCAAGTTTGGGATACAAATTTTGCAACATTAGAATACTTGTCTGCTGTTTTTATCTTTTGACTGGGATATAAAAGTAAAATATTTATTTTGCAAATAGCTCCTAAAAATGGCAGACGGCTCAAAGGTTATGTAACTGCTTTTTCCGAGAAGAAATATTCGTATCACCATATTACATAGAGGTGTAAAATTCGCGTTATTGCATTTCTAAAAAAAAAAAAAAAAAAAAAAAAAAAAAAGGAAAGAAAAAAAAAAAAACGTATGGTGTATTAATTTTGCAAGAAATGAATTAGAAAAGGGTAAATGAAAGTAAAGATGAAAATATGACCGCAAAACGCCATCCGAAGACTGTTCGGATGCAGGTAAATATAAAGAAAGTAAAGTCTCCGATCCTAAAAGAAAATCCGTCGACTCAAAGGTCCACTGCATCGCAACTACGAATATGTTCTTGCACTGTAAGTAAAATCACTCTTAAAAATTTGCAGAAAAAAATATGTTTATATATATATATATATATATATATATATGTGGGATGGCACACTTTTGTAGGCGTTAAACAAAAACTAATACTTATTTACTAATTATAAATTTAATAAAAGATTAAATTGTAGTTTACATATATACAGGAATGCTAATAAGCATTATCGAATGTTACTTTGGTAATGTCCGTCGAAGTAGTTGCACCCGTCTAGTGTGCACGCTTCGTCGAAACTCAAAAGAAAACAAGTCATCAAATACAGTTATTACGTTCCGTCTGAACATCCCGTCGAAAACTGAATGTCGTTCCTTCAGCGCTCTCTTAGCAGGCGCGCGTTCCGGAAAGATGTCATTCACGTCATGAGCACGTATTTCCTCTCAAGCGCTGGCGCTCCGTCACATGATCAGCAAACAGAAACTAAACTGCCTTGGATTTCAGGAACGGCAAAGAGAAATCAAATAGCTAGGGTTCTGAGTCATGGGAAAGCCAAGTAAGGGGAGAGAAACAGGATACTTCACTCGGCCATCCTTCCTCGACTGGACCTCCAGGCGATCACACTGAAAAGATACAAACAAAAAAAACAAACAAACACAAAAGCAACACAAAATAAAAACAGACTTATTTACAAATTTTTACAAATCTTCAAAAATTTTTGTTTTTAAGTTATTCCCCATTTGAGGAATTCAGCTTTTGCAGATGTGTAATAGGAGCCTTCATGGCATCCATTTCTAACTTTTTCATCAATATTATCATTTTTAATTTTTACAGTCGTACAGTTACAAAAGTACATCAGTTTTGGTTTTACGGCAACTTGGTCGCTTAGTTCACCAGTTTTTGGTGGTTGTTTACTCAACTTGCATTTCAATCTATTTTTCTTTCTGACTCTAGAAAGTTGTTTTTTATCATGTGCACTTAAATCTTTACTTTGGGGTTCAAAATTATTTTGGGACTCGAACTCGAGACCCTCCAATCGATCATTTTCAGTCTTAATGCCTTTTAAGGCCTCTGTTGCATCAAGTTCAGTCGAAAAGTCTATAATGGCAGTCTTATATGTAGGAAAAACTTCTAATTTTATTTGTATAGCTTTGGGAAACAATATGGCTATTTCACCAATCGTGGTTTTCAGTGGAAGTGATGGAATGAACAACTTTCCTAAATTGACACTGGCAGTCTCCTCTTTAGGCATATTCTGTCTTTTACACTCGATGGAATCTATCGTCGATGGCTTTTTTCTGGATTTCTTCCTTTTAAGGAGTTCGGAATTCTCGTCAACTTTTTCTTTTAATTTTTTCAACTCTTCGGCTAACTGTGAAATTTTTTCATGTAGGATTCGTTTTTCGTCTTTCTTTGAAGGAGTGTTTTCTTGATTTTGCGATTTCATTTGGGAAATGTTCATCTGATTTTGTTTCTTTCGTTGAGGCTCCACCTCTTCCTCACTGTCATCATCTTCACTCTTATCGTCCTTTAAAACCATTTTCTTACCGTCATCACTTTCGTCATCGTCATTACTTTCACTTACATCTTTTTTGGAAGATTCTAATGATTTTTTGAACATAACAGCTTGAGGGGTTTTGTTTTTACACTTTTCAACACTATTTAATGTTTTATTTATTTCTGGGGATTTCTCAGAAATTTTACTTTCAATGTTAATGGGGGCGTCAACAGCAATATTTGTTTTAACTTCATTTTGATATTTATCTATTGGAAGAACTGTTACTAAATTTACCTCGAGGGAACTAGATTTGTTTTTCATAAAAATACCATTTTCATTTATTATCGTCTCACCCACCATCAGTACATTCAACCCGATGATTACGTCATATGGTATTACATCATTGTTTACAACATACACATTAGTTTTACTTTCAAAATTATCAACTTTCAAATCTACATCAAATGAGCCTAACGGCTTTATTGAACTTTTCCCGATCCCCTTCAAAATAGTACTCATAGTATTTAATTTTTTTACATTTAATTTGTCAAAAGAACTTTTACGCAACAATGTTGCTTCACTTCCTGTATCAATAATTCCAATAAAATTTACATCATTTACTTGTATAATTTTACTCATGTTTTGATTTACGGTAATACACAGTGCATCAACTTCTGGTTTTGAACCTGGACACTCCGAACTTTTATGCCCGTACTGCTTGCACGTAAAACACTTTAGGCCTTTGGCCTTATGAGGGCAATCTCTAGATAAGTGGTTTTTTTCACCACAATTATAACACAATTTATTCACATCATTTCTAGGACTAAATTTTTCATATACATTATGTTGTACAGTTTTCAATTTTGCATTATAATCTACTTTATCAATTCTATCAAATTTAAATTTACTTTTCTCATTATCACGTTTATACATTTCATACAATTTTATTTTCTCTTTAAATTCACGAATATTTTTAGCCCCATACAAAATTAGTTTATTTTCACTTTTATCGTTTATTCCTTGGATCACGTAATGCATCAACGCGGCATCTTCAATGTGCCCGTTTTTTGCTAGTTCGCGCATTTTAAAGAAATACTCTATAACTGTTTCATTTGGCTTCATTTTCTTTTTACACAAAATTTCGTGTAAAGAGGCAGAATTAATTTCTAATTTAAACTCTTCAATAAGTGCATTTTTTAGTTTCTTATACGTTAATAATCCTTTTTCGGATTTTACAAATAACAGAGCATTTCCGCTCAAAGACCTTTTACAGAAAATTATTTTTTGTAATTCGTTTAGGTTAAACATTTCAGCTAACTCTTCAAATTCATTTAAGAATTCAATTATGTTCTCATGCGGCTCGCCGCTAAATTTAGAAATAGAATTTTCAAAATCATTGAAAGAAATTGCACCAAGTGATCCATTATTCACATTATTACTATAATTTATACTTTTTTTTACCCTTATTATGATCATCAATAACATTGTTACCATCATTATAATAATCATAACATTTATTTTTACTGATATGGCATTGCACAGAGGAGTCAGTTTTTTCAATATCATTATCGCCACTACTTTCGGATTCACTGTTCGATTCGTTTTCCGAATCTTCCTCATCTGAATTGTTCTCGGAACATTCTTCTTTCAACAACTCCGTGTCACACAAATGTAACAATAATCTGTCTCTTAGTTCATTTTTGCTCCCATCAAAAGGGACATTTAATACATTACTAATAGTAATCAATTCATTTAATGAAAAATTTTTATCAATTATTTTTTGCTTTTCAAGGTATTTTTCGTCGCCTATAGCGAAAGTGAATCCTTGAAACTTTCTTATTCTGCATCTGTTCTTACGATCGCCGATCTCATCGAATAAAAACCGATGCAGAATTTTAATTTTACTATAGTTCTCTATCTTCAGTGCATTGCCAATTTTAGGAATATCCCCTAGAGATACCATTTTATAAGAAGATAAAGTGTACGTACCTTTGTAGAGCCGAAACAGCTGTTGTTTTAAATTTTATTTAAAATTCCCATTTAGTCGATCCTCGAGAACCTTGAAGAACATCTTTCTCTTGTTCAGACCTTTATCCAGACGATCCGTAGCTATTCCGTAGCATCCACAGGACACACTTTACGTATTTTATTATCCACTATAAATTGCAGAATAGAAAAAGCACTCCGTACAGAAGCTTCAGTGTGATTCAACACCGTAGACACACAGTTCAATCACAGTCTTAAAATCAATTAAAAGTTCAGTCTATAAAAGTTTATATAAAGTTTTTTTTTTTTTAAAGTTCGTGTTTCTCGAAAATTCACGTTAAAATCAAAATTCACTTTAGAATTAAAATTCGCGTTCTATCCAAACTTTAAATCAAAATTAAAATTCGCGTTCTATCCGTTCATGAAGTAGATTTTATTCTTTATCCAGTAGATTTTATTCTTTATCCAGTAGATTTTATTCTTTATCCCACTTCTGAACTTGTGGGATGGCACACTTTTGTAGGCGTTAAACAAAAACTAATACTTATTTACTAATTATAAATTTAATAAAAGATTAAATTGTAGTTTACATATATACAGGAATGCTAATAAGCATTATCGAATGTTACTTTGGTAATGTCCGTCGAAGTAGTTGCACCCGTCTAGTGTGCACGCTTCGTCGAAACTCAAAAGAAAACAAGTCATCAAATACAGTTATTACGTTCCGTCTGAACATCCCGTCGAAAACTGAATGTCGTTCCTTCAGCGCTCTCTTAGCAGGCGCGCGTTCCGGAAAGATGTCATTCACGTCATGAGCACGTATTTCCTCTCAAGCGCTGGCGCTCCGTCACATGATCAGCAAACAGAAACTAAACTGCCTTGGATTTCAGGAACGGCAAAGAGAAATCAAATAGCTAGGGTTCTGAGTCATGGGAAAGCCAAGTAAGGGGAGAGAAACAGGATACTTCATATATATATATATATATATAAAGGTTAATTGCCGAAACGTCAGTGGAGGCCCTCTGTTGAGACTCAAAACGGTTTTGGGCTGTGTCTGTGTGTCTGTCTGTCGCGCGATAGCAGCCGCAGGAATCCCGCTATTGACTTGAAATTTGGTACACATGTTCATGAGCCCCACGAAATCAGCTGTATAGTTTTTGGTATGTATTCCATTTGCAGTTCGTATACAGGGACACGCCAAAGTTTTTCTTATCATTACGGCCTATGGGAGGAATTTGTATGTATCGCGATAGCAGCCACGAAAATCACGCTATTGACTTGCAATTTGGTACACGTGTTCATGTGCCCCACGAAATCAGCTATATAGTTTTGGGTGTGTATTCCATTTGTAATTCGTGTACAGGTACACGCCAAAGTTTTTCTTATCATTACGGCTTATGGGAGGAATTTGTATGTACCGCGAAAACGGCCAAAAAAATCACGCTATTGACTTGCAATTTGGTACACATGTTCATGAGCCCAACGGAATCAGCTGTATAGTTTTAGGTGTGTATTCCATTTGCAGTTCGTGTACAGGGACACGCCAAAGTTTTTCCTATCATTACGGAATATGGGAGGAATTTGTATGTACTGCGATAGCGGCCACAAAAATCACGCTATTGACTTGCAATTTGGTACACATGTTCATGAGCCCACCGGAATCAGCTGTATAGTTTTTGGTATGTATTCCATATGTAGTTCGTATACAGGGACACGCCAAAGTTTTTCTTATCATTACGGCCTATGGGAGGAATTTGTATGTATCGCGATAACCACCGCAAAAATACAAGTTATTGACTTCCAATTTTTGCCGAAACGTCCGTGGAGGCCCTCTGTTGAGACACAAAAGGATTTTGGGTTCCGTCTGTCCGTCTGTCTGTCTGTCTGTCGTGCGATAGCAGCCACAAAAATCACGCTATTGACTTGAAATTTTGTACACATGTTCATGATCCCCACGAAATTAGCTGTATAGTTTTGGGTGTGCATTACATTTGTTGTTCGTGTACAGGGACACAACAGTTTTTCTTATCATTACGGAATATGGGAGGAATTTGTATGTACCGCGATAGCGGCCACAAAAATCACGCTATTGACTTGCAATTTGGTACACGTGTTCATGAGCCCAACGGAATCAGCTGCATAGTTTTGGGTATGTATTCCATTTGTAATTCGTGTACAGGGACACGCCAAAGTTTTTCTTACCATTACGGCCTATGGGAGGAATTTGTATGTGCCGTGATAGCGGCCACAGAAATCAAGCTTTTACTTCCAATTTTTGCCGAAACGTCAGTGGAGGCCCTCTGTTGAGACTCAAATGGATTTTGGTTTCCGTCTGTCCGTCTGTCTGTCTGTCTGTCTGTCTGTCTATCGTGCGATAGCGGCCGCAAAAATCACGCTATTGACTTGAAATTTTTTACGCATGTTCATGATCCCCATGAAATTAGCGGTATAGTTTTGGATGTGCATTACATTTGTCGTTCGTGTACAGGGACACGCCAAAGTTTTTTTATCAGTGCGGCCTATGGGAAGAATTTGTATGTACCGCGATAGCAGCTCCCAAAATAACGCTATTGACTTGCAATTTGGTACAAAAATTCATGAGCCCAACGGAATTAGCTGTATAGTGTTAGGTGTGTATTCCATTTGTCGTTCGTGTACAGGGACACGCCAAAGTTTTTCTTATCTTTACGCCTATGGGAAGAATTTGTATGTACTGCAATAGCGGCCGCAAAAATCATTCGATTGGCTTGAAAATTGGCGCACATGTTCCAGCTTTGCATATAAGTAGCTGTATAAATTTTATTGCTATATTTTTTATAAACTGTGTACAGGGACACGCCAAAATTCTTAACATTACGGCGTATGGGGGGAATTTCGTTTAAACGCATTTTAATATCATTACATTGCAATGAAGAAAATGAAACTAAAGTACGTGAGTAAGATTCTTAAACTTATGTTGTTTGAAGAAAATATGTGCTCTTAAGCTTTCTAATGTACAGGACCGTAGTCATCCAAACGATGTTAAATTTCGAACAATTATTAATTTTTAACGCAAAATAAGCTGAATAGTTTTTACTGGTGTATACAATATTTATGGTTCGTTTACAAAGACACACGAAAGAATTTCGTAACATTAGAGCCTATGGACAAATTTTTAATTTAAGCGTATACTTTAAAGCGTTTATGCCGAATTGAACTTAATAAAGTTAACATACATTATAAAGATGCTTAAAATCATATTTACTCTTAAAAAAGGTTATGTATAGACTAAATAAATTATGGGACCACACAAAATAATTCCGAGTATGTACTTTAACCATCCAAATAATGTCAAATTAGTTTGAAAAATTAATGAGTTATAATTAATTAGGTTTATTCTTATTATTGGCGTTTATAATGACTGTGGCTACTTTTCCGGGCTACATAAAGGAATTTCGTACTATTACGGTCTATAGTCGGTCTTTCATAAAAGTGTATTTTAGTATGGTTACACCCCATGAAATATAAGGAAATTTTATTAGAATTTTAAAAGCATGTTTTCTGTTGAAAATTGTGGGCATAGAATTGATAATTAGTTTAAAGGTTACTCAAAATATTTCCGATATGCTATGTAATTTTTTTTGTATGAAATTTGATAGTTATGAAATTTGGTATTTATGAATTTCAGGGAAATAATACAAGACCGTCGTTTATTAAGAATACATATTGTTGCGTACTTGGGGGTTCCTAAGTTGTCCGAGAATGAAAGGCGAACCTTGCAAAAATTCAGTGATTTATTCACAGAAAGTTCCAGAAAAATACAGTTCTATAAACCAAGTATCAGCTTCAATTCAATCAGTAAACATAGCTTAAACAGCAACCGTTAACAGCAAAACAACAGTACAAACTGTTTATCAATAACACATAAAGCAAGTCTCAAAGAGGCTCAAAGCAAAGCAAGCATTTGACGAAACTGACACAGATCTGAGATTGGCCGCCTAGGCTAAAAAAATGCTCCTTTTATACTATTCTATCGAACACAGACTGTTCAGGAAAATTCTCGTATCTTATAAGCCAATGAGATTAGAGCTTCCATATTTAGTATATCCCTAATAAGGATTTTCTCGCCAAGGTCACTAAAAAATTGCCAAGGAGGGAAACAGTCGCCACATTTGTCGCCAAATCCATTTCTTCCCTTATTGGAGCTTTTTAATGCGTTTTTAAAGGAAAATTAGGCTATTTTAACACTAAAACGACTTGAAATACATAAAATTAGCATTTTATCGACTTACTAAGGCTCTTTGAAAGAATTTATACAAAAAAAAAATGCAATGATTTACAATTCCGTAACACTTTATATGATATACAAATAGGTATAGAAAGACAAGTACAGCAGGGGGTTGAGGGGGACCGCAGCCCCCCTCAGGAATGTATCTGATTATGGCAATAAGTCGATCGAATCAATATATACTATTATATAATAAGGAATAAATAAAAATGACCTATTGAATAATGTCTGATGCAAATAGGACGTTGAGGCTCCTGATCTGCAGATCCACTAGTAAAATTGCTGTCGATTTTGTCTAAAACTGAATTTTACATAGCAATTTGAATTATCCCGCAATATAATGCATAAGTATTTTTTTCTTCATAAAGACTTAAAAATTATATTACACTCTTAAATGATTACTTCAGTTTTGTTTTCGTGCTTAATTTGCAATTTTCCATAAAATTTATCTCAAAGTAATATTACTATATAAAGGCAATATTACAACACTACCTTTTATTAAAAGTTCGAAAAATTCAGTCTAAAATTTCCAATATTTTAAAACAAGCAGTGTGCTTAGCACAGCTTTATTATTAAAAAAAAATAGTGATTTACACATTTAACATAAGCAATAGATTGCTTATAACAAAATTAATTTTTTCTAAAAGTACACTGCTAAAACAAGTAGGAGATATTATGATTTTGAATATAATCTGCGGATTATTGAATCTTTTGTCGAGTGATGTATGTTATATAAGTGATGTAATGTATGATAAAAGAACAAAAAGCAACGGATAAGAAATAATTATATTTTATTAACGATGCTTGGCGATAACAAAAACTGGACAATTCTTACGTATTAAACCATCAGAAAAATCTGATTTATCTAATGAATTAATAATAATAATGAAATAATCATATAAATTAGTATGGTTTCACTTGACGAGATGCAATGTCGCACTCCTACGTAGCATAGATTTGATGTCGTTATCAGTGAGTGATTGCAGTACTTTCGCCAGCCGCTGCAGAAGAAAGCTTTCCAATTCCTGAATTTTTTTCGAAGGTGGGAAGTTCATACCTGGAAAATATGCAAGTTAATCCATTCTGGCGTTATCATCCCGGATACCTCCAGGCCACATCGACGGCATATTATCCATAATAAAGGATTCAGTCCCGATAACGCACAGATAATGACTAGGTCTGAGGATCTCATCACCATATCATTGACTGTTTTGTGCTCCATTCCCATTAATGTATAGGTCGATGTGACCATATATATATACATATCAATAAATATCATCACTCCCCCTCTGCCAAATCGGACACATTATTTACAAATGCAGGATTATTTCGAGTATTAATTCAGCAGAGAATACATGATTTTGAGAATGAATTAGGTCGACAGATACAGGTCCGCTTTCCGTGTGATACTGAGTTTCCCATGTGGTAATTAGTAGTGTGTTGTTACTAATTAAACCACAACGAAGATAAACATTTAACCTTCTTTCATATATTAGATATGAATTAATTACCTGTATGTTTTCACTGTGAGGGGAGATGCTGTCCATGGATATGAATATATGCTACAGATACCAGCTTTTGACCTAGCCCACGTGACATAAACTCTACGACAACCAATATACACCATTGCTACAAAACTAAAAGAAATCTCGGCAAATATTCTTGTTTAACTAAAAACTTTGAACCAATGAGAAAAAGTTACATAATTTATGACAGATATATAATTTCGATTATTTATTTCAAACTACGAATTATTTATAAATTTGTAGAAACTCTGGTTAAGCATTTGAGTAAATATACAGAATTGTTTTACAGCGTACGGTGGTAAAAATATTAATCATATCACACGCATTTTTAAAAGTAACTGATAATATGGCAGCTTTGTAGAATGACTCAAAGTACTTTCTCTAGTACTTTACTCTAGTATTTTCGCATACTGTGCTCATGAATTTATCCCAGAAATTCTAATAATGCATTCTTTAAGTATACCTTTAAGTGATTGGCTCTTAAATCCGTAAAAACATTTCACTTTTTGACAACATCAGCGCATTTTACAGTCTCAACGTAGATTTTTCCGGACATGCATTCCTACATAAAAATATGCATATTATGTTACACTATAGCTGCCTTTATATTCGTTCTAGATATTTTTGAGGTATCTTATATACTTCATAGTATATATGCTGCATCATATAAGCTTCTTTTGAAACATAACAATGGTTATGATACGGAAGATTCTACTATTCTACGGACTTACTCAATTGTGTAGAATTTAAATATCTTTGATACATGAATCACAAGTATATAAATCTATTGCAACCCTACTAAATTTCTACTTTAATGGTAAGAAATTCTTTTTTCTGCTTTACGAATTCATTATTATTCCATATAATTATGATTATTACTCTAACGTCTTTAAGTATGTTTTTGTAATCTCAATAAAACTATAGGTTGCATCTTTGTCCACTCATCATAACTTTATTTAGCAGAGCGTGTAAAAAATTGAAGTGAGAAAAAATTCATAATCTTAGTTTTTCAGAGTGATATAAATAATTATGATTAATTAACATTTCTTAAATTTTTTTTAATAGAACGAGAAATTTTGTAGAATACATATATATGCGTATTTTCATTCATAAAAAGTAGTCTATGAATAAGTAGCATGTACATTTTACATAATTCCGTTTATTACTATCTGTAATAATATAAATCATTAATTGTTAGCAATTTTAGCAATAACCAATCGTTGGTCACAACGACTCTAATTTGCGCAGCAATATAACAGTTGGACAAATTAATTCGCAGATGGCTTCTATCTTCATCTTGGCATGCTTTTTACTGCATTGTAAGGATGAATGTACACGCGGCTGACGAGAAACATCGATGAACATCCAGAGACCACGTTATCACTGCTGACAGAATAAAGTTTTGTTGTAAGTGGTTTAGAATAGGGAATTATTTTAGTGTTTCGCCTAACTTCTCATGTACCATTTGAATGTATTAAACGAATTTAGTTTTATAACCACTATTTTAGATCACGTATATTGATACACGTTGACTGTTAGAGAAAACATTTTTATCTTATCTCAGTAAGCATTTTTTTATGCATTAGATATAATATAACTATATATTTATTTAGAGCAGATAATCATTCATTAAATGTATCATGTAGACATTATAATATTTAAAACAATAATTTACAGGGATAAAACCATTTTCGAAGTTCAATCTGAATTACTGCCAACATACGTAACTGAAAATTTACCAAAGAATTGTCTATCTACAATCGGTAAAATTAATCAAAAAATTACTCAATTTTCCAGATTTCAATCAACTACTAATTACCACTATATTTACTAGTGCATAATTAATTCAAGCTTTTATTTACAGTAATTACTGAAATACGCATTTTTCATTGTATATATTGAATAACCATTTCTCGAAAGAAAATTATGGATTTTTTTTTGCAATTTCTAGTTTCAACTACAAAGAAACTAACTTTAATACTTCTCACAACAAAAATACCACACATCGTCCGTTAGAATAGTATTTTACGGGCAATTTTTAGAGTAGTATTTTACAGTATTTATAGGATATACTTTTCGCACAGTAATCACTCATGTAAGATTCTTAAAAAGTTTTACGAAAAAGAACTTTATAGCTATTTCTTCATCTTTATGCACTGGATGGAGTAGAGGATCATATAAGTTTCAGTTCATTTGTCGATTCTGAACATGGTTTGATTATTTGTAGTTGTCGGTCTGCCAGATTGCAATTATTTTTATTCGGAAGTATAAAGTTGTAACTTTTTGGGGAAATCTATCTCATGACATGTTAGACGGAATTGCAATTCTTTCTCACAAATTTAATATTTTATTTTTATGCATATTGTAGAAATTAAAGAATAAAAAGCTTCATATATATGAACTAAAATCAAAAAGCTAGTTTAAACGGAAATAATATTGGATTCAAATTTCGCAAACCGAATTAAATATTAACAATACAAGATTCCGATTCTAATTCCTCCTTTTACCTGTCGATCTCTCATAACGAACTTTTCGCAAATACGAAACTATTAGACCTGAAATTCATTTATCATGTTCTATAAAATTGTAAATGTGTAGCGTGTTTCTATTCTCTGATGAGGTTTAAATGGAATAAATACATTATATGTGAAAACATTACCACGTAAATTAAAAGTAATGATATAAATATAGAAGCAATTTATATGCCTTAACCAATTGTATCACGGAGTTACATTTCTGAAACATACAAAAAGGAAAAGTTATACCTACAGAAAGCTTTGAAATGTGATTTCAATTACTGTTGCTGTCTCGCAACATTAGAGTCATTAGAAAAGAGTCAACAGATAGCGTAATTACACGATGCTTTCACACGAAAGCTTAATTTATTTAAAGAAATAAGATATAATCTTTCTAAATGTAGATAGTTTACATAGACTGAAGTTTTGAGAAGTAAAACATTTTAGCAGTCGGCTTTCGTTAAAATAAAATTAAGAGACTTTAAAGTTTCCATCTAAACTAATAACTTCGAATATTTCGAAATATTTTATGTCATTTTGCTTGCTGTTTCAGACATCCAATAAACACATTTTTGTCAATAAATGTTTAAATGTTTGTAAAGTGTTTTAAAAACTATTTTTATATGCTTCAGATAGCATATTCAAATGTATGGATAAATATTTTTGAAATTTGACATCTTGAGATAGAAAGAATTAATTCTAGTAATGTCATAATGTTTGTTGTGAGTTTCATGCAAAACATTTTTCATAGTATGGCATATTCAAGTATAATTGTATAGAAATTATAATACATTATAACATTTTTTTTACAATTTTAAAAATCAAATAGTATAGCCATAAAATGCGAGTTTCAGATTTCTTAAACCGATCTTCAGAGATATTTTATAGATTTTAAACTTAAAAGGTGTAATACGTAATATCCTTTGTTGTTTGAAAATGCAAATATTAGTGACATTTTATCTTTGGGCATTCATTAGGTGGATATAGAAAGAGCAAACAAATCATTAAAAGTTCTGGGGAAGATTTTTTTTTTCTCTAAAGGATGATAAATATATATATATATAAATATATGTACAGGGGGAAATTATTATTTAATAAATCATTTAGCATCAAAAAAAGTGAAAGCGATGCAAATAATGTTTAAATTAACGTTTATATATAGGAATTAAAAATTAGTTATAGAACAGATAAATGTTACCTTGTATATAGGAACTGCTTTTTAAGTATTGAACTTCAGGTATTTAAAACATTAGCACTTATATTTTGCCCTTTTACGAATTTTTTGATGATACATATGTTTCATAGAAAACGAAATGAATTATCCGTTCAAGCGCAAGAATGTATTGAAATATCAAAATTAAAGTCATGTATATATGTATATATATATATGTGTGTGTGTGTGTGTGTGTGTGTGCGTGCGTGTGTGTGTGTGTTTACTATTTAACATTGTATCATAAAACATATATGGCTGAATATCACATAAATGTGCATTTTAGTGTTTCAGGTCTTTATTATTAATTTTAAGCAAATAAATTGTAAAATTTTATTGTTATTCTTTAGAAGTACCTTTTTAAAAAAGTATCCAATCATAAAATGTGAGTTTATATCAGTTTTAGTATTTTTTAGAAAATTTTAAACCTTAAAAACGTCATTTTCGTGACTGTCTCCAAGACCAAATGTTTACATACAAAGTATGTTTTTTACTAAAAAAAATAAAATGATAATTATAATAATTGTTAATTCTTGTAAAAAAAACTATTTGTTTTCAAAGGAAATTTTTTTTTCTTTTTAATTGCGTTAATTTTCATGCATGAGTAATTAAAATGCTTGTATGCAAGTCTTGACGTCATTTTCGTGACACGTGAAAATAACTTCATATATCATCAAGGGATGGTGCCACCATTCACTTTTTTTAAAGTTTAAGATCAGAAATCAACATTGACGATATGTGGGAAAATAAATCTCAAGAAAATTAAAAACAGGTAAGAGTTAACATTATTTTATTGTTTACATGCTGTGCGTATTTTTATTGCTTGTCATTTTTGAGATGCATAAAAAATAAAAAAATATTATTATAAAATTTAGAACAAAGTTTTATTTTAATATAGAATGACGACCAGAAGAAGAAAATGTGACGATATCAGCTTAGTGAAAGCATGTTTTTCAGTACAGAACGAATTATTGACGATTTTTCATTTTCGTGACGGTCATTTTTGTGGCGTCACGAAAATGACAATTGTTGAAGATTTACTATTTTGTAAGCCCTGGATTTAAATAATTTTTTATTTTGAGTTAAAAGATTTGTTGGTGTAGGATAAGCTTTATATTTAAATATTTAAAGTACTTTCCGGTATCCAGGTAAATATAAAAAAATTACATACGACATTAATATTAAGATACAATTAAAAAAAAGCAAACTTTTAATTTTTTTTTTTTTTTTTTTTTTTTTTGCCCCTTTAAGGTGTCATTGAGAATGTTACTCAAAATATTTTACTTGTGTCATTTATGGCAAGATGCAGAAAAAATAAGTTTGCATGGCCTGAGAAAGAGAATGTCCATGAAATTCAAGTGCCACATATTCTGTGCAAAATTAGGAATTCTGCTGAACCTGCTTCAAATAGATATTTTAAACTTCAGGATGAAGATTTTAATAATGTTCAAAATGCTTTTTCTTAATTTAATTCAGTTAATCATTAAACTTGTAACTACAAGGATTTTAGTACAATAAAATTGCTTGATATTCTCATCATTGCTCTTTCTTTTCCCTTCACAATCTTTTCTCTATTGTTCTAATATGTTCCATTTTTAATATTATATGGTCCTATTTCATTGACAAACAATGTTATTTCAGTGAAAAATAGTCATTTTGACAAATATTGTCATTTCAGTGACAAACAGTCGTTTCAGTGACAAACATTGTCATTTCAGTGACAAACCAGTCATTTCAGTGACATCATTTTTTGACATCTTTAAATGCTATAATTAAAAATTTAATGCAAGTAAACTAATTATTTCCAGTTTATAGTCAAGAGGTATGCAGTCTATGATATTTCCCATTGATATAATTTATGTTTTATAAAAAATTAAATTTAAATTTATTTATTTATTTATTTTTTTATTTTTTTTAAATTTTTGGGTTTTTTATTTTATTTTATTTTTTAAAATGGGAAGAACTTTTTAGAAAAGCCTAAGTCTTGTATTTTTTAATGAATCTGAACCACAAAAAAAAAAAAAAATTAAATGGTAATTTTGATTTTATAAGATAATTAAAATTATAAATTTTTATTGAAAAATTTCAATAAAATTTAAAAAAATTATGATCGATCTATGTCAAACTCAGAATTTATTTAAGATGTACTTACGGACTTATTTTAAAAAATTCAAATTAAAATACAAAGTTTGAAAAAAAAGTTTAAAAAAATCCAAAATGCACACTTATGTGATATTCAGCCATATATATATATATATATTAGGTTGTAAGATGGACATTAGGCAGTACTAATTTCTTAATAGATAGAAAGATATTTCTGTAGATGTTTAAAGAGGTACATAATATACCAAAATTTAATTCTCGAAATTTTATTTTTTATCTTTTTTAAGAGAAAAATTTAATGCATACTAATGAAAGATTACTAAACGCATTACATTACGTAAATCCTTAAAGAGCAATAAATATATTTAATACAGAAACACCATTTATATGAAATATGAAATTCCACAGATTAAATTGAATTTGCATCGTTAAATACATTGTAATAAGGAGGAAAATTTAAATTGTGCATTTTTTGTTTGTATAACGCTCATTTTAAAATCATAATATTAGTAATAATAATAATATTTGTTAGATTAAATTTATGTTATTTCATAAATTTTAATTTTAATTATTGCAAAATTTTGATGCATTGTGCATATATAAAGAGTCAAATAAACTTACCCAATTAGATTGTGACTAACTACCGATACTTCTTTTATTGGGACATACGTAGAATATCAATAAAAGACATTGGTCTACTAGTTTTTAGTTTATTGCTATCATGTAATTCAAAATGCATGCGCTAAAAAGTTTTGCACTTGTATTCGCAGTCACAAAGTTATTATATATATATATATATATATATATATATATATATATATATATATATAATATTCTTAACACTTATTTTATAAAAAAATCATTTTTTACTATTCAAAAAATTTATTTCTATTAAAAGTGCATTATTGTCAATAACAATTCGTGACATTTAGGCACATTTTATTAAATTCCTTGTGGGATATCAATTATAGTTCCTCTAAAGCATAAAAGTATGAATTAAAATATTTTGTGGTAATACTTTTATAAGTTTCCTGTAAAATGTTAAAAGCAAGCTCATTAATAGATTCTTCTAAACTAAAATATTAAACTATCTTGTTTGACAAGTTTTCATACGTAAAATTGACATGATAGAAAATGATGTGGCATGTTAAATTACTTCTCCAAAAGTATGTTTTATAGTATATCTCGAGTAGTAATAATTAAAATGATATCTTTAAATTGTACATAAAATTATATTTTAAATAAATATATTTTAACTGTATTTTAACTATTTTTGTTGTTTTTGTTTTTGTTTAGATGTTGCAACAATTCAATTATAAAAATACAAATCAATATCCTGTTTATATTTTCCAGTTTTTATTCAGATTAAAAATAAATATTAAACTAAAAAATTAACTTTAAAGAAAGTTTTGGATACTATAAACGTTTACATTTTTTATATTAAATTGTATTATTCTTTTAGCTTAATGTAATATATTCTCGATTTTTCTGTTAGCACCAAGTAAAGTTCAACAGGATTATATTACAACCTATGTATAATAATTAAAAATTGTTAAAAACGTATAGTGTTAATTAAAGATTCGACATTGAGTATAATTATTTTGAGTATATTAAAAATGCTATCAATGTTGTGTAAAACATAAATTTCCATTGCAATTTCTATTGATAGATGTACCGTTTTGTGTTTTGTAATATATATATACATATACATATATATATATATATATATATATATATATAGCTTTGCTTTTAGCTTTGTTTTTATATTTTTGATTAAATAAAAAAAAATCACAGGAGACAGATAATCTGACTGTACTATAATTCATTAAAAATAAAGAGACTATATATTAAAAAAAGAATATATTTAAGATAAATGCACTGCAATAAAATAGTCATGTATATAAAGTTAATATTTTAAACTTTTTGTAAAGATGTAATCAAGCATTTATGGAAATATTCCTTTGTTCATGCAAAATTATTTTTGCACACATATGTATAGAGACAATTTTGTAAATAAAGGTTGTATTATAGGGCACGGACGAGATTTTGGCTAGTACATCCAAAAATGTACTTTCACAAACCGATCTAATTATTGTAGTATTTAACATAGCAATTGTAATGCAGCTTTTCAGCAGAATGTAGTATCGTTGTACAAATTACCAACTCATTGACATTCATTTCGTATATTGAAGAAAAAATAAAAATGGGGACAAATGGTAAAACGAAACTAATATTTAATGTTAAAATCAAAAAGAAAACACAAGTTCCGTTTTATATTAAAGAAGTAAAAGAGATTAAGAATTTTTATATCTTCCGGTCTGAATATTTCACAACGTGTCATAAAAAAACAAAAACAACAACAAAAAAAAATCTGGTATGTCACTCACACGACTTTCTCTTACCCTGAAATTCAATACTATAAATACAGGTTGGAGATTAAGGGTTAAGATAACGAGTAGTGCTATGTAAACCTATGTTAAAAAAAATTCAAATTAGGCTTCGAAAGAGTTTTATGTGATAATTAGTTCTGTATAACGGGGGCTACCGCCCCCCTCAACCCCCCGTTTCATTAATGCACCTACATTTATATAGAATATAATTCTGTTATTAAAATTTAAAGTTTACTTAAAATTATACAGACAATATTCCCACGCAACATTATGTGAAACTAATCAATCTTGATCAAACTTTTGCAGTAACAAACTTATATTAACTCCAAAATACAACATTTGGATCTCCTAAAATTATTCGTTTTTAATTTACTCTAAGAGACAAAGATCAAACGTTAAAACACTTCACTACAAAATGACTACGGTATTCAAGAAGCCTCAAACTTGTAAATATACAAAAAACAAGCCATGAATATTTAGCTTAAAACATACATTATTTACCATATATCTATGAGGAATTTATTTCAAATCCCGAACAGCTTTTCTGGAAATGGTAAAATATTACTAGTAAAGCACATCCACTAACAACAAATAACTAGTGTGTTTTTTCCTATACAAATTCGCCCAGTAAAAAAAAAAAAAAATATTAAAATTAATATTTAAAAAAAATTATCTTCCATGATAATGCAGACGATTTCCATATTAGAGAAGTAGTATTATAAAAAATATCCAAAAAAAGTGGAATTCACTGTCGATATTACATTTTTTTTTTTTTTTTTTTTTAATGAAAAATATCGATAACTTTATTTTAAATTATCACAGATCGATGGTTCAACCATTCGTTTTAAAGGTATTGGCGAGAACTTTTGAAAGATGTCCATAATGAAAATTTACTCCCCTCGAGGGGGGAGGCCTGGCTCCTACATACACAATTTTTATTTCCCAGTTAACTATTTCTCTTACAAAAAATATATATTCGTTTCATTTGGTTTACTGCAGTATATATATGCCAAATTCTACTTACCTGCGATTTCCCCCTTAGACGTAATGTATTTGAATAATTTTGAGTGACCCTGTACACGAACCAGTAGCTTCATCTCAACGAAAAGCTTACTGTAGCATCCCATCCCTATATGATACACATTTTGAATACCGAGTTTGTAATTTCTGCTACTATTTGTTATTGAGATATGCTGACAACAGACACACACACAGACAGACAAAAAGACAGACATATACACAGATAAACACACAAACAGATACACACATAGACCATTCGCTTAAAATATGATTTTCGTATTCAGGGGACCTGAGAACATGTAAATATAGCAAAAACTCACTTTCGAAAATCTGACTCTTAAATAATACTTTCTCTACCGTAAGGTTAAGAGAAAGTAAATAATCTGGTGTGTCACTCACACGACTTTCTCTTACCCTGTAATTTTAATATAAGTACAGGTTGGAGATTAACAGGTAAAATAATGATGTTATGTAAACCTATGTTAAAGAATTCAAATTAGGTTTCGGAAGAGTGTTATATGATAATTAGTTCTGTGTGAGGGGGGGCTACCACCCCAATCAACCCCCAGTTACAGTAATGCACCTACATTTATATAGAATTTAATTCGGTTATTAAAAAAATAATTCTGTTTTTAAAAAATAATTCATTAAAATTATTATTTTAAAAAAATATCTTCTATGATAATGCAGACGATTTCCATATTAGAGAAGTAGTATAACATTAAATATCCAAAAAAAAAGTCCATTTTATTTTCAAAATAAAAAATAAAATAAAATAAATAAATAATAAAAAGATTTCTTTTTCTAAATTTTTTTCGTTAACAGTAAAAAAAGAAAAAAAAAATCCATAACTTTGTTTTAAACTATCGCAGATCGATTGTTCAACCTTTCGTTTTAAAGGTATTGGCACGCTGTCTTGAAATAAACCCATCATAAAAATTTACTTCCTTCGAGGGGGAATTCCCCCCGGCCGGGAGGCGATGCTCCTACATACACACAAAAAAATTACCAGTTGACTATCTCTATTGCAGAAAATATATATTCGTTTAATTTGGTTTAGTGCAGTCTATATATGTTAAATTCTACTTGTCTGCATTTTCCCCCATAGAAATAATGTATTTGAATTCTTTTGAGTTTTGAGAGTCCCTATACCCGAACAATTTGCTCAACGACAAGCTTAAAGTAGCATCCCTATATGATACACATTTAGAATACCAAGTTTGAATTTTCTGCTACTATTTGTTCTTGAGATATGCTGATAACACACACACAGACCATTCGGTAAAAACATGATTTTCATATTCAGGGGACCTCAGAATATGTAATTATAACAAAAACTAACTTTCGAAAATTTGACCCTAAAAAAAATACTTTCTCTACCGTAAGGGAAAGAGAAAGTAAATAACGCTTCCTGTAACGTTTCGCCTAGTAAAAAAGCGTAAAATAAATTACAATTAACTGATATTTAAGGGCTGAACAAAATTGTGATGTCTGATAAAATACCTTTAGGACCAATATTGCGACCCAATATCGTGAAATTTTAAAAGTGTGTGTTTTCATATTAGTCATAAAATATTTATAATAGTTACTCTCTGCCCCTGCAACGATTTACACTTTTTATAGAAGTAGTCCGTACTTTTAATATGGATTAATAAACCATAGATATTTGATTAGTTGATTAGATAGTTGAGAGTTATAGATTCTGGTCCTTTTTTTTTTTTACAAAAAATAGTGAAACTAATCACTTTGCCTATATGAAGAGACCGACTGTAGGACACAAAGGCAACATCCTTTTGATATTTTATTTTATAGTATTCTGAGATGAATATAGTCGGCACTCAACATGGAAAATAATTTGAATAAATATTCATATCGATAAATAATTTTCACTGAGGAAATTTGTATACGAATATACAGAAGAACGTTCTACGATGAACACAGCCCACCTCTTTAGATTATAGTAACACAAATGAGTCTTACCTTTTTCTGAAAGAAAAAAAAATGATAGATATAATATTCTACTTTGATTTTGTTTTTACCGTGTAATTTTTATGTTCTTTTTTTAGGCTCCATTGAAAAGGTTTGAATAAACTGGAACCTACTCTATCAAAATTAATATACGTAGAATGCATTTTGTATCAGATAAAAAAAATAATAAAATAAAAATAAAAAAAGCTATTTAAAACCTTTCTGATTGTGTATAACACCGTTGAACAAATAATTGCTGTTACATGTGTGACTTCTAGAATTATTTTTATCTAATGTATTCACATTTGTTTTTACAAAACAACAGAAGTACGTAATTATGGATTATAAATATACAGATATTAAACTGTAGTCTTAACTATTGCATTTGTTTAATGGATCACTTATCCGCAAAATTTAATTAAAAATCAAAAGTTTAAATTTATTATTAAGATATTTTAAATCTAAGTTATTTTATTGTAATTCGAATGTTAATTCAAAGAGCAAAAAATATTAATTTACTTTAAAACTTGTTTAACTTTTGGTGTTTTTAATTTTAAAATGTAATATAAGGTAGATTAATTATTATTATTATTTTTTTTTTTTTAAGTATAACACATTTTTGCTTTTGAAATCATTTGGATTATTTAGACTTTCTTTAGAAATTTAAAAGATGTATTTTTTTTTTTTTTTTACGTGTTTTAATAAATGATGGTATAGAAAAATATAATATTTCTATTTAAAATAGAAAATCAAGCTAATATTTAAGATTGTTCAGCTTAACTCTGCAGAGAATTATTAACGTAATCCCATTCAATTCTGATTTAAATCAAGACTGCTACATTTAAATTTTGATTTTATAAGAGATTTAATATAATGAGGGATTATATAATTCTTTACCAAGAAAGTATTAACTGAACTTATTATTGCCTCAAGAGATTGCTTATACAATGTTTGAAAATTTGACTTTTTTTTTTTTTTTTTTTTTTTTTTTTTATTATTATTATTATTCAAATAATTTATTGTTGGATTTTTTTTAAAACTATTATTCAAAATTTATACTTTTGTTATTTAATAAAATGTTTTTTTTTTTTTTTTTTTTCTTTTATTTTCTTTTTTGATTAAAAAAAAAAAAAAAAAAATGTTGAGTTACATAAGTACACTCAACTACGCAATTATATTTTATTGTTTTTACAACTATATATAAATATATATATAAACCTTCGAAGTTAAATGTCAAAATTATTTTCTTCAGTTTCATGCAATAAAAATTAGGAATTTAAAATGCATTATCTTTTAAATTAAACTCAAAATTAAATAACAAATATATTTTTAAATAATTTTCAGAAAGCACATAGAGAATTAAACATATCAGACTAAGAAAGCAATTTACATTTGTAATTAAATTAAGGCCATTTTTTTATTTACTTATTTCGATAGTTCTATTTGGGTGATACAAAATTAATATTTTCCAGTGAGCTCACATACACAACAACGGGTTTTACACTGTATAGTGATAACAATGCGAACTGCTGTATAATAATCTTTCCATTTTAAAAAATGTGACGTATGAAGAGCACCAATTATAAAAATAATTTTCATGTTATTTTCCATTTAAAATTTCTCTTCAGATTATACTGATATTAAAGCAGATATGAGTTTTAAAATGTATTTATGATCCATTATAAAAACAATAAAGCAATTATTTTAAAGACAACAGAAAAATGTCACGCAAAGTTACAAATTTTATTAATTCTACACACATAATAATAAATGTTTAGCGTGTTGCTCTACATGTTTTTATTTTATAAACATATTTATTTAACATGTTAAAATATATGCATTCATTTTATCCTTTATTTTATTATCTCCTTTCCTTTAATTATCTATACATTTTTAGAAATCTATTGCAACAAAAAATTTTAAGAAAACAAATTAAATCAATTCATTCAGGCTGAATAAAAATAAATAATTAAATTCAAAAATATATTTTATAAATAAAAAAGTTTATTCAATCATTTATATATATATTATTTTTTATATATAACAAAACACGAAAATTATCTTAATGAATATCAGTATCATTTAAATTCACAATTTGAAATTTCGTTTAATTTTAATAAATAATAATTACTATTTTTTTTTTCTCTGCAAAAGTTTCTGTCTTTTCCAAGTTAAATTCAAATTTGTTGTACGTTGTAAAAAAAAATAAATATCATTTTTTCTTTCTTTTTATAATACTAAACGAAATTTCGTTATACAGAATTTGGTCATTTTAGTTTTTTATCCTTTATCTACGACTTTTATGAAGCAGACAAAAAATGTATTTGAAGCGTATTGTTTTACTTGTTTAACAGTACTTTTTTAAAGATATGAGAAATTTTTAAGTGTTTTTTTCTAAGATTCATAGGAGTTTTGAAGTTAATATAGTAAATAAATTTAACATACGTGAATATAATGACAAATTCCTAGTGAGTGTACTGTAAAGAACGTGAGACCTTTCTAGAAGAAAAACTATTTCATGCAACATCTGGTGCATGTCACTGTAATCATGCTGTTATGATATTACAGTGAGATATTTATGTTTTATTATTATATATGCTTTTTAATCTAATGACATTTTAATGTATTATCGGTAAATAAAGGATTAAATAATACGTCAGTAAAGGATTTTTACATTCAAACTATTGATAAGAAATATTTTGGAATCAACTGAATACAAAAGATACATTAAAGTATCATGTATATTTATTGGAATTAAATTATACAAATAAATAATTTCACGTAGGTAAATAAGTAAGTAATTAATAGAGAATAAATAATAATAAATAAAATAGTACATTTAATGCTAAACTAAATAAAAATACATAAATAAAATAATTATTTGTTTATTACTTTTTAAAGAAACGTTCCGCAATAGGAATGTATACCATTATTACATTTAAATAATTATTTAAAATTATGCAAATTGCAGTCATTATAAAACAATCTCTGGCTGTAGATTTCCGACATTATTCAATGTTCAATTTTTTTATTCCTGTGATGATGCCATTAAAATTAATATTATTTTTAATTATGGAGGGACCATTTCTCAAACACTATAATTCATAGCTTTATTTTTTTAAAATAAATAGTAAAATATTTTTTATAAGAACACCTGTATATCCTTCAATAACAAATTGTTAACTATGTAGTAAAAAGTGAATTTAACAAAGTAAAATAACAATTCCTCAAAAACTGAGATACACTTTGTCCAATTTCTTTTATATCACGTAACGTATTTGCATATTTACTTATTTTCTTTTATATCCACTCATTAAAATTGTACGTAGTATATTCTTTGTGAAATATTTATACGTACCTGTAAATCTCAAAAATGTAATAAAGTTGTCCGTTTTTGTTTAGAATGATGATATTAAAATGTGATTAAAGTAACATTTCTAATAGACAGTATTGCATCTGGATTCTTTTGTGTGTCTCTATATACAAGCTGAAATTGTTACAAATATGAAGTATTTCAATAGAAAGCATACTTTAGTTAACATAAAGAACATACCAAGCGATAATAATCAAATTTGCCAATTCAGAACCGTCTCTATTTGTAATTAAAATGCGGATTGAATCAAAAATATTTAGACACACAATTCAAAGAATGGGCGGAATATCCCTCAAAATGAAAATAATAATAATAATAATAATAATAATTATTATTATTATTATTATTGAAATCCTATTTTTCTTAGGTACGCATTTATTAAAGTACAAGCTAGCTACTAAGTTCAACACAAGCATTGTTTACTTATTAGAAACTATTAAGCAAGGAAAATCGCTTTGTTCATTGTTGGTTCTTTTGTCATTAACGGGGAAGAGGAGCCGCTCACCACTTTAGGAACAGTTTCGAGCGATTCTAGCTATGCTATGCCCCTCCTCCAGAACATTTATTTAAAAACTAAAAAAGAAAAAAAAATACAGAGACAGGTGTCCTACGCGACAAGGACCGGCATGCTCTATGCTTGTAGACGAAGGGTAGAACATTTTAGAAAGATGTTGACTTTGCAGACTTTAATGTTCAGGTTTAGACTAGTGGATGATTCAGGAGATTCTGAGTTCGTGGATAGTTCATATGTTTAGAGTGTGCCTGGCTGCTGCCCTTCGCGACAGGGGGCATCGTGTTAGTAGATGAAAGATGGACTGTTCAGGATAGAAGCAGATCTTGCAGACATTCGCGTCCTGTTTTAGGCCAGTAGGTGAGTATGAAAAGTTCCGTCTATTGTATTCGAGATTTCCATTAAGAGAAAGAAAGTTCTGACTAGTTTATGTGTGAGAGAAGGACGACTGATAATATTTTCCAGCTATATTTCTGGTCTATCGGAAAGATTATGAATATGGAAGGAGTAAGTTAAAGCACAGGAGGAGAAGTAATGTTCAGGCGTTCCTTCCTCGCCGCAGGAGCACAAGGATGATCGTCGGCAATATCACGAGATATGACGGGAACGGGCCATGGCCTCTAAGAAAGCTATTTTGGTAAGTATACCTTCCTTTTTGGAAGGTATGCCACAATGCCAGTCATTGTTGCTCTGGAAGTTGTTTTACATAGTACTTGATAAAAGAGCGATGGGCTCGTAAAGAGTGAAAAATGACATTATTCTCTGTGGCGTTTTTGCAAGGGAATCTGCTAATTCGTTGCCTCCGATATCCTTGTGGGAAGAAATGTGTGCCAGGGAGATACTAAATTTTAAATTTAAGATTTTTACTTTTATATCAAGAATTTGTGGATGTCTGCTCCTGTGTCCTGCAATGGCTTGCAGGCCTGAAAGGCTGTCACTGAAAATACTAATTTTAGGGTAACAGTTATCGATAGGTTACCTCCCCAGATGCCGGCTCCATAGTAGGTTAGGATTTTATCGACGATAGTAAAGTACCAAGTTTTTAGGAAGGAGGTGGAGATACCTCATTTCCTGCCGGCCATTTTGGCGGTGTTATGGTACTGACATTATTTTTAATTTAAGTTTATTGATATGGTGCAGCCAGTTAAATTCCTATCGATAGTTTGGCCTATGAGTTTTAGTTTGCGGACATGGTGTACACTGACGCCATCAGTTCTCATCACAGGACTCCTTTTGAGAAGTTTGGGAAAAGCAAACGTGAGGACTTGATTTTTAGAGGAAGAGAGAGTTAAATGTAGTTTTTAGTAATTCACTGAAGAGGTAAAGGCTCCCTGAGTCTGGTCCTCCAGGTCTCTCTTCGTTCTACCAGAGAGAGCAAGTTTTTTAACCCTCAGAGTTCATTCTGAGCAGGATGTTATTTGCTATTAGGTTCCAAAGAATTGGACCTAAACAGAAACCTGAGGGCAACGCTTGGAATGTGGTAGAAGTGTAGAGCCATTGCCTCAGTTTACCTGAATTTTCCTGTTAAAAAGGTAGGTGACGATGACTCCCGCGAGGTTCCCCGGGCAGTTAAGTTGGTGAAGAGATTCTAGAATGCGTGACCATTCTCTGTTATCAAAAGCTCCCTTGATGTCTAGAGAGATGAGGGTGGTGTAGTTTCCGGACTGGTAGTTAACGGTGCAGGAGCTTAGAATTTGTTGTAAAGCCATTTTGCATGATCTGCCCTCTCTGAATCCGAATTGGTTTTGATGGAGAATATGATTAGTTTCTAGGTAGTCAGTTCTTTTGTTATTGTGTGATATGTGATAGTGATTAACAGTGTGTTCACAATTTGATCTCAGCTGATCGAAAGTCATCTCTAGCATGTCTTTCTTGACAGCCAACGTTTACTAATGTATCACGCTCTTTAATTTTATTATAAGCACAAAATCACGGAGTGAGATATGGACATTGGGAATGCCAAGGCGGGGAAATTTAATGGTTAAACTGTATTTCATCTGTAAAAAGTTGACACTAAAACCTCTGCACGCAAAATCCTTTATGTAAACAATCACTTTCCTGAACAAAAGAAGTAAATGCAAGATATTATCTCTATTGACATTGAGGGAAGACGAGACAGTTAAGCATGCCACAATATTTGAGAGCCATTATAGAGCCTGTTTCAATGCTTTTATAGTCATTTTTGTAGAAGAAATACGGTTCAAAGATAAGTTTGGAAGTGAATTCAAACCTAAATCACAAATCAATAATCAACATAAAAAAATGTTAAAGACAGACCGTCATAGAAACACAATTCCGAAAATGGTCAAAGTGCGTTTGGGAACACTTGAAACATTTAAAATCGTAAATTTTAGAAAGGAAAGAAAAGAAAACACACAGTCAAAATTTTATACGAATTAATAACCTTCTACATGTAAATGTGTTAGAAAGTAGAAAAAAATCAATTAAATCACTAAAAGAGACACTCAAACAATTTTATTATTTACAAAAATTAGCTTAATTTACTTTAATTATTTTTATTGTTACTTCTAATCATGTAAAAAAGCAATTACATAAACACCCCATAATTTAAATTAGAGATTTATTTTTATTTTATTGTTGATAACATTAAAATTAAGAACAGAAAAAAAATTATATGATGTTATAAATAATTGACTTATCGGAGAAAATAGAGACGTTGTATAAAAATCGTCATTTTCTGTATTTTAATGCTTAAACACATGTAAATATACAATTTATAAGAAATAATTTCAATTTAATATTAAAATATCTTCATAATCTATCACAAAATCCATTTATATGAGCTTTTGAGTTATTTAGTTGATTTGACTTCAAAGAAAACGTAATTGATCAAGTCTCTTTGAATATATTCATGATTTATTTTTCTAATTAAAGGCGCGTAATACATTACGCATCACAAACAGAGATACTGCGAAAGTCTTAATATCAAAAGAATTCCCCTTTTGAGAAAAGAGATTAATAAATGAAGAACAAATTCGCACTTTTATTATTAAGCGAAGACTATTAAATATTTTTAATAGAGTTGATCTGATTTTGTATATAAAGTAATTTAATATTTAAATTATTTACTGTATCATATAATATACATCCAATAATAATTTGCAAAAAATATGAAATCCTAAATAATGAAAAATATTAACGTTTTCTTTTTATCATTTATTTTGTTCTATTTATTTATTTATATTTATTTTTTAATATTCGTATTATAAAACTGATGTTGATTTTTTTTAATATATATATTTGTAATTATATCCCTTTGTATAACTGTAAATTTCATTAATATTTATAACCATAATAATTTTATCTCATTTCATTTTACGTTAATACATGCATATGCATTTTTCAATCGATGAAAAAATGTGAGCGCAGTCCATTGCGTAAAAGAATAATATACTAAAGTAAAAAGTTATATAGTTATTTTTATTAAAGAAATTTCGCGTTCCTTATTTAATAGAAGAATCTTCTGCATGTTAAATTTTTAATGTCCCTTTACTACCAAAAAAAAAAAAAAAGTTATACTAGATCTCATAAGACATGGTGCTAAAACTAAAATGATAGGTAGATACTGATATATAGCCATATGTAAAAGCGTAATTCTTAATTAATAGCAGCGGCACATGTCGTTCAATGAGAGTCTAAATTTAAATATCTGATTAAGGCACAAATGCAAGCAGTGGGCACCCGAAACCGACATAGCATGACAGGAGAAGATGCTGCTAAAAGATACGAGGAATTTAACCAATGTTTTGTTCGATTTCACTGGACATATATATATATATATATTTATATAAGATAAAATTTAAATATAGGATGAAGTAAAACTTGAATTATTAAATATATGGAACTAGAACAGAGTTTAAGAATTTTCCATATTCTAATGACTATCCGAGTTCGTCCTGGTATGTATTTATACATTCTTGTATTTATATTTATGTAATATATTTTGTACTTGATTTCTGAATTTAATTGCTTTATATGCTTTTCATGCTTTGTATTAATTAAAATTCTTTGGTGTATGGTCTTGCTTCCATCTGTGAGACGTTGGAGTCTAGAAACGTAATTTTTGGTTAAATTACCAACGTTTCGTCAGAAACTTCTCATTTTCCTTTCCCTACATGGGGGAGCTCCCCTGATGAAGGCCCTCATGTGTTTTGGGACTAATTTTTCATCTGGATTTTTAATTATTTGGCTTATATATACATATATATGTGTGTCCATATAAATATATGCCCATCTATTTATTTGTAAAGTGTTATAAGATACAATATTTAACTATTGTTTTTCAAAATTCTTTTAAATATAGTGATCGACAGTGCTAGAAAACCTTGTAGTTTCTAATATAATATTAAATATATCTACATTACATTAATTGCGTGTATTTATGGAGAAGTACTCTTTATTAATAATATTTAACCATAATAATAATAATTAAAAAAAAAATTTCTAAAAGACATAAAAAGCGAATACTTGGGTCATATCCGGGAATAATTTGCAGAATAATTGTATTAGTAATAATATGGATACTTAATACATTCAATGGAACACAAACATTATTTTTTTATCATATACATTTTTATTATCTCCTTTATCACTTGGATTAATATTTCTTGCATAAACATGTTCAAGTAAACAGATGATTCTTTTACACAAGAGGATTTTTGCAGAAGTATTTTAAAGGGTATATGGAATGCATAATTGTTTATTCATGACATTCAAATTCTAGTTACACGTTTTCTAAATTTCCTTTCGTGAAATATTTTTAGATCTTCAAATTTAAAGCTTACAAGATACACGCAACATAAACGCAGTATATTTGCAGAGGAGCTTATTTTATTGGTTAATGTTAATATAAAAATATTGTGAACAGGTTAAAAGGAATTTAATGGATTTTTGTGAAAATATACATATGTTATATAATGTAGATATTTCATTACAAATATAATATATTATTTCAAAATATAAATTGCATTCATTAAAATATAACATTTCTTTAAAAAAATGCATTAAAAATATGAAAAAATATATAAATTTCATTTATATATATATATATATATATATATATATATATATATATATATATACATATATATCATGTGTGTTCGTCTTGAATGTGTTTTAACATACTTATTATATGAAGTGTTTTAAATTTCAAAGCTTTTTATATAAGCGAAAAATCAATTAATGTAAATTATGTAATAAAATGATTATGTTATGTAATGTAAATAATGTAAGAAAAATATATATTAAAGGACGGGTATATATCATATTCCAAAGTATTATCACGTTATTTTTATACCTCAAAAAGAAAGACAATGTCTTTTTGAAATCGGTAGCTTTTGGATTTATTTAACCTTGTATGAAGAAATTTTAGATTTTGAAAAATATCAGAAAAAGTTACATTTGTCAGAATATTTACAAAACGTTATCAAATAAAAATATTAAAAAAAAAAAAAAAAAAAAAAAAAGGTTTCGAAATAAGAATTTATTTTTCTACTCTTTTCACATTTGTTATAGCATAACTTATGAGACCAAGTTTTCATTTATCAACTATTTCTACTTACAAATAACAGATATAACTGATTTTTAATAAGTTGAACGTTTCATAAAATTACAATATATTAAAATCACACAATCAACTGCTTGGGAAAAAAATGATATTTATTGAAATTTATTTTTCCGACTGAGTGAAAATAATGTCTGGACCGGTCCAGGCATTATTTTCACTAAGTCGGAAAAATAAATTTCAATAAATATGGTTTCATAAAATGTTATAAATACTATCATATTTTTTTAAATCTAAAATCGAAATAAATTTCCGCGATAAATAGACAATTTCTCATGAATGATCATACGTACATACATACACATAATAAAATTTAGTACACATTCTCCAAGTTTATATTTAAATATAAATAGTTATAATTACAGACATATTTTCTGTATTACATCCAGATTTAAATACTTTATATCGCAGTTCTATAGTTAAAATCAATAATAATTATCTTAAAATACAGTATATATTTTTTATTACATTTTATTTACAAAAATATCTACTTATAAATAAAGAAAAACAAGTTTTTCATTTAAAATTGTATGCATTAATCGTACATTAGAAAATTTCCATATCATCAATAAATTGACATCCATATCAGAGATAACATGTGCGGCAGTGCAACGGGTGATTTTGAAACCCTGGAAATAGTAAGCTACGTTAGGAATCAGAAAACGAGAGTGATGCCATCTGTACAACAAAACTTTGCCATTGACCCTGATATCGGTGTTCAGTTGAGATGGCGTCGTGGACCGGTGAACAACGCGCTTTTGCTGTGAAGGCGTTTTACAAAAACAACGACAGCTACGTGGCCGCGCAGCGTGTATTTCGTGCTCAATACAATCTCCCTCCTCATGCACCTGTTTCGTCGGCGCATGCTATCAAATTGTGGGTACAGAACTTTGAGGAAACGGGTAAAGTGTGTGAAGGAAAAGGGGGGCCACCTACGTGTTATCATTTTCAAGTAATGGACATTGTCGTGAAATGTCTCTGCAAGATGTACAAGTTGTTGAGAAACATTCCTCACAAATTGCAAGCATTGTAAATTCCTGTTGTAATTATTTTATAGCACTGTGAATAGATTTGTATCGATGGTGGAGGTTTCAAAATCGTCCGTTTCACTGCAGAACCTGTTATTGAACTAGACATTTGAAGTTATTTTTAAAGTATGCATTTTTTTTTTTTTTTTTTTTTTTTTTTTTAATCAAATAAACTGGTATTCCAGAAGGGGGAATCTCTCTTACTCTTTATGAGATATAGTTTTCATTTAATATATTTTAATTTCATTAAAGTGTAAATTTTATTGAGAATTATCCATTTAGTAACAGAAAATTCAATACAAGTTAAATCAAAATATGTATCATAAAATAGTGTTTTTTTTTTTTTTTTTTTTTTTTTTTCCCCTCAAAATTCCCAACTTAAACGTCTTTATAATCTTCTTTTATAATCATAATAATAGCAAAATAAAACAGGATAGATGTATGTTTTAAACATGAACTATACGATTACTAAACGAAACTATAAGTTTGAAACAAATATGTCTTTAAATTTTATTTATTGCTTTTAAAGAAATATTTATTGATATTTATTTACCTTCTTAATTATAAATTTGCAATTTGCTTAACACTCAACACTCTTAATTACGAAACTATAAATAAATAATATCGTATGATTTCATATAATTTTGCAAACACGTATAAGCTTTTGGATGTATAAAAAATGAAATTTATGTAATATTTGATACATTTCGGAATTAATTAAAGTATCAAAAATAAATTTTAAAAAACATTCTTCTGTATAGATATAAAAACAGAATAAATAAACTTGTTTCTTTAAAAAACAAATTAAAAGAGCATGTTTCTTTATACACGTACTTGCCCATTCGACATATGTAGCAGATTATACTTTCTCATTACTTTTTAATTTAAAATATATATATATGAAATGTTTTTATTATTATTATTATTATTCTTTTAATGTATTTTATATATTTCAAAAATTTAAAAACAGTGCAAAGGGAAATGTCGTTCAATTTTTCAAATATACAAAATATTTTGTTTCATTAAACTTATTGTAACTTTTATAAAAATTAAATGAGGTAAAAACAAGATTTTTTCTGATTTTATGTAAAATTGCAGTTCTAGGAAAAATAAATTCGATCCAACTATTGTAAATTCTAAATAGACGAAAACTGAAAATAGATAGTAATTATATATTTTTTGACTCAGAAAAAATTTAATTGTTTTTCAGAAGCAATTACTTATGCCTTTCATTTATAACTGAAAATTTATGTACTATGGCATTTTTTACTATGTTTATTAATACATATATATATATATATATATATATATATATATATATATATATATATATATAAATATAAAGAAAAAAATTCTTTTTAAAGACAGATAAAATGAAATGTTATTTAAAACTGTGTACCAGTATTTTTTTTTTTTTCAAAATATAATGTTGATTTTACTTTGAAAAACTAATTTATAAAAGAAAATTTTACAACATATTGTATATGAAACGCGTTCATTTAAATTGAGTGCCATGATCATTAAAAACATAAGGCTAAAAAATTAGTGCAAACATATATACACGACATAGTAAAAAAATGGTGGTTTATTTTATCCCTTGTCTTAAATTTAATAACTCCACAAAATTAGTCAAAAGATTCAAACTTTCTAAAGTTTATACATGCCTAATTAGTAAAGGGGGATACATTTTATGTCAGTTTGTAACGAAATATTTAGAATCTGCATAAGATACAATCTTAATAAAGAGTTAATAACACCGCCCTAGATTTTTCAAATATTAAAAAGAAGAAACAAATTGACTTTGAAAATTCCATAATTGTTGTTATTTGTTTGTCATAAACAGAAATATTCATATTTACATTTACATTTATATCATAATTTACTGTATAAAACTTTTTTAACCTGTGTAATTATAAGAAGGAAGCATTATGGTTGAGAAGTAGACATCCGATATTAAAATTATATCTTATAATTTCAATTTAAAATATCAAAAATAAATGAATAAAATAATGGTAACAATAATAATTGCAATAAAGAACTTTTTCAATGAATTTTAAAACGTGTGGAAAATTTAATACTTATAAAATTATTTACATTTGAAAGAATTTATTTAATTTATTGTTATATATATATATATATACTATATTGTTTTTCTAGATTTGATAGTGATACCATATTTGCTGATTTTTATGTAAAATGACCTCCTGAATCCAAATATGACTCCCATTTTCCCCAGTCACCCACCGTTTTCTAGATACAGCACCCCTCTAGCTCAAATTCTTTCCCTGTTCGGTAATTTTATGACCATGAATTTCATTTGAAGAATGAAAAATAATTTTAATATAACACCTAAAAACAAAAATATGCTAAGTTTAAAAAATAACATAAATAACAAATTAAAAAAATATAAGACATGTAATGCATATTTTCAGTGGCAAATCCCCCCCCCCCCAAAAAAAAAAAAAAAAAAGTTTTCCCTTGTCGCCAATATTAATGATTTAGAATTTTCAAATTCTGTAGCCCCTCAGAAGATATTTAACGGTTAAAATAATCCTTCCCCTTCCAAATAATCAAGTTTATAGCCAAACAATCACCGAAACATTATAAAAATAGGTGGCGAATCCTAAAAAAACGGTGGGTGTTAGAGCGAAATGGGCGTCCTATTTGGATTCAGGAGGTCATTTTACATAAGATATGCTGAAATGGTGTCAGAGGCAATTTTCATGTCGAGCAGTTTAATTATTTTTTTTTTATTCAATAGAAGTACTTCCTGTGATATCATTTGATTCCCCTAAAATATTCAAATTTTGAATTCTTTTTTGAAACTTTATTTTTGTACCTCTAATATTAAATATTTCTTACATAGCATAAGTGCCTTTCTTAACAATGGTATACAAATATAAAATTCTTCACATTTAAAAAAAATTCTGTCTGCTATAGAAGTCGTAAGTTAAGAAATCATTTCGAAATTCAATAAAAAAACAATATGCATATTTATTGCACTTCCAGTTGATAAGATTTAAAATATGTTCCAAAATTTCCATTTCTAACAGGAATAGTAAAATATTTTAAGTATATGTACTTTTTGATTCAAAAATTTTAAACTTAAGCACAAATTTCAATGAAAAAGTGATAATTCTGTAAGTGAATTCCACGAGGAGTTTTCTTTTTTCTAATATATATATATATTAATCCATATTTATAATTTTTTTCCTTATATATCCATAAGATAGAAATTATTTAAAGTATCTAGATATATATAATTTTAAATTGTAAGAAATGATTTAATTATCCGTGTAATATGTATTAAGTATTCGTGAATAAATACATAATTATTTTCTGCCAATAAAGCTTTAACCAATCCTGTACTTCTACGAAAACGGCATACATTAATTTTTTCAGGGCACGTTATCTTTTCACCATTGTGGGTTTGGGATCATCTTCAAAGACACACACTTTTCTTTCTTGGCGTGTTGCAACATCAAAAAATAGTATGTACGTTTCATCACCAGTAATTATTTTAGAAATAATGTGGTGGCCACCATCATTAAGTAATTTAAGGGTTTCTTTGCTGTTTCTGACACGCGCTTGTTTTTGATGCTCTATTAAATTACGGGGAACCCAACATCAAACTAATTTTTTCATATGCAATTCTTCATGAATAATTTTATATATTGCAGTGGATCCAATGTTAAGTTCATTCTGTATCATATGGTAGGTACAGCGATTGTCGTCGATTAACATTTTTCAAATGGAAGACACATTATTCAGAATTACTGCTGACAAGGGCCTTCCTGTGTACTTTTCATCCTGGAGAGTATGACGACCTCTGTGAAATTCTGTAAACCATCTGAATGCAGTTCCACGAGATGGACTTTTATTTCCAAAAGCTAATTGTTGGCATTGAACGCATTCTTCTTGATTTAATCTTACTTTAAAATCATAGAACGATAATGTTCTCACGTCAACTCCATTTTCCTTTCTGTCTAAAATTTATTCTACGCTAAATTACTTGCAAATGGTCTGTAAAAAATCGTCTGCCAGGCTAAAATAGTTCATATTTTCAAATCTAATCGATAAGTTTTTTCTATCGCTTATTGTCTGTGCGTATCTCAAAATTTTCAGAGTAACACTTGTATCTATAGTGTAGATGTTTTGTGACACTAGTATTTCAGTTAAAAAGTGTTTGTTATAATGCATTTAGTTAAATATTTACATTTGTAATATAATAAAAACAAAACACAAATACCGGCATATATATGCGTAAGCAGATGAAAATAAAAGATTAAAAAACGCATTTTTTTTTTCGAAAAATAATATGAAAAATCATTTTTTTACATTAAAATAACAAAAAAATACAATAGTTTATTTTGATTTTAAAAAAAAAAAGCATTATTTTTCTTTTTTCATTTTTTTCTCAAAAAAAAAAAAAAAAACATTAATGCAAGTTTATTTTATATTTTTTACAAAGAAGTATAAAAAGTTTCTTTTGTAATCCTTTTCAAAGCAGTTTGGAATTTGAAGACTGATAAAAGAAAAAAATATATATATTTGTTTTTGTTAATCAACATAAAATTAGAACAACAGAAAGAAACCATAAAAGACAATTAAACCTAATTTGGTGGTTCCACTTTTTAGAAAATCAAAGATTAGAGACATTTTGAAATCATAAAAAAGCTCATTTTTTGTGCAAGTTTTTTAACCTATGTATAAAGCTCTCTGTTTTAAGGAAATAATTGCTTTTCTTCATTTCTTTATTGCAAAATTTTCAAGCATCACAAGTTTTTTTTTTTTTTTTTTTTTTTTTTTCGTTCTTTGTAATTTAAAGAAAGAAAATTAGGAGAGTAAAAATCTGATTGTGGAAATCTATTAAAGAAAGATAGATAAAGAAAGATCTTCTAAAGAGAAATGCATTTTTATTAATTGTTTTTTCTTCTTCAAAAATCTATTACAAATTTAATTCAAATTATATGGAAGAAATATTATTTATAACTTTTTTTTTATTTTTAGTTTACCATTTTAAGCTACTTTTTACATTATTTTATCAAGGTTTATATATTGTTATGACAAATACTAACTCTAGAGTTTCATATAGACTATAGTAAGCACATATATGCATATATGGTGAAATAACACTTCGAAAAATAAAGAAGATTCATATTTTCCCTTTACGAATCCACAAAGTTTTAATATTTGATTGAAGAATACAAATCAGTACAATGAAACTTTCGATGATTTAAAAAAATCGCATATCGCCACAAAGTAAAATTTTTATGATGAACAACCTTATCAACTGTTTTAAACAGTCAAACATTTTTAATTACATATTTTTGCATGCGAAAAATGCTAGTTTATTTCCGTATTCCCAATTAAACATGAAGTTATGCCAAGGACAAATAAAATCTTTTATAACATGGTTTGGAAGATTAGTTATCAGAAACATAAGGGAAAAACTTAGAGGTATGACCTCCTTATACATCTCCGAGCAAAGGTACTACCATTACCATTTTTTGCATTAAAAAAAGTAATAAGAATAATGCCCTCCCCCCCCCCCAAAGAAAAAAAAAAAAAGTCTTTGTCGTGCTAAGAATACTAGAAAAGCCGGAGATAGCCCACATTGGTGAACTGAAAATAATATTACAACTGAAATCTTATAATTTATTTTTATTAAAAAAAAAGGAATGAAATTATTTTTATTGGCAGAAATATTCAAGTATATTTGAGGGGGGATGTAGGGTTGTTATCTAAAATACATCGAATTGAACATCAGGAAAAGCACTGTTTGATTGCATCTTCCATGACTGTTGGGAAATAAATAAAAATGAATTAAAACGAAATAAATGTTTTTTTTTTTTTTATTGAATAGTTAATTATAGGAAAGAGTAAGTTACTTTTTAGTTACAGGAAATGGGTTAGATTTATTGTAATGAATTAAAATTGAATGATATATTTATATTATTATTTTCACATTTTTAACGAAAGAAAAAACTAAATATTAACACTCGTTATGGTATGATGAATTTTGCCTATATTTTAATTCTACATTAACATTACATATTTATATATTGATTAAAGAATAATAATTTAGAATTTCTTTTTCTAGTATGTTTTACTGCTACAGTATATTTAATATATATATTGTTATTCTGATTTAAAATAATTTGGTGCATAACTCCATTTAATTATAACTAAGACAGATTTTAGATAAAGTGATTAACAAGTACTGCTTAAAAGTCTACTTTAAAAACAATTTAAAATAGAATCTGGTTAGGTTGCTAGTTTTTGCAAATTACGTTCAAGGACAATTTTATTTGATATGTAATTCGTTGTGAGAATGGCGTCCACCCCTCTAAATCTTTGTTTCGATATTGTACCGACATTTAAAAAAAGTTGTTGTTTTTATTATTATTATTATTATTATTATTATTATTATTTTTATTCCATATTATTTAGACAAATTTTATTCGCAAGAAGCCACGAACTTCACCAGTCTTTGAACCTATTTGCACAATTTAAATGGTGCTAACGTTTACTAACGTTAGTAAAATGTTAAAACATGAAGCACCAAAATTTCTTAAAATGTTTATTGAAACTAATTTTCTTCTAATTTACCCCTTTGTTAGGGAGAAACATTTAACTATTATTTTTAAAAATTGTTGTTTCTGCTTCACGATAATAATCGTTCATATTTTAATGGTGTTGCGAAGAAGAATAAGAATCGATTACGGTGGAGTTTAAATCACCATATTTATAAATATTTTTATTGTTTTGGCCCTAAATTTCGACCGCCTAATTTTAAGTGTCAAATGTCACATGGTAAGCAAGAGGAACTTTATTTTATCTAAAAACTGATATTCAATGGTTTCTATAAAGGAGTTCGATCAGTTTAAAAAAGAAATTGTCGATAGTCGATAAAGTGTTTATATATTAATTATTTTTTTCAAATTTAAAATTTAAACGCAGTAGTAAGTTATATATATATACATATATAAACAGCCGTGTATATGTATATATAAACAGCCGCAATACAAATTTTCTTTTACATCTTTTACATACCAGTGTGTAATTTTGGAGTACGCGCCAAAACAAAGAATATTAATTAAGACATTAAGCCCAAGACATTTCTATATAATAAAAATAATTCGCAAGAGTACTCAATAATGAGTAAATTTCTGTCAAATTTGAGCATGTCACATATCTAAAATAGCTCCGAGGCAAATATACCAAAATTTAAAAATCCCCTATACTAACTATTAAGTATAATAATATGCTCTAATATTGTCATCAACAATCGTGAATCCCAATATCTCAAACATAGAGTTTCATTGATGTATTCTTCCGTGAACCAGCATGAAACCGTCAAGAAATATAGTTCTGGAGATTTCAAGGAAGAAATTTTATGTTTGAACTCTTTCTGTTTAAATTTCTAGAAGTTCTACTGAACAACATCTTTGTTTTATAACAAATTATGAAGTGAACCGATATTAATTTATAAACATGCAATATTTCATAAATAAAGAAAGTTTTTTTTTTTTTTTCCCAAACAAAATTACTCATTTCTAAATGACTATGTCCATTTACTAATTTTTGAGCACATCATTTTTAACGGCACAGAAGTTTTATAATATTCCTTGATTAGAAAAACAAATCATCCGTTTATATTGAAATTGGATTCAGCCATAGTGTTTCCGTGTCACGCTAAGAAAAACATGGCGTTTCTATTTGAAAGTAAATGAGCGATACGCTTTATGTTGGTCAATGGCTCAGTTGGTTAAAGCGTCAAGTTGTTAATGCGATAGTCGTGGGTTCGATACTCGGTGGCGGAAATTTTATTTTATTTTTTTTCCTTCAATAGACATAAATTAAAATACCATACTTATGAATGAAAGGTTTATTGGACATTTTGGTCAAAATAAAATCAGTACAACTTCAATTGCCGCAAGTAACTTAATATTAATAGAATATTATTTCATGTTATTCACCAAATTTATAAACAATAAAACGGGTCCCGATGGGATCGCCTATATCGTGTATAATCGCGGAGTTATACCTCAGATTAATAAAACAAACTATTTTTAAGACTTTTAAAAACAAAATATTAGGTTGAGTCAAAAGTTTTGTCCGATTTTTATTTGCGTATCAATAAATATGTTACATTAAAGTTGTAATGTGGATGTCATATATATTTTGAAAGCTCATTTTCTGCTGATCGAAATGATGTATTTAATTGTTATGTTATTTTAATTTTCACAGATTTTATACTCTTTAAAAAGAGTCAAGTATGTCAAAAAATCATGAAAAAATCCCCAGCCTAATTTTTCACGAGTTCAAGCAAGGCCATAATGCAACTGAAACAAGCTGTAACATATGTGAAACATTTGGTAGGAAGTCTGTAAACGAAAGAACATGCAGACGTTGGTATGCAGATGTCTATTGCACTCAACGGAACCACGTTCAACAGAAACTTGTCAAAAAAGGCTTTAATCCAGCTCGAGTTTTCTTCCAACATGACAACGCAAGACCACACGTTTCAAACCAGATGCGTGAGAAGTTGAATGAGTTGGGCTGGGAACTTCTCGCTCGCCCGCCATATAGCCCTGACATTGCCCCTACACATTATCATTTGTTCAGGTCTCTAGAGAACTTTATGCGTGCGCAGCGCTTCAGCAACCAAACGACCTCCGACAAGGCATTGTCGATTTCTTCGCTCAAAAACCAGCGGCTTTTTACAACTGTGGAATTTTAATGTTGCAGTCACGTTGGAAAATGGTTGTTGAAAGTAATGTTAAAATGTTAATGGAAATATGTTATAATTGTTATATTTTTTAACTTTTAATAAATGATTAGAAACCGGACAAAACTTTTGACTCAACCTAATAAATCTTTGGTAACGATATGTTGACGATGTTTCTTTCGTAAAAAATAAAAAAAATTAAACAGTTGAAAGATTAAATGAAATAGATCAAAATATTCGGGACTATGTCGTTTGGGCTCTTCGGTACTTGGGGTATGTTTCATTCCCTCCCCCCTCTTAGAGATAAGTCTCCTTAATCCTTTAATCTTCTTATGTTTTCTTAAAACTGCAATTTGCAACCCTATTTGGCGAGTTTCTTTTAGCTAAAAGAGAAAGTTGAATTTGATCCTTACTTGTAAATAAGGAAATACAATTGTATTTTCAATATTGTATACAAAGAAATTAAATAGCAGTTTTTATCTTTAGATTTTTACCATTCAGAAAATTTTATTATAGAAATTTCTTTTAAAAAATTCCATATTTTACTATGAAAATTTAAATAAATTTCTTTAATATTTTTAATTACGATAATTTACAAATACAAATAATAATTTTATTATATTTTTAATTTCTTATACATACTATTAATTAATACTAAAATTTTTATTATGAAAATTTTATTCAGAAAATTGCATAATATTGTGGACCTACTACAATAGGTGAAAATTTCATGCACATAAAAATGAAGCTGGTTTTGCTATTATATTAGAAATACTATTGGTATGAAAAGAAAATGCGTAAGATTGGATTATAATTTTAGATAATCAAATATAATAAATGAAACTAGTGATCGCCCAGTGGTCGAAATTCGACCATAATTAATTAAAATTATAAGTTTAAACATTATTAAGGTTCTATTGTCAAAGACTATACTTCTATAATCACAGATTTTGCCAAGGCTACACTGTTAATTTACCTAGTTTTTTCAAAAAATTATATGAAATTTAAATAAAAAAAATCCAAAAAATGATTAAAATAAAGAATGCCTTTTTTTAATTTTTTTTTTTTTATTGAAACAAAAAGACATGCGATTAAAAAAAAAATGCTGTCCATTGAACTTGACATACATATTTCGATAATTTAATTAATGTTACAAAACTTCTCTGTAAACGATGTTTTTTGTAAAAACTCTTTCGTCGTTTGCTAAATGTCCTTGACCATTATATTCGGAAATATAAAATCTCAAACCGTCGAATGATCGAACTCTACTTGCTGCGACATACAATTGCCCATGTGTAAAAACTGGTCGATTCAATAAAATTCCAATTTTTTCGAATGTTTGTCCTTGAGACTTGTTTATTGTCATCGCAAATGCAGGTATTATAGGAAATTGAGTTCTTTGAAGGTTAAATGGTAAAGTAGTTCCGGAGTATGTTAAATTTATACGTGGAATCAAAATTCTCTTACTGCGTGCGGTCCCAGTTAAAACTTCGCAGTCAATTGCATGTCGATGCATAAATTTGATGCGCATTCTTGTTCCATTGACTAATGCTTCCTTTGTATTTAAGTTTCTGATCAGCAAAACGATGCAATTAACTTTCAATACTAACTTATGTGGTGGTAAACCACTAATAGTCAAAGAATTTAAAAACTCTACCGGATAGTTATTGATGGCATTGTCATTATCACAAATTATTTTATCATAGCTATGATATGTTCGCTGTTCACCAGGAATTTGATTAAGTATATCAGTATTAATCAAAGTACAATCATCATTTGTAGGCGCTAAAATAACGGAGTTCAATATATTTTCTGAGAATATGTTTTCGGAAATATTTCCATACACCTCATCAATAATATTATTTTTATCTCCTATTAATTGTTGAGGTATTTCGATAACATTTTCACCAAACTGAGGGAATTGTGGGGCTTCATCATTACCAATTTTTTTCAAGAATTCTACAAATTCTATTTCATTTGGTAAGGCTCTCATATTTCGAGTAAATGTAACTTTATGAAAATAAAGAAATTCATGCCAACTTTTGACACAATTTTCAATTAAAGTTCCACGTGATCCATTTGGGATAACTGGTAAGATTTGCCGAAAATCACCGCACAGAAGTATCGTTTTTCCTCCAAATGGTTTGTGTTCATCATTTTCATCGGATAGATCCCGCAGTAATCTGTCTATGATTTTCAACACTTGCAAAGGGCACATAGAAACTTCATCAATAATTATCAATGATGATGAATTTATTTAACGACCATAGCTACTATTTGCAGTAATATTTGCTACAGAATTTTCTAAAATGGGTATAGGCAATTTAAACACATTGTGTAAAGTCCTACCTCCAAGTAATAAAGTTGAAGCTATGCCACTGAACGCAGTTGCAATACAACGAAGATTAAGCGAATTTAATTTGTGAATAATTGCTGTTTGAGTGAATGTTTTGCCACAACCTGCATGAGCGGTTAAACAAAAAACATTGGATCCAGTATCATGATACAAAATTTCACGAATCACTTGATCAATGAGATTACGCTGTTCAATATTTGCAGCTTCATAATACTCACAAAACAGCATCTCTTGCTCTATTATATCAATAGTATTTGCTTCTTGTATTCTCTGCGAGTATGTGGGAACTGGTAAACCAAGTATCTGACCTGATAAATTATGAACATTCAAAATATCATCAATTTCTAATAGAGCTCTATTAAAAGATGCTTCTTCGTTATAAAGTCTCAGGAAATCTTCACTAAGATATACTTTAAATTCATTCCATAACGCTGATGCATTGGCTGGCACATTTATTGCACAAATGTAACCAAATAAATTCCGCATTTGTTTTGGTGTATGTAATTCTTTTGCTTCATTTAAACATTCGCGCCATTCATTATCATTTGAAGCAATTCCGCGAGCATGGCACGCTTTAACAAAAGAAGTGTATATAATTCCATTGTATGTTCTAACATCCTCAAATGATTTTGGACCACAAACATGTAATAAAAGCAATCGTAAGTGGAAAAGTTCGATGTCTTTTGGTGACACTACATACATCCGTGTAATAATTTTATCACCTCCACGGCTTCTCTTCTTCCATTTTTTTCGGGAATCTTCCCACACATAATGCAAAGGAATTTCAATATACTTATATTCTCGTGCTGATGGATCTGATCGATTCAATTCAAAAAATGCTAATAATTTTGTGTGTCTTACATTGTCAATTGCTTGACGTTCTTGCCCTTCTCGAAAGTAAACATTCTGTCGTCGCGGTAAATGAATATCAAGTCTGATGATAACATGTGACTGAAAATGCATTGGTAATGCATAGATGCGCCATATAGCTTCAGTTGATCCAACATAACGACCAATTAAAAATTTTTTAACTTCATTAATTTCTATATTTTGACCTTGTTCATTTTCCCCAGAATCTAATTCAACGGATGCACTGTCATAGCCTTTATACACGTACTTATAAATGTATTTGACGCTTTTGACTGTAGTACATACTTCAACATTTATATGGCAATTAAATTTGGCAAGTAAATATGGATTGTATGGTACAACGTACCGATTGTCAAGGCAACTACCACGAACTTCTGCATGCGTACCATTATCACGCCTTCGGTATAATGGATATCCATTTAACGATTCACATGTAAATTCATTAAATCGTTTTGGATAATCTTTTATGCATTTTCCATCTCTCATACATACAGAATTAGGATTAAGGACACCGCATGGACCATGCATCATGTGTTTTACAACATATTCATGTAATGTCGGATGTGTTTGAATGTTAGGAATCTCCGCAGATACAACTTTATCAATATCGATAGCATTAACAATTTTATCTTGCTCATTTAAAGTGAGTAAAATGTGAGCATGAGGCAATCCTCTTTTTTGAAATTCAATTGTATAAATGAGTGCTTCAACTTTACCAAAGATATTTTTTTTGTATAAGGCCCTCAATTAATGCTTTCAATTTTGACTTGAATACACGCACAATAATTTCAGGTCTAAAATTAGCAGTTTCACCTACACCAATATTGTTAACTATTTCCGGCCAACTTGGATTGCAAGTCATTGTAATAAATAAAGAAGGTTTTCCAAAATGTTGTACAATTGACATTGCATCTAAATAATTCTGATACATATTTCTTGGAGATCCATTGAACGAAGATGGTAAAATTACTCTACGGCCAACATTACTGGCATTGATGTTCGATTCTAAGTAGTCTGTTAAATTGTTGTAAACTTCAGACCTAAGAATTATTTGATTTTGTCGAATGAAATGTAATCGTGAGCCCTCTATTCTCACATACATATCAACTATCCATTGCAGAAATAGCTTTTGTGAATGGTGTAATATGCTGAAGTCTTCTCTAATTGCAAGTCGATAGGCTGCATACTGAAGCATTGTTAATTTATTTCTGGGCGCTCTTGAATTAGATATAGTTGGTGCATTATGAGTCATATTCATATGCCACCCAGTATCACCATTTGGAAAAAGTAGTGGATACGCTAAAGGATCTAATGATGAATCCAAAACTGAGATATTTTTAATGATACCATTAACTTTTGAAAATGAAATCATATTTCGTTCAAAAGGTGGCTCACCATCAACTGTACTAAATATTACTGCTACATCAGTTTGAACTGCATCATTGAAACGGCGTAGATCTAAATCATGATTTACTTTAATGAGCATACAAATTTCTTTATTTTGATTTTCAACTCTTTGACAATGATGTTTCATTGCAATGAATGACCGAACAAAAGGATTACTGCGTTCCAATTCGAGAGAAATTTCGCGCATTATGTTGTTGTTACATGTTTGATTAAAACGTTCTTGTAATCTATAATTGATAGCAGTGTCAACATCATAAAAATATAATTGCGCATAACATGGTGAACGACCATGTGCAGCAGTCATTGGACCCGATCTGTGATAAAACACATCATGTATTTTGAAATGATACACTCCACTTGTAACTGCCTCGGATACTTGAGCTTCTGAGCTAACCATAGCAAATGATGAATTGTATTTGCGAATATTTTCAAAATAATTTTTTGACTTACTTTTTATTGAAGGTTCATTTGAAATAAGTCCATCATACAATGATTTAAAATATTCATTTTGACTTAAGGGCGGTAATATTGCTTTACCCTTATGACAACATGAAGTGAATGCAGTTCTGTCACCTAAAGTGACTTCAGATTCAAAATGTTTCGCATTGCAAAACCTGCATTCCAAATCCATTAATCCACAATCATAACTATAAAAAACTTTTGGACTGACATTTCGTGCACATTTAAATTTATCTGTCAAATTCACTTCTTCATTCTGTATAATATTAACACTATTTGTATTTTCGTTACTATTATTATTATGTGTCCGCAAATATAGATTCCTTGTTCTTTGTCTCTCAATCCGACCCGTTAATGTTCTATGTCGAGGCATAATAAAAGTAGAAAAAAACTTTCATCGTCAGTAGAAAAAATCGTTATTTTTTTTTATTTTAGGTTGATTTCTTTAGAAACTGATCTATACAAATTGAATGAGTTGAGTTGAGTTGAGTTGATTAATTAGTATATATATAATGCAAAACTTGTGTGTTTTTAAAAAATATTAGCATTCTGCGATAACTCTTTCAGATGAAACTGGCTATTTAAAAAATAACTCATTGTTATTAACTTTTATTATTGTTATTAACATATTAACTTTTTATTATTAATTGAAATTTCAAAATTTTGGCAACAGTATAAAAAAATGAAAATGCTAATTTTAATCTGGAAATATCTGGAAATAAAACCCGATAATATAGGCTTTGAATTGCACCTTTGTCGTTTCACAAATGTTCCAATTTCTCGTCTTTGTCGTTGTATTTTTAAAAAATATTAGCATTCTGCACTTCTTCTCTATATAAACTATAAGTGTGCGAAATTTCATAATCCTCCGTCCGCGCAATTTTCGTAAAAAGGGGTACAAAGTTTTTGCTTCACGTATCAATATATAGATACCTTTGAAATCGAAATCCATTCGAAATCTAGGCATGAAATTAAAATAGTTGTAGATAATCATAAATGCTTTTGTAAAAAGTTTCAATTTTATTTTATATTTATTTATTTCTTCTTTCATTTCGGACATTCTTTTTTTTTTTTTTTTTTTTTTTAAGGCATTTTAATTAAAAAATGGCATTTCAATTATAAATGCATGGTTTTTGCTTTCTCTCTGTCTCTCTATTATATATAGATAGATAGATTAGGATGACTTTTAAAGGAGGGAGGATTTTTTTTTTTTTTTTTTTTTTTTTTTTTTTAATTTGATACGCATACCCTGTATTTATTTATTTATTTATTTTTTACTCTGAACACATTTTAGTAAAATATCAGCTCACTGGGATAATGTTAACACGTACCGAATAAATAATTACAAACTTTAAATAAACACCATAAAATGCAATAAACTCGAATTTTGGGTCTAAAGATCATACGATCCTTCGTCAGGCGAACAAAGTAGGCACGAGTACTGCAGTCAAAGCGACAACTCGAAACAATTGTTGCGAGTTTATTGCATTTTATGGTGTTTACTCAAAGTTTTGTTATTATTACTTTAAAAACCCAGTTCTGTGGTGCATTATTATTATTATTATTATTATTATTATTATTATTATTATTTTGCTTCTTTGACATGTCGAATTGACCGGAAAATCCTAATATCTATATTAGGATTTTCCAGTCAATTCGGTACATGTTAACATAACATGTTAACATTAAGTGATCCAAACTATTATTTATTACCAGTTAAAGAAATAAAATTGTCTACATTATAAAACTTTACACTGTTTAAATTGAAATTGATTTTTTTTTTTTTTTTTTTACTGAATTTTGAGTATTTTGGAATGTAATCATCAGATACCGAAGATCACTTCGGTAAAAATCTCATAATTATTAATTAAATATGTTATTAAACTTTTATAGGTATAATTAAAGTTACTTAAAGTTGTTTATAAGAAAAATGCATCCAATCTATCTTTCAAATCTGCAATTTATAGGATAAATTTTTAAGAAAAACAGTTTCTTCCATTTCTTCCACTTGGAAGAAACCTATTTCTTCCGGCCGGTTTTTTCCATGTTTTTTTTCCGCCTTGGAAGAAACTTGCCAACCCTGCTTTTGAATGATACCACTTTCAACCTTCTACTCCCATAATTAAAATGTTAGAAGTGTACGACAAATTTCATGTTTGCCTATTAATATAAATTGATAATTGAATTTATTAGGAATTTAAGAAAATATTAAATTTTACTAATGAAATATTGAAAGTTGTATATTGATATCTTATACTATTTAGACCGCTGCCAACCTAATCCGGCAAATTGTTAGTACTGCCCTTTTTGCTACACCAATAAATTTTTAGAGTATTTTTTTTTTTCTTAATTCATCGTAAATGCATTTGAAGAGAATTACTCTAAAAGTTAAGTGGTGTGGAAAAAGGGGCGGTACTAACAATTTGCCGGATTAGGTTGGCAGCTCTCATCATCTTATATTTCAATTTAAAGATTGTTCGATTCATTTTTTTTTTTTTTTTTTAAGAAAATAATAAGCGTAATGCTTATTTATGCGAAAATTCTCCCTATTCTGTGATGCTAAGAAAATCTTACGTTTCGAATAACTTACAAAGTTTCAAATTATAACGCTGAAATTGAATAAGGTTTTAGACAGTTTCAATATAATATATTTAAACACTGATCCGACATTTTTATGATCATTTATTCTTGAGATAAACACTGATTAACAAACAATAGTTTGTTAATCAGTAATAAACTGACTAACCTACAGACGTATTTTGTGATTTTCTGATTTCTTACGCATCAAAGGGTGTAAAAATGTTTAAAAAAAGCTGACATTAAAAACTTTTACAAATACCAAAGTTTCCCATTTTTTATGTTAAGGCAACTGAAAGGTCTGTTATGCTTTTTCGTTATTTTATAAAAATTACTTTTATTTTAATTATTATTCTATTAATATATGTAATATTAATATCGTTATACATATTTAGTATATTTTAATCAACGTGATTTTATTTTATTCATTCATTCACTTAGTTATCTTTTTATTTATAAAAACCGCTACAATTAAAGAAAATTTTCCTTTCAAATTTCAATTCAACTTGCAAAATAGCAACAATAATAACAATAATGGGACTAATATAAATAATATGGTGTGACAATCATACAACTTTTTCTTCTGCATTTAAATACTTATAAAAATAGATCCCAAATTAAATGAAAAGAAAACTATTACAGCATATGAGCTTTAGAAATTAATTGGAGACAAATTATTTCATTATAGTTTAAGCGATGATAATGTAAGAAAAGTTATTCTAACTTCCTTTAAAGATGCAATGGATTGCATTAAAAAAACTTCGAATTTATTTTGTTTATCAAAACACAAGTGAAAAACATTCCTAAAACTGAATTCATTTCACAAGCAGTTCTCTCATAGAATGTCACGCGAGTGTTAAATATTTTAAAATGTAATTAAATAACTACTTGTATCGACAAAAATCTTACTATATAGTTATTATTAAACATACGCAATATATATATATATATAGTTAATACTATTTTATTTTAATTTAATTATTATATTCAAATACAAATTATACTGTAGTGTAATATACGACGATAGTTACTATATTACTTAAAAGAAAAGAAAAAAAAAACTTTATTAATTAGTATTTCACATAAATTTTACTTCAGTGCCATTAAATTTGTAGTAATCAAAGTTTTATTCTTTTAATTTCGAATATACTTCTTTTCATTTATACGATTTTTTTACCTACATTGAAAGACGTTTAAAAGGTTCTTTACTGTATTTAAATAAATAATAAATAAATAATAATGCATTAAACAATTCTATGTAGCATAACTATTTTAAAGAACTTTAAAACTATTAGTTTTATATAAAGTTTACAATTGCAGAAGGGTGGGGATGTCGTTTTTTTACCCCCCACCCCCACCCCCACCCACCCCGATTGAATTAGCGTTTATTTAAAATTTATTTTTTACTTACAATAAATAAAAAATAAATAATAATGCATTAAATAATAAAATTAAACAATAAAAACAATTTGAAAGAACTCTAAAACTATTAGTTTTATGTAAAGATTAAAAATGTATTTGTATAAAAATAAATTTGTAAGAATCAAAATTCTTTATTATAAGTTCGTTTATATGTCGTTTTATGACAGACCCTTGAAAGAGATAGATATAATTTACTTATCTGTTTATAAAATAAGTTAAAAAAAAATATTCATATTTACAGCGTTATAGTTCGTAAAATATGAATGTTAAATTTCTAAACATTACATTATTAAACAAATAACAAATAAATAAAATCACGCCAACTTTAGTGATAAAAATCTCAAAAAGGCAACTATATTATTTTCCCTGACCAGGAAAATTCTCACCTCTCTCCCTCTCCCCTTTTTACTACTTGAGGAGGGGGATGAAATTATCTAATGGTTGGGGTCAGGAGCCCAAACGTCATGCTCTCAAAATATTCAGTTTACGCACGAAATAGAAAATAACAACTTGTTAAACCAGTTAGATGTTAAGATAATAAGAGATGAACACAATAAAGAAATATAATTTACCGTTTACCGCAAACCAAACAATAGTGATTAAATAACCAGTAATAAATGTAAAACACCGTATATATATATATATATATATATATATATATATATATATAATAAATACAATTCAAACGTCATTAATCATAACATTTTGATGTGCTTAAATGAAAAAATAATTAAGGAAGAACTAGAGGAAATAGTGGAAATCGCAAAAAAGACAGGTTAACTGAAAAAATTAATTTATTGCTTATACAAAAATCGTATTAAAAAAATTAATGTACATCGATAACGCAAAAAGAAAAGAAACCAAAATTTCCCGCGCTATCCCGTATGATAAACAACCCGTATGGTTCAGCCAACAAGAAAGAAAAATCATTCAGTACGCATTGAATAGTAACACTTTCCAACTGTACGCAATTGTTGTATCGAATAACTATTAATATTCTTTGCCTACGTTATCGCACAAAATACAGAAGGACTGAAAAACATACAGATACACTAATTGATTTTAAAATTACTCTTAGGTATTTTGAAAAGTGTTAAAAAGGCTTAACGCAAAAGAAATTTCAGCCGTTAGATTATAATTACAGCTTTTAAACTCTCTGATTATTTTACTGTATCCCTGTAAATCTCAAAGTTAATCATATCATATTCTATACAAAACATTATTTTAGAATATAAATAATACATTTCAATATTTTTATGATTTTTTCAGTAGAAAAACTTTTAAATATAACTTTCAAAAAATTCTGTCCTAAAACGTAATGCATTGGCATTTTTCTTTGTTGTTGTTGTCCCTGTAAACAAACTAGTTGTACAGGGCCTATTAATGTCATTTTAAATGGGGAACATTCTATATGGAAAATATTTATACAAATAACACTCATAGAACGCAATGATTTCGAATGCTTTTGGGTGTCCCTGTACACAAACCAGAACAGATATTCACTGCATTTTAAATATGGAACATCCGATAGTGAACTTCAATAAAATATATATATATATAAAATTACTCTTAGGTATTTTGAAAAGTGTTAAAAAGGCTTAACGCAAAAGAAATTTCAGCCGTTAGATTATAATTACAGCTTTTAAACTCTCTGATTATTTTAGTGTATCCCTGTAAATCTCAAAGTTAATCATATCATATTCTATACAAAACAATATTTTAGAATTTTAATAATACATGTCAATGTTTTTAAGATTTTTGTAGTAGAAAGTTTTTTAAATATAACTTTTAAAAAATTCAGTCCTAAAACGTAATACATTGACTTTTTTTTATTGTTGTTATTGTTGTCCCTGTAAACAAACTAGTTGTACAGGACCTATTAATGACATTTTAAATGGGGAACATTCCATAGGGAACATGAGCGAATCATTTTTAAAAAATTCTCAAAATATTCACGTATGATAGGAGCCGGAGACAAAACAGATAGAAAGGTAGACCATCGGACAGTCAGATGCACAAATTGAAATCATATTCCCACTAAAATTATAAGAAAGTGTTTAAACGCTCAGGTAAAAAAAAAAAAAAAAAAAAAAAAAAACAGCAAAACTTATACTGATGGGCTCGTTCTGGCCTACAGCTGGCATCTTGCACTTGCCATCAGCTGCAGGTTGTCACATGTAGCTGAAGCAGTGGGCCGCTTACGGCTGCCAGCATTGAAGCCAGCCTACAGTAAAAAGGCCGGTGGCTCAGAAGCGGCATAATAACAGCTGGCCTTTTGCAGGGTACCAGCACACGGCCAACATTATGTTTGCCATATTGCGGTCACAATTTATAAGGCCGGAACCGGACTATCACTTGCAATTCGAATGCATAGAGGACGCTGCGATTCACCTGCTGTTGATTTGAAATTCCCACTCATTTCGCTTCGCCATTTCGTGCCAAGTCTGCGGCGTACAAGATACTAAAAGGTTAAATGATCTCATAAAAAGTGTAAGAGTAAGTGATTCATTTTTTAATTTGGTTTTGTGTTTTTTTTTTTAAATCATTTTTAGAAGCCTTTGATTTTAGAATTATTATTAAAATATTAGGATTTCTAGAAAAGTACAGCAAATATCTCGTTCGTCCGTTTAAAATGAGCTATGATAGTCATTAATTTTCTAATTATATTCTTATTATTTCTTCTTATTATTATTTTAATAGCGCTAATAAGTTTATGGATCCAATTTTATATTTGTATAATATAACTGTGGGAAAGTTATTAGGACAATTATAAATTTGTAACCTTTTTATGTTTACTTTGTTCTGCATGTATAAGAAAGAAGTATTTGATACGTAAAAATTTTCGACTCCTTTTTTTCGGTTGTTTTACTAGTTTTGATATGTTCTGAACACGATTTGACTTCATTAAAAAACTATCTGTCTATCTTTGTGTGTATTAGTAATTTCTTGAACGGTGTATTCTATGAACAATTTAATACAATTTAACTTAACTAGATATTTAGTTGGACTTTGACTTAAATTGGTGCTAATTACATTTGAGGATCAATCCTTCAAAATATGCCGCTTTCATCCCATTTTTTCCCCATTTTTTAACATGGCACTATGAGAGGAAAATTTGCATAAATACACATAATGAGAATTAATTTTTAGATGTGAAATAAAATAAATAAATGTTTATGTTAATAACGGTCAGCCAAGATTTTTTTTCTCTTTTTAATCCAGAGAGCATCGCTTGAAAAAAAAAAAATAAACAAATAAATAAATCTTAAAAATTATCCCTTCTATATATATTTGACTAGATCCTTATAGATATAAAGTATTTAAAAAAATGTACTTGTAAAATAGTAAACCGCATTTAAAAATTCCCATATGTTGGAAATATAAATAGAAAATGAAGTATTGCCAGAAATTAATTAAAAGAGAAATAGCAAAAAGTATAATCAAAATAAGTATTAGACTTTCTATTATATCCCAAAGAAACGTCGCCGAAGTTCTGCTTTTTCTTCCAAAAGTGTCTCAATACAGAAATTTGTATCATATTTCTTATATTATTTTTGTGATTTTATAGAGCAGAAATTTTTTATGGAAATTAGTGGTGGCAAAAAAGCGGAACTCTTTCATTCCTGACCACCAGTGGATTCAAAAAGTCAAGAATCGTGAAGATGGTTCTAAATCTGAATCAATTTATTCATATTTCATGAATAACAAGTGCATTATTACCTTTTAAATTCCGAAATTATTATTATTAACACAGATAACACTCACAAACTAATAAAGTTTTCGCCACATAAAGATGTGAGACAAAATAAATAAAAAACAAAATATATAAAAATAAATTCAATTAAATAAATAAAGACAAGAAGCTAAAATAAACAAAAATTGTTTAGATTAGAATAATTTTCTCTCAAATATTATATACTTATCACAGACGTTAATCTTTGAACTGCATTATTATTATCACTATACTGCATCATAAAATTATATATCCTGCTTATATTTGTAATTTAAATGATCACTTTTGACTGCTAAACTTTAAGTGAGTAAGACACACTGAGTAAACTTTAAATGAATATGACTATAAATTTTTTAAAATGTTTATCCAGTGTCTCTGTAATTCTACAATGGTTTTCGACTAAAAGTAAATAATCGAAATTCTTTACATTCTTCCCGTATTTTTATTTTTTCAAATTGTTTTATTTCTCAACAAATAATAATAATAATTAAGGAAAATTAAGGTTTCTTTAGAAGGAAATATAAATCATTGATGTACACCCACTACTAAATAATTAAAATAATAGTCATTCTCATTAAATCTGTGTATAAAACAGATTTTTTAACATCCTGTTTCATTTTCGTTATGTAAGATTTGAAATAAGTAATTCCCTATAGTTATGATGAAATCTCTCAGAGCAACTGGAAACATCTTACGTCTTTATTTAATAAATTCATTTTAAAGTAAACCAAACCAACGTATATATCAATTAGTGCAGTACGAATGTGTTAGTTTTGAATTGGAATACTTTTGTTAGTCAGCAATTATGATAACCAGGTCCAGATGGCCCCAAATGCTTCTTGTCTAAGCATTTTTGAAGGTTAGCAACAGCGCTTATCAGTTCAAGAAATGTCGAACTGCATTAAGTAATTTTTACTTTCTTCTATATTACTTAGAAGAAAGTATTGGATTCGAAAAATGTTCGACCTCGCGTTTTTGATGGATTTACACGTTTTGAGAGCTGTAGAATACGATTTGACCATTTTTAGAAAATGTCTGTCTGTGTGTGTGTGTGTGTGTGTGTGTGTGTGTGACAAAATTTTGTGGCAACTGTATCTCCGGAACTACTGCACAGAATTTCATACAAATTGGTATGTAGTTGCACCTTGACATAAATTAGTGCCTATCAACTTTTGGTAAAAATCGTCTCACAGTTTGCGTTGCCATCCCGCTTTTTCTAAATTTTTAACATGGTGATATAGGACAAAATTTTGTATAAATGTGCGTAAGGAGAATTATTTTTTAGTAATCCTTATGAAATTTACAAGAATTATTTATAATAGAGATAGTCAACTGGGAAAAATTTTTTGCATGTGTAGGAGCCTCGTGAACCCTCCTGCGGGGGAAGTCCCCCCTCGAAGGGAGTAAATTTTCAAGATGGGTATCTTTCGAAAGGTCTCGTCAATATCTTTAAAATGAATGGTTGAACTATAAATCTGTTATAATTTAAAACAAAGTTATCGATTTTTTTTTACTTTTTACAAATAATAATAATAATAATAATAATAATTATATATTTTTTTTTTAACGAAATTTAACCAAACTTGGTATTATGTTGGCTCCTGACATAAACTGGTGCTGATTAGATTTGGGGATCAATCGCACAACAGGAGGCGCTGTGATCGTATTTCGTCTAAATTTTTAACATGGTAGAATAGGACAAAATTTCGTATAAATGTACATAATGAGAGTTATTCTTAACCTGTTATTGTAAAATTAATATGAATTATTGCTAATAGTAGTAGTTAATTAGGAAAAAAATTTTGTGCATGTGGGGGGCATCGCTTCCCCCCCCCTGGGGGAAGTACCCCCCCGGGGTGGCGTAAATTTTGAAGATGGGTATCTTTCGAAATGTCTCGTCAATACCTTTAAAACGAATGGTTGAACTATAAATATGTGATAATTTAAAGCAAAGATATCGATTTTTTTTTACTTTTTACGAAAAAAAAACTTGGATTTTTTTTTTTTTTTAAATATTGTTACTGAGTGAATTTGTATAGAAAAATATAGAAGAAAGTCTTGTGGTGGCCACAACATACTAGTTTAAATGTGAATTTGAATCTCAAATTGTAATCTGCGCTTTAAATAATAAACATGGCAGTTAGTTTGTTTTCTGATTAAAAAAAGTAATCAATAACTTTAGATGAATTAGTTATTTAAATAAATTAATACGAAAAAAAAAAAAAAAAAAAAAAAAGGAAGAAAGGGTTTTCAATTGGTTTCCAGGATCATGCATGCATGTTTAATTTAAATTTTTATGACAGCAAATATATGAAAAAAAAATGCGTACTTATATAATTTAATTGTAAAAAAATAAAAATAATTAAAATTAAATTAAAAAATAAATAAATAAAAATAAATTTTAAAGCACATATTTATTACAGTAATAAATGCACCCAAGAACCGGTATTAATAATAAAAGTCTTTGTAAAGAAACGCAATAATTGAATTTAAAAAAACTGGCAACATTTGTTTCTGGTGATACACGGCTCTTCATTTGGTGAACAAAGTAGGCACGAGTTTAGCAAAGCACTTCTGTTACACTCGTGTCCACTTTTGTTCGCCTGACTAAGGATAATAGTGGTGACATCTGTCGCCTTTTTATTTTATTTTAATATCTTATTATTTATTTATTTATTTTTACAGTAATAAACGCTTCAAAGAACCGTTATTAATAATAAAAATCTTTGTAAGGAAACCCAATAATTAAAAAAAAAATACTCGCAACATTTGTTTCGAGTGGAAATAATACCAATACCATGGCTCTTCATTGGGTGAACAAAGTAGGCACGAGTGTGGCAAAGTACTTTTGCTACACTCGTGTCCACTTTTGTTCGCCTGACTAAGGGTCACTGTTGCTTTTTTTTCCGATTTATGGTAACTTATTATTTTATTCTTCAGAGTCAGAACTCCGTACTTTAGTAGTTTTTAAATCCCTTTTAAGGGGGTGACGAAATTGAAAATCGCACTTTGAAATTAGCGTCTTAGATTTCTTAAAGTTTACATACATATGCTTTGAAATGTATCAATACTAAGCATATTAAAATTTCTGGAAAACTATTTAAATATGTTTAAAAAAAAATCAAATAAAAAATTTTCAAAAGATTTTAAGTGTTTTATGGGATTAATATTTTTAATAAATTCTCCCCTTACCCTGATTTCATTGTATTGTAATGTATCAATATATTCGAAATAAATTAGGTTTTTACTTTGTGCATTGGTTGCTGAGTTTTTTTTTTTTTTTTTTTTTTTTTTTTTTTTTGTTAAAAATACTTTTATGTTTGACTCTAAAATTTAGCACACAAGTACAAAATACTTTTCAAAAAGTAACTTCTCAATCAATCCACAAAGTTATACCCAAACATGTTTAGAAATTTTGATAAATTACAATGATGTAAAATCGAGTGTAAAATTTAAAAATTATGTTGCATGGAATATTTATTTATTTATTTTATTTCAATAGTTTATGAGAAATTTTAATGTACTTAATACTGATACATTTCAATACTTATGAATTAAATCACGACATTAAGGAAGAAATTTCAAAGAACGATTTTCAATATTTACCATCTCCTTAACTCTGATTTAAATATTTTTTTTATTGAATGTTCTCTATATTGCATACTTAAATCAGAAACTTTTTATTTCAATATTTTATCTAGTCACTTGCAACGTTACATTTATTTATATTAAAAAAAAAAACTTAACGCAGTTAAATAAACGTTTTGAAATTTAACACTTTGAAACAAAATTTACAAAGAATATAATATTACATAGAACAAAATATATGTTTATCTTATCAAAGTCTTATATTTGCATAGAACAAAAGTAATAAAAAGCTTATCATAGATTTATTTTTAATGAAAACGGATCGGCTGAGTGTTTCTCACGCTGTACTAGAAATCCTAAATTTATAAACATAGTCTAAGAATCAAATGCTTGTAAAAATTTAATTGAACTATAAATCAATTATTATTATTATTATTATTATTTTAAAACAAATACTGGATGAAATAGTCTTGAACTTCTAATATGCAAAGAACACTTAAAAACTCATATTTTCCACTATCCATTTAGTCAAGAGTGCAATTAAAGAAGCAACCACAAATTGGAGAAAAGCACAAATACTTTGGATCACCCTATATCGTGAAAAGCTAGTGATGACTTGTAACCTTAACACGCTGCATATATTATAAACAATATGTGTATTTTTTTTTGGCAAGGGGGGGGGGGGCAAGTTTCTTTTCTTTCTTTCTTTCTTTCTCTCTCTTTTTTTTTTTTTTTTTTTTTTTTTTTTCTTATAGCAAGAATGGAATTTAATAAAATTTTACAAAACTTACAGAAAAATTGACAAAACACTAGAAAAATATTGTTCTAAAGCACACATTTATACGTGTAATATTCGGTGAGATATGAGTATTTATAATAAATATTTTATTTACTGCTTTTGCGGGAAAGATAAAAATTTTCATCACATTAGTTGAAATCTAGATATATTGGGCAATTTATATCGAAAGTTCATTTCAATACAGGAAAAATTAAGCAAGTTGTTGCGAAAAAATGGGGCAGATTTTAGGTATATACAGGTTTGAAAATTCATAAGGGATTTTTCACATGCCAAGCATTTAATTGTAAGATTAAATTTTTTCAACCATGTTTCAAAATTTCTTCTTTGTGAAAAAATCCTTCTGGACTTGTAACTCTAACATACTTTTATTTATTTAGTACGATCTGTGAGCTCATAAGGGGATTTTCACAAAAATGACCTTTTGTAACATGGTTGAACATATCTAAAATCCGGCTCGTTCTTTTACAAATAATTTACTTAATTTTTATTCCATTGAAATAATTTTTGTATAAGTTACCCAAGATATCTGGTTTTCGACTTACGTAATAAAAAAATTTCTATCTTTCGCGCACGCTCAGAAAAAATAAAATAAATAAATAAATAAAAATTAATGTAAATGCTCAAATCTCCTCGAAAATTACACATATGAATTTTATGTTTCAGAATAATGTTTCTTTAGTGTTTTATCAATTTTTCTGCAAGTTTTGTAAAATTTTGTGAAAATTCCTTCTTGTTATAAGCAAAAAAAATTGCTAAAAATGTAATAATTAAAAAATATATATATATGCCTAAAAAATTGTGTATTTCCCATGCAAACAACTTACAAACATTGTATATAGTAAGAGCAATAATGTGTTTAAGTTACAAGTCATTTGTAGCTTTTTATGACACAGGGTGATCCAAAATATTTGTGCTTTTCTTTAATTTATAGTTGGTCCTTAATTGAACTTTGGACTAAATCGATAGTAGAAAATGTGAGTTCTTAAACGTTTTTACATGTCTGCATTTCAAAATCATTTAGTCAAGCATTTTTTTTTTTTTTTTTAATCAAAAATAAAAAAAGTGTAAAAAAATAAATAAATAATAGTTTGATCACCCTCTGTTGCTACAAAACCAAATTAAATATTGGATGCATAGAAATTAGCATTAATAAAATGTAAGGTATCACAATAAATAAATAAATAAAATAAAATAAAATAAAATAAAATAATAGTCATAACCAAATCACTATTGGCCCATTAAGGGCCCTCTTCACTCACCGCCGCTGGAAACTGAAGCTAATGTTATTCTATGGGAAATTTTTCTTTACAAATAACTTATTAACTAATACATATTTTTTAATTCTGTTTTCACATTCTGAAAATTTCCAGCGGTTAAATTGACGGACCTTTTTTAAAAAATTATTTAATTATTTATATTTTATTTTGAAGCTGCAAAATACGAATTTTCAATAAGTGAAATTTTTTCATTTTGCAATTTCAAAATAAAATATTAAAAATTAAAAAATACATTTTTAAAAAAAGGTCGGTTAATTTAACAGTTGGAAATTTTCTGAATGTGAAAACAGAATTTAAAAATATGTATTAGTTAATGAGTTATTTGTAAAGAAAATTTCCCCATAGAATAACATTGGCTCGGGCTTCCGGCGACGGTAAATGAAGAGGGCCGTTAATGGGAAAATATAAAGGGCCAACAAAAACACCCAGAGTAATATAATTATTTATGTTTGCCACAACTGGCCCACTGAAGGCTTGCAGCAACAATACGAAAAAATTATGTTTGCTATCAGGTGGCCCGACACTGGCCCACTAACGATTTTTAACCTATTGTTGGTTGCCATCAGTGGCCCACAACCTTTTTTTAACCGATAGCTCGCTGCCAGCAATGACCCATCAGTGGCCCACTGACTTATTCCGATCGTACTGCAGGCGGCCAGCAGTGGATCGGCCGAATGTGGCCATCTGATGGCCGGCGTAACATATTCCCTTCGTCACCTTAACTTTTGCCACCAACGGGCCAGCAGCTGTTACTGTTGGCAGCCAACACTTGGCCTCGTGTTGGCCATCATCCCAGGTTTTGCTGGGAAATGCAATTCCAGCAAATTATTTTTAATACCTCTTAATGTAACTGATTATTTTTGTGTGGCCCTGTAAATCTAATGCTAACCATACTATATTACATAGAAGGCACACTCTTTTGTGCATACGAATAATATATTTCATTTGTGAAAGATACAATTATTAAAATTTGGTTTATAAAAATAAATCTCCCACAACACAATGCTTTGGAGTACTTTCAAGTGCCCCTGTACACAATCCAGTTAGAAATGTACTCTACATAGGAAACAGCCATTAAGGAATTGAATAACATATTAAAATTTCATTAAAGTTTCTATACATTAAAGGTATTAAAAATTATTTATAGAAACTCCACTCATAGAACACAATGTTTTTGAATACTTTTGGGTGTCCCTGTACACAAACAAGAAGAGGTATCAATTCCATTTTCAATAGGGAACATCCGATAGTGAACTTCAATAAAATATATCAGTTTAAAGAACTTCCATAAATATTTACGGGAATTAGAGCGCAGAAAATCAGAGAGACAGACAGACAGACAGAAGAACATTCAGACATATATACACAAATATTGAAATTATATTCACACTAAAAAAATGAGAGAAAATGTCAAAAACGCTTAATGTAAACGAAAGTACAATTCTAGCAATTTTTTATTAATAGCTCTTAATATAACTGAATATTTCTGTTTCACCCTGTAAATCTAATGGTAACCATGCCATATTCTCTGCAAAACATTCTTTTGTGCATATAAATAACATATTTCAATTAGCTAAAACTTCGTGAAAAGTAAAGTTATTAAAATTTGATTTATAGAAATATCTCACAAAGAACGCAATGCTTTGGAGTACTTTTGAGTGTCCCTGTACATAAACTAGTGGTGGTATGTAATCTATTTTATATAGGAAACATCCAGTTGTGAACTTGAATAACATATTTCAATTTCATGAAGATATTGTACAGAAAATGTATGAAAATATGGTTTGTAGAAATACCTCTCATAGAACACAATTCTTTGAAATACTTTCGGGTATCCCTGTACACAACCCAGTAGAGATATAAACTCCATTTTCAATAGGAAACATCCGATAGTGAACTTGAATAACATATATCAGTTTCAAAAAATTGCACAAATATTTACGGGAGTTAGAGTGTGGACAGACAGACAGACAGATACACAAATTGATATCATATTCACACTTAAAAAAGGTTAGGAAGTGTTAAAAACGCTTAATGTAAACGAAAGTAGATTTCTGGCAAATTTTTAATAATAGCTTTTAATATAACAGAATATTTTTGTGTCACCCTGTAAAGCAAATGCTAATCATGCTATATTCTATGTAAATCATTCTTTTGTGCATATAAAAAACATATTTCAATTTCCTTAAACTTCGTGGAAAGTAAAGTTATTAGAATTTGATTTAAAGAAATATCTCTCATAGAACGCAATGCTTTAGATTACTTTTGAGTGTTCTTGTATATAAAACAGAGTTGGTATTTAATCCATTTTATACAGGAAACATCGGATAGTGAACTTGAATAACATATTTCAATTTCATTAAGATTTGTGTACAGTAAGGGTACGGAAATATGTTTTACAGAAATGAATCTCATAGAACACAATGCTTTGAAATATTTTACGAGGTCTCTGAACACAAACTAGTAGAAGTATAAACTCCATTTTCAACAGGGAACATCCGATAGTGAACTTGTATAACATATTTCAATTTCATTAAGATTTTTGTAAAGTAAGGGTATGAAAATATGGTTTATAAAAAAAACCTGTCATAGAACACAATGGTTTCAACAACTTTCGGGTGTCCCTGTATACAAACCAGTAAAGGTATAAACTCCATTTTCGAAAGGGAACTTCCGATAGTGAACTTGAATAACATATAACAGTTTCAAGAAATTCTACAAATATTTACGGGAATTAGAGCGCGGAGAGGCAGACAGACGGACAGACAGATAGACAAACCGAAGTCATTAACACTTTTCAACCTTGTTTGGAAGTGTTAAAAATGTTAGAAAGTGTTAAAAACGCTTAATGTAAACGAAAGTACACTTTTAGCAAATATTTATTAATAGCTCGTTATATAACTGAATATTTTTGTGTCACCCTGTAAATCTAATGCTAATCATGCTATATTCTATGCAAAGCATTTTCTTTTGTGCTTATAAATAACACGTTTTAATTTCATAAATCTTCGTGCAAAGTTATTAAAATTTAGTTTATAGAAATATCTCTCCGAAACCACAATGCTTTGGAATACTTTTGTGCGTCCCTGTATACAAATCAGTGGTGGTATTTGCTCCATTTTATACAGGAAACATCCGATAGTGAACTTGAGTAACATATTTTAATTTCATTAAGATTTTTGTACAGTAAGGGTATGAAAATATGGTTTATAGAAATGCCTCTCATAGAACACAATGCTTTGAAATATTTTCGGGGGTCCGTGTACACAAACAAGTAGAGGTATAAACTCCATTTTCAATAGGGAACATCCGATAGTTTACTTGAATAACATCTATCAGTTTCAAGAAATTCCATAAATATTTAAAGGAGTTAGAGCTCGGGCAGACAGACAGACAGTCAGACAAACCCAAGTCATAAACACTTTTCAACCTTGTTGGAAAGTGTTAGTAAAATTAAAAATGAAGCATCTAAAATTAATATAAATATTTCTATCAAATCTTAACCAAATATTTGTCAAAGAATAAGAATAGATAAAGACCAGATTAACCAGATGGAAGTTGCCGGAATTTATGATATAACATATGAAACAGATGACATTAGAAAAAGATTTTATATAGGAATGACAAAAATAAAAATAAAAACCAGAATCAGGGAACATAAAGCAGACATTAAATTTAATAAAACTACTGCCGTGCTAACCAAAAATTTTCAGAATAATAGTATGAAAACAGATTTTGATAATGTTAAAAAACTAGCAAATTACGATATTTATCGTTACGCCGTGAATCGTAAGGATATCGAAATCGTTAGCAATATACGCACCTGCAAACAGAATGAGCTGTCAGCGGACAACGACAGATGTCACATTTAATCAGAGCACTGTAGAGCACTGCAGTGTCACTGTAGAGTGACTACAGTGTTAAGCCAAGCAAGTAAGCACACACATGGCGAATCTGCACTAAACATGGTACGGGCCCGTACCGAGAAATTTATGCAAATTTCCACGTAGACCTTTTTTTTAAATGTATTTGTTTTATAATTAGGGAATTTAAATTAAACTTGTAAGTAAAAATGTCTAGTTTATATATAATGTATGCAAAATCTCTTATTCTTCAATCCCTTTTCTTGAGACCACTGAAGCCTCTGCGCAGGTGCAATACGGAAATAAGCGATAAGGAAGTGCCGAAGGAGTGGATGTTTTCCTAATCCCAATCTGTAGGTCAATTTGGCTCCCCTCTAAGATTTTAGAATAGTCCACGATGCTAAGCTTGGAAAATGGGGGCTGCAGTATATTAACTCAGCTCCTATTTGTCGAAAATGCCTTTTAATTTTATAGTCAATATTTCTATTTTTTATATAACAAAAATAATAATAATAATAATCGATAAATTAAACAGTAATATACACATATTTATGATCAAAATGGGATGAGAAAAAAAAGGACTAAAAAATTATAATAATAATAATAATAAACAAGAAAGAGAAAATATAACAAATAAAATACTGAGTGTTTCCGATTCTCATGGTATGCATAGATTGATTGTTTAATCGCGTTCTTTTGGGTTAAATATTATACAGTTTATTATTATTACTATTATTACTATTATTAAATTCTTTATTTATTATATTTTTTTTAATTATCATTTTTATTATATGTATATATATGTGTGTGCGTGCGTGTGATCGTAAGTTGATAAATATGAAAAATAAATAACAAATTTTCTAGTGAATAAATAATCCTCAACCTTTCTTCACACTAATTGAAATACAACGAATTGCATCTATAAAACTCTTAAGTGCAAGATGCAAGAGGAATACTTCTGGGAGAACATTTTAATTTACTTGGAAATTGGCTGTGTCAGAGTACATGATTTGTATTAATTGAAAGAATGCCCGAGAAGTCACGAGAAGTTTGTATGAATAGTTTAAGAGGTTTTTCGGAATTATAATTAAAGATATTTAGCTAATTAGAAATTTAAGACGAAGATTTTCATTCATTTAGTGAGAATTGTCATTCAGTAAATCACAACTGTCATTTTACTATTTTAATTTTAATTTTGATTACACAGTGACATTTTATTGTTTTAAAAATAATATTATCCGTTCTTTAAAATTCTGTAAAATATTATTTTTAAGGAAGTTTCGTTTTAATAGAATAAAGTAATTAATATTAATGGCTTTCTTCCTAATTTGTTTTTTCCCTTAATACAATATTTCATAAAATTTATACTTTTTAATTGAGTGTTTCTCTATTGATGTATCATTTAATACAGATTAAATAACAACAACAAAATTGAGTATTTATAAATTAAATGTAATCGAGCATTACGTAAATCTAGATTAATGTATAATTTCAAATTGTTCATTAATATGAATATTGGCTGTCACTAACCATTATCGTATTAATAATAATTTCTAATTAATCAAAATTCCAAACCATTATTAACTCACTTCATTGACTGTAGATGGAAAGGAATTACTTTAATATATTTTAGCTCACCTGGAATTTTTGTGTGAGTTTTTAATTTAACATTTAATTCAAAAACATAAAAGATAATAACCGCTAAGATGACTTCTGAATGTTTTAGAAAATTCAATATGACTTTAATAATCCATGAAAAAGTTTTGTTTGTTAACCAAATATTATTTTGGACTTAAAGAGTCAATTTAAAGCTACGGTTCAGCTTACTGAGCAGAATAAATCTGATATATATATATATATATGCTTACTGAGCAGAATATAACTGATATATATATATATATATTTGTTTATTTATTTATTTTAACAAAGATTGCTTATTACCAAATCAATTATAAAATAAAATATAAAATTATTTAATTATAGCGCAAATTACATCATTTCAATTTTTTTTTACAGAATCAAAATCACAAATTTAAAACAAATATTTTAATTTATAATCTAAAAAGGAAATTTAGTAATATCATAAATAATAATTTTTGTCCATGATACTTTAGTTATAGATGTATTTATGCTCTATCAAATTATAAACAATTTAAATAATAATAATAATAATAGTTTTATTAGAATGGATTTACACTGTTGCTGAATTTTAACCCATTTTGTTTCATTCTTTATTAATAATTATTTAGTATTGAATTAATTTCCGAAAAAAATTATCTAGTACAATACTGATAGTTTCCCCTTATGTAATTATTTTAATGCGTGCTTTTTTTTAACTTCTGCATGTCCTTATTTTATTCATTACAACACTCACCATTTATTTTTATCGCTGAGTAAATACAAAATAGTACTTAATGACTAAAAATACTGAATTTTGTCTATAAAAAGTGTTAAAAAGGAAAAGGAGTCGAAAAAAAATACACGATAATTCAAAACTATTAGCATTTTCGGTTAAAATAGCAAACATGAGAAAATAAAACTTCATTGACTATAGAGCTTCTTTTATGAATATCTGTCAAAGAAGTATTTTTTCTTTTTAAATTTACAAAATGAAAATAAACTAGTTGGCATAGGTGGACTCTGCTCAGTTCCCCATCATATGTATGTTCTCGAAAATTTCTTGTACAGGACTTATTATATACATGTTAAGAGAAATGAATTTGACCAAACGCTTGACACAGTGACAGAACGAAATCCTCGACTAATAGGCTACTCACCATTCAGTTCGATATCTTATTCTAATCCATTAATTTATTTTATTGGGATCAAATTCTTAGTTTATTTTCATGCTTTTATTTCCAATGCAACTTTCCCAAAAATGCGTATTTTTTGAAATATCTTCCCATTTTGCTATGTTGATAAAATCTTAAATTTCGAATAAGTTACGAAATTTTCCTATTAGAATATTTGTAGTCAATCATGTTCATACAAGTATCATAAATGTTATTTTGAAATTGTCTGATATATTTATGATCCTTAAAATGGACGTTTATGCTCGATTTTGCCTTATTCTGCCATTTTAAGTAAACGGTAAATTCCAAATAACTTACGTATTTTTTAAATTTGAAAAATCATACTCTATGGTATTCATGTCAGTATCCTAAATAATATTTCGAAAGTGGTTTGACATCTTTACGAGAACATATTGTGGCATACAGCCCTCCTTCCAATTAATTAAAGTTGGCCAGACCTTAATCTCTACACAGAGCAGGTGTGCTGATACTTACAATAGTTTGGCTCCAGTCTGTCTCGAACTGTGACACTAAAGTACAATGAAGATGCCCTGCTATCACCCCCTGATGGTCGTGAGAACAGCGGAGTTTCCGAGGGATTTCTTCGGCCAGACGGGAAGGCGCCCGCCCGCTCAGCGAATGAGGGAGGAGCGCGGGTTGCCATCGAGAGAAAGAGTTTCCCCAGGAGCAGCGCTGGAAGCAGAGAGTCGGGGATTCGTATCTTGTCTTCGGCCAGTGAAGGTCGGAGGGTTTTTTCTTGTCTCGTTTACCAGGAGAGGTAGCGAAACACTTAGTGATTTTTTTGTGTTCCTCTAGGAGCAGAGAACACAGGTCAGCTTATTTTCTGTCACCGGCGAAGATGTGCAGGTCAGCTCGTAACAGACTTTTTACTTTAAATTATCCTAGGACTGGTTTATATCTTTTCTGTACCTGGAACGGTGCAAGTATTGTTTCAGAAAATCGAATTTAGGATCACGGAGATCCACTGAAACTGTTTGTTAAGATCATCAACTCAACTATCGATCCATGCTGTAGCTACTAGCCATTGTATATAATCCTCCAACATCAATATTGTAACTAACGGTTGTACATAGAATCTTGTTTAAATTTTAATTAAATTAATTTTCTTATCAACTTCTGCTGTGACGGGATTTTCTTATTCGCTACCAGAACCCTCGCCCGAAAGTCCGAAACGCCACAGCTATACTAATTTGGTGGCAGCGCTAGAGGGATGTTGTTGGAGAAATACTACACTGCCTGAAGAAGTATGGACGATAGAAACGTGATAGACTCAACGGAAGGATAGACGCAGCGGTGTACGTCGAACCATCAAATCAACGGAGGATACATCTACGTCGCATCGACTAGAATCTCTAAGACAGAGAGGAGAGCCCTCAGCCTGAATTATCCGGAGCCCATCCCGAATTCCATACGGAGTGCCGATCCGAGAGCCCATCATAAGTGCCAGAAGGAAGGACGGAACTCGAGCAACGACAACAAAACAGGGGTGAGTCAAACTTTTCTAGTGAGGCTGTAAAATTTTTGTTATTTAAGGTATTAGAATTAGATGATAAATGTATAAAGTTAAAAGTTATTTAGAAATTTATTAAGGGAGAGTAAACCTTAAATTAACATTGTTTTTGGAAAAATTAAAAATGTGGCATATCACAAATATTAGAAACTCTAAGTAAAAACAGGGATGAATTTAAATTATAGGTAAATTTAATTTAAATATAACTCATATTTGTTTAGTTTGGAAAAATATTAATTGATTTGCACATATTTGATTATCTTGTTTTAAATGAGAAAGATTATATTTGAAAACAGATATTATTGGAGAAAACAAAAAGGGTGTTAAAATATCTTGAGAAAGATAACACAGTAATTTCATATTGTTTTGTGTAATTTATGAAAATTAAAAGTGAATCAAATAAGTTACGGAAAGAGGTTTCTTTCCTGGAAAGGGTTGTGATTTCAAATATTTCAAATTTAATGTGTAGAATTGAATATTAAGTTTTAATTATTGGAATCGTGTTGTATTGGAATTTTATATACCCCAAAAATTTGCAAAATTGAATTATAGGTTTTATTAGTGTAATTTTGTATATGTATTTTTTGGAATTGGGTAAAATTGTAAGAATTGTGTAAAATTGTTAGGAATTGTGTAAAAGTGTTAGGTATTGTGTAGAAATTTTTTTTGGGAATTGTGTAAGATTAAATTGTGAATTTAGAATTAGGTAAACATGTCAGAATTAGGGCAGTATAGGAAAGCGGAACTGCAAGAGCTCGCAGTCGAATTCGGAGTGATTGTTGAAACTTCGGATAGGATAAGTGATATCATAGGGAAAATTCAAAAGTCTCCAGTTTATGATAAAGACCTAGCCCTATCTCAAATTAAGTTAATACGGAAGGATATCTTAGAAAGAAAGGCGGAAGAGAAAAGGAACCAGGAAAAGATTGCGGAAAGGGAGGCTGAAGAGAAAAAAATCGCTGAAAGAGAAGCGGAAAGGAAACATGAATTAGAGTTAGAAAAACTTAAAATAGCCCAACATTCAGAAATAGTAAGTCTAGCTTCGACTCGTAGCGAACGCCCCAGCCGACAATCATTAAAATCGGTTATGCAAAAATTTGAACCGGAGAAATCGGACATGGCATTATTTCTTGCGTTATTCCAAAGACAAGCTAGGAAGTTAGAAATAGATGACGAGGATCTAGTGACTAATTTATTAGCTTTATTGCCCGTAGAAATCGCGGAATTAATCTTAAAAGAACCCCAAGAAATTAGTGACGATTTTCAGAAAGTCAAACAAAGCAGATCGATTTAAATTAAGTCCGGAAAATTTTAGAATTAAATTTTTGCAACACCAAAAACAACCGGGAACTCTTTGGCATGATCTAGCTTACGTGTCTCGATATTGCCCCTCATAAAATAATTTCTAATGAGCAATTAAACGGGGAAACCGTGTGGGTTAAGGCAGCTTTAGCCAACGAAGTGAGATGTCTACCCATAGCCAATATTGAATTAGAAATTGAGGGAATAGGGTTAATTAATACGAAAGCCGTGGTAGCGGATAAGGAAGTTCTCATGGATTATTATTTACTGGGAAATGAGACGCAGAAATTAATCGAGAGAAAAAAACAAAAACCCGAATTAATCCATGCAGTCGAAACGCGAGCGAAAAGGCGTAAAAACGAAACTGTGCCAAAAACCAGTCTGGCGAGTGAAAGCGCGGGGAATGATCAGGGAGAGGCAGAAATGTCGCCAGAGAGCGAGCCTACGGAAAATCAGGGTACGGAAGAATCAATTTTCCTCCCCGAGTTAGAGGAGGATAGGATCACCGCTCTGGCGCACGTTGGGAAAAACGAGTTTCGCCAAGAGCAGGAAAAAGATGAAAGCCTGACGGAGTTGTGGGCGCGCGCGAAAGAGGAGAAATCGAATTTAACAATAGATCAAGGTTTGCTGTACAAAATTGCTACAGATCACAGAGGGGAAAAAAGACGTCAGCTAATTATTCCGCGGAAATATAGGAATGACATTTTGAATCTTTGTCACAGTTTAATATCCGGTCATGTGGCCATGACTAAAACTAAGGATAAATTGTTGCGATATTTTTTCTGGCCAAATATCATTAAAGAGGCTGAAGCCTATGTAAAATCGTGTGATCCTCGTCAGAAAATTGGGAAGGCAGGAGAGCAAAAAAAGGCCCCTCTTAAACTTGCTCCCATTATTACTGCAATTTTTACGCATATAAACTGCGATATTGTGGGACCACTCCCACCTTCGAAAAATCAAAATAAATATATGCTCACGGCTATGTGCTTAGCGTCGAGGTATCCAGAGGCTATCCCGATACCCGATGCAAGGTCGGAAACAGTGATCGACGCGTTAATGATAGTATTTAGTAGAATGGGATTTCCGAAAGTAATCCAAACAGACTTAGGGACTTGTTTTATGAGTAACTTAACCTCAACTTTCTTAGAAAAATTTGGAATTAAAATAACTCACAGTAGTGTGCACCACCCACAGACAAATTGCATTGAGCGTTGGCATCGTTCAGTTAAACGGTTATTGAAGGTAATCTGTTTAGAAAGTGGAGAAAGTTGGGAGAGGAGTTTACCCTATGCTTTGTTAGCTTTGCGGACGGTAACACATGAATCAACGGGATTCAGCCCAGCCGAGTTGGTTCATGGGAGAAATCTGCGAACCCCGGAAACCCTGCTATTTGAGAAATGGACAGAGCAGGAAGAGGAGCAAAACACAGTGACGGAGTATGTTTTCGAATTGATAAACAGACTACAAAGGTGTCAAGAGCTCGCAGGGGAGCAGATGGAGGAAAAAAGGGACAAACGCAAAATCTGGTATGACAGAAATGCGGTAAATCGGAAATTTAATCCCGGGGACAAAGTGCTGGTTTTAGCCACAAGTAAACCCAATAAATCATCCGTATCATGGATAGGGCCAGGCACTATTGAGAGTCAAATGTCAGAGACTAATTATATTGTAAATGTACCGGACAGGCGCGAAAAGTCGCAAATTTATCATGTCAATTTACTAAAACCTTACGTGCAGAGAGCAGAAATCGTAAATGTATTAATAGAGGAAAATTGGGATAATAAAACGACGGAGGCAGACTTAGAAATACCTTATCCTATAACTGACCCAGAAGAATTTGACCTCAATATGGTAATTAGGGACAGTAATTTAAGAAGTCGTTGCACAAAAGCCCAACAGGAGCAATTAGGAGCATTACTAATTAAACACAAGAAAGTGTTTTCCAATATTCCTGGCCGAACGAATTTAATTGAACATGATATTGAATTGACTAGTGATAAACCCGTTAGAATGAAGCCATATAGGACGTCACCTCGACAAACCGACATCCTGAAATCCGAAATCCAGCGTATGTTAGAATTGGGCATAATTAAGGAAGGGGAGTCAGATTATACTGTGAAATTGCATAATAAGACGCTAAATCGACATCCATCTTTGTGGAAAAGAAAGAACTGCGATCTGTTTCCACTTTTACTGTAATATAGTACAAAAAGTAGCACGTAAATATATATATATATAGAGAGAGAGAGAAGTTCTGGTCTGCAATAATCAAAAATAACTCATCTTCTTTTTTTTTAAACCCTTACTTAATATTTTTTTTTATAAATAATAGACAATTTAGGATCAGTTATTTGTTTAGCTACAAATGTATTGTTTCAAAATTTCCAAAGGGGGGATCTCTATTATCACTATTACCCGAAACAAGAAAATTACTTAGTTATTTTTGTTAAAAAGACTAAGTAGACATGAAAATTTGATTTATTGAATTCGTGTCATTTGTACAAAAGGAAGAGGTTGAGAACTGAAAATTAATTCCGGATTAGTTTTTAAATTCTGTTGATTGTTTGAGAAATTAGATTTTGATAAGTAATCCGCGAAAATATTTGTTTGGGCCAGGTAGTTCAAATTCAAATGAGTATTTAGATTATTCCAATAACCATTTCATTGTTAAATCAGCCGGAATAGTTGGTTTTTTATCTTACTTCAATGGCGCACTTTCAGATAAAATAATAAACTTTCTATTATATAATATTTAAATGCCTGCAATAGAAATATTTGACACATCAGTATTCAGAAAGAATGTTTTGTTCCAATCGGGTAATCTCATCATAAGTAGGTTAAAAAAAAAATTAATAAATAATTATTATTATCTTGTAATTTCGCAACGATATCCTGATGATGTTTTTTCCAAACAATTTTTTTTTCCTAGGTTTAGTTAAGTCAATAAGCGGTTGAATTAATAAAAAAAAAAAAAAAAAAAAAAAGAAAAAAAAAAATGCGAATAAGAGACATATAAAAGGTTACAACCCTATAAAGCAATATGAAATGTATTATGATGTAGTTTTGGTTTGCAAAGAAAGTGGGGAAATCTATTTAATTAATTGAGTGAATTAATTTAATTTCCAATATACATTTTGATTATATTATTATACTTCTCTCTATCTCTCTCTTTATATAGTGTAAAATTAATCTAACATTTTATAAAACATATGTGTGTGTGATACACTATTACACAGTAAGCCTGAACTACGAATTCTCGCCAATTTGGTTGTGAAAATCAACTCCAAGACCGAAATCTACGTTAGCGAAAAATTGACGACTTGGTAAAATTAGCGATAACATAAACAAATAAAAACAGTGCAATTATAAAAGCTATATATATATAACTAATGTTTATAATAGAAATATTTATTTATTTTAATTTTGTATTTATATATATATATATTTTTTTTCTTTTTTCCTTTATTTATTTGAGAAAAGAAAGATAGATTTGAAGATTAGCTTTTTAATATTACCATCATTATTTCTGTTTAAAATTATTTTTCTAAAAGAAGTTCAAAAGAGCTAAAAAAAAGTGAAGGAAATCGTTATTTTTTAAATTTAGTTGAAAAATTTCCACAAAAATAAATACGATCACTACAGTTAAATGTTTGAATGATGTTATAACAAAACAGAGTCAAAAATAAAGTTTTTCAAAATGTACATTTTTCAAAAGCCTGCCATATACATATTTACTTTTGCCTTCCACTGTTGAAATTTATTTCTGAATATTCTGTCATACTATTTAAAAGCTATATGAATTATCCTTGAGTGACTCAAAATTTCATACTTCAGATAATTTGAAGCTCAAAATCTTCATTCTTTAAAACTATTTTAATTCATGCATAAATCAGATAAAAGCAGATTAGAATACTTTTATTTATTTAATTTTAAGTATTTATATAGGTATATATATATATATATATATATATATATATATATATATATATATATATATATATATATATATATATATATATATATATATATATATATATATATGTGTGTGTGTGTGTGTGTGTGTGTGTTTAATAAAAAATTATTAATTATAAATTTTAGAAGAAAGCTGAAAAGGTTAAATATCCATAAAAATATCATTTTCAAGGAATATGGACTGTTCATAAAATTGTTATTTCGTCATATATGATCGGTTTAAAAGAATTTAAAATTTCGTATAAAATGAAATTTATTATATAATTATCAATATTTTAAAAATTATTGTAATATAATGCAGGACATTGTTCTACAATATTTTAGTATTATCTTTAAGATTTTTAAGAAATACTATGTTAGCAAATCTATTCTATTTATTGATATTGTTAAACATATATAATATCGAAGGTTTTTTTTTTTTTTTTTTATTGTTTGACGCACTGTCATAAACAATAAATGTATACAAAAGTCTTCATTTGAATTTTCAAATAATAATAATAATAATAATAATAATAATTTTATTTAGAATAAAACGTAATTTTGTTTTATCTGTGAGAATATATATGTAAAGAAGCATATATTTTTAAATACACATCATTCAGTTTTTTAGTAATATAGATAAAATCTAAAAACATTTAATGGTTTAGATTTTATAAGACGAAGTAGTGAGGTTCACTTGTGCATACTTCAGAACTGAAGAAAATAATAATGCCAAACATACCTATTATAAAGTTTCTAATCATTTGAAGCAGTAATGAAAATGATTTACTTTTTTCGGCCATGCTTTTTTCAATCTATTTTAAGATTGTTCATAAACCAATAATTTATTTCATAAATTTGCATTGCTGTGTGATTAATATACTGATATAAAAAATTAGACCCAGTAAAGCTTTTTAAAGCCACATCATTCAGCATTTTAGTAATTTATTAAAAATCTAAACACATTTAATAGTTTATATTTTATAAAGCAGTGAAGAAAAAGCCCCTTATCTGTACCTCAGAATTCTAGAGTCATATAATTCATGAAGACATAATATATATTTCGGTTCAGTTTGACTCTGCTTAGTTTCCAATCATATATTTGTCCCATAGATTACTACAATTAATGTCTCATAAATTGTTACATATTATAACCATGTTAAAAGCAATGAAATCTACAGGTAAACCTTCGAAATTACAGGCTAAAATAGCCCAAACGTTAAACAGTCCTTTTCTCTACCCTATATTGAAAATTAATTTATTTACAATCTGTTTTTTATTATTTTATTTTTTATTATTTTTATTTATTTACTTTGTATGCAATCACATTCTATTTTGAAAGCAATGATCCTCATAATGCAATATTACAATGAAATATTGCTGTACTCTACAATTTTACGGCTATTTAATCCGAATTACCTAATAAACGATCAAAGTAGAAAAGTGATTTGCAATAATTTCCATGCCAGTAATGTAAATAATGAGTAAAAATGGGACCAACATTATTATGATAAAACAATGATTAAAAATACCGTTTAAACAAAATTTTCCGAGTTATCCCAAATAATTAAAATTTCATATTTCGACTAACTTACATAGATTTTTTTTTTCAGTTAAATATCAAAATTAATTAAGTTCGTTTTTTGTGCAACAATAAATATTCGTATTTATAATAGAATAATCCTCATAATGCATATTTATGAAAGTTGTTAAATTGGCATGTACTTTTAAGTAAATGTGAATTTCGAATAACTTAGGATTTTTTTTTAATGTAAAATGTTGAAAATTAAAAGTTCTTATCAAAATTTAAATTTTAAAATTAATCAGACTGTTGTAAAAATAGAAGGTTCTTAAAATCCCTGTTTTTCGGAAATATTCATTATTCTACCAAGATAAGAAAACAAAAAAACGCCAATAGCATCCAAAGTTCGTTGATCTTCGCAACTCATTAGATTTCTTATCTGTATAATAATCGACATTTTGCTACTGTTCGATTTCTTAACATAAAACATTTTATATATAATATCTACACAGACTAAATAAATACTGATTAACAGTCTGATACGAAAAATATTTTAGTGATAATATCGACACAGACTAACTACTTATCAGAGTCTGACAAACTAATAGAGTACTTCCATGTATCATGTTCGACATTGTACTACTGGTTCGATTTCTTTACGATAAAATATTTTAGAGTAAATTTCTGCACAGACTAACTAATTACTGACTAACAGTCTGATCAACTAACAAATTCATTTAATTATAGATGGATGCCACATGTGATTTTGTGATTTTGAAATTTCTCATTCTGAAAACCTAAAGAATCTGAGGTCGAAAAATTTCGGGAATATTTTCTACATATTTTTGTATGATGGGGAGCTCAAAAATCAATTCACCTTCACCGCATTTCTTTTTAATAGAACCACAAAGACATTAATTTCAGTTGGTGTATACTTTCAAAACATATTTCCTTAATATTTAGTACTAGCTATTGGAAAGAAATTGAGATTGCTGTTTAGGTTGTAAACAATAATAAAACTCATCCAATGCGAAAAGACTGAATGAAAAGAGAGATAAAAAAAAAAAAAAAAAGACAAACAATTGGAAACATTTGAATAATCAAAAATCTTGCAACTGTTGTCTATTCGGTCATTGCAGTAACATTTTGGTATCCATTGAGTCTACAGCAATGTCCTATATGCATGATAATCTTGGCGGTAAACACACTTTCGATGATGTCAAAAACAGGATTACGTTGGTCAGTTTCTCCCGGCGTTTATTCATAATATCTTCTTTTAGTTGGCCTAGAATGTTCGCATAATACTGCCAGTTATACTGGAGATCTGATGTAAGATGTCAACCACTGAAATCCCACCTTTGTCCCAGAAAACGGAAGACATGATTTTTTGGCCGTGTTCTAGGTGCGAAACATCTTCGGCCACGGGGAACCCTTCTGGCACCATTCATTTCATTGTTCCTTTGTTTCAGGGTTATAAAGGTCGAGTCTATCATTGAACCTACTGAATTGACCATCTGTATAGTAGTCTCTGCGTTAAACACACCTTCAATGTTGTATTCCGACGCAAATTCCTTGGCAAATGCGTAAAATGCAAAGAAGGAGTGTGATAACGTTAGAGTAATTAAGATATAAAATTTATTTTCGAAAAATATAAAATTGCATGTTTTAAAGCGTATAATTGTTCGAACCCAAACAGGAATTGCAATCTGTAATTATTATATGATAGTACAGAATTATTAAATATGTTATATGGTTTAAATTTTAATATAAAATGCATGAATGAAAAATTATTTTCGTTTGGTGTATACTTTCAAAGCGTAATGGTTAATATTTAATACTTGCTTTTTGAAAAAAAAAAAAAAAAAAAAAAAAAATGCGATTCCAGTTTAGGTTAAAACTATAACAAAACTCAACCAATTCCAAAAGGGCAAAATAAAAGAGAGATAGAAGAAAAAGAAGACAAACGATTGCAAAAACTTGAAGGGTCGAGAATCGTATAACCGTTGCCCATTCATTCTTTGCACTCACATTTTGGTTACTGCTAAGTTTACGGGAGTGTTCTATCTATATGGTAATCTGCTTCTTCAAAATAAACGCACCTTCAATGATGTATTCCCACAAAACTTCCTTGGTAAATGCGTAAAATGTAAAACAGGGGTATAAACACGTTAGAGTAACTTTCTTACAAATTTAAATAGATTTTACGGCTGTCAGTTAAATAATATATACGATGGGAGGCTAAAAAGTTCCTTTCTTTAGCAACACAGAAAAAGTCAAAGTTACGAAATTATATATTTATTCAACATAGAATCCCTGTATACTGATACACAATTTATACAGCTTTGTTCAGTTAATAGGAGATCATTAAAATAAAATGCATTTGTTTGTTCCTGAAAATATGTCTTCGAAACTTTTTTTTTCGTAAGGAAACAGAAAATAATCAGAAAAGGCTCGGTCAGATGAATAAAGAGTATGGTAGACTAATTCAAAACGATGGGTATTTCAAATTTGTCCAATTAGTTTATCTCAAAATACGTTGGAAGTTTCCTCAGGTGCACTGTCATGCCAAAACAGGATTTCTCTGGTCAACTTTTCCGGGCGTTTCTTCGTAATTGCTTCTTTTATTTGGGCTAGATGGTTCGTATAATACTGACTAGTTTTACTGGAGCCCTGAGGTAAGACGTTTGAGGTTTTGGCCTATTCCAGGGTGCGGAACCCCTTCCCGTGTTGCACGATTATTTTGATTGTTTCTTTGTTTAGAATCATAAATGTAGAGCTATGCTTCGTCTTCTTTCACTAACTTAGACAAAGAGTAATGTGAAGCTTCAAAATGGTCTAAAATAGTTTTAGATGTTACAACACGTTCCTGCTTCTGACCATCGTTCAAACAATTTGGGACAGATAAAAATAACATTTAGAAAAAATAAGAAAGGCTTGATATTTGTGCAGCTAAATATCAAGATAAATTTGCTATTATATTTATTCTTCTATTTAAACACGAAAGGGGCTTAACCAGGAACTTTCCAGCCTCCCCTCGTATATTTTTATATTTTTATATTTTATGTATATTTAAATATATGTACCTAATTCACGTTTTAATGGTTTTATAATGGCATTTTGCTAAAACTTTTAAGCCATTATTATAGTTAAAACAATTTTATTACAAGCCATTATTATAGATAAAAGCCTTAACAAAGCCTTATATTTAAGAAAACGATATATGTATACATAAATTCGTGTAGTGAAACATTTTAATACGCCGCAGATATAAATACACAGTTTTTTTTTTTTTTTGCTATGTTTCACAACAATATTGAGTCAGCCTACTTGAAACAATTATACAAAGAAATGTTATCAGCTGTAACCGTGTAACTTTGCACGTTATGCTACGGTTACACAGGTACAGCTGGTAACATTCATTTTCATGGGAATAGCAAGAAATTAAAACTTCTTCACACACCATAAATTTTAGATCAGCACAACCGGTTTCGAAAGGACGTAGCCTTTCTTCATCAGGTGCAAACACGTGCAACTGCCTTGGAGGCAAAAGCAAGACTGTATGTACAGGCAAAAGCAAGACTGGCAAAAGCAAGACTGTATTATTATGTCTTGCTTTTGCCTCCAAGGCAGTTGCACGTGTTTGCACCTGATGAAGGAAGGCTACGTCCTTTCGAAACCGGTTGTGCTGATCTAAAATTTATGGTGTGTGAAGAAGTTTTAATTTCTTGCTATTGTCTGTACGCCTGTTTTTGAATTTATTTTTGATTCATTTTCATGGTTGTAGTATTTCTCTAGAACTCTAAGCTGTCTCTTTAAGCTGTCTCAATGTTGTTATGTAATATTACGCAAATTTTTCTACCGCGCACTTGTAATTTTCATGATATTTTAATAATGTTTTTCGAAAACTCTTTAGCCACTATTGCATGTAAAACAATTTTATTGCAAGGGCTTAAATTTAAGAAAATGTATACATAAACAGGTGTAGTGAAACATTTTATAATTCACAAAATATATATATATATATATTCAAATGCGTAATAATAATTATATATATTTCGTACGGTTTATTTAACAAGGCATATGACTTGTTTATCTTGTTTAACGTAGTCTTTCTAAGAGAAAAAAATAAATAAATCTTTAATTAAATATACATTCTAAATGAAATTACGAAATTCTAAATTACTTTCAAAAGTATTACAATTTGCCCACCTGTCATACTAATTTGCGTGATGCATTTCACACTAATTATATTTTATTCAAATAAAGTTTTGAGTATAAGAATGTTTTATTTAAAACAATTACTTTTATACATGAAATGGAATTTATTTAACAAGTCACACAATCTTTCAAAAACTATTATGTAAAGAGAAATTTGTTGCATTAAAATCAAGAAAAGTAAAAGTAAATATAACATGAATGTGAAAAGGTACGCATTTTCATTTATTGTATTTGAAATAACATTTAAATTACACTAGCCACATTTTCAACTTAGAGGTAATGATTATACTTCTTAAAGGTAAAGTTATTATTATATCTTAAACTTTTAAATACGGAAGAACCAAGTGAATATTATGTTTTGTTCATGCACTAAATAAATAAATATATATTTAAAACGAATTATATTTTTTGTTATAGGTAAAAAGTAAATTAACATTGTTATAATTTTTTTTTTTGTGTGACAATTGTCTCCAAAATTTGAGAAAACTAAATTTAAATTTGTTTTTTATTTCTACAAAAAATATTACAAATAATGCTAACGTATGTACTATACTGGATGAGTTTATTATGACACTAGCCTTCCTCGAGCGGACCGTCAGCGTGATAGTACCTACCCCTAATAGCACACTTGCCCACAGAACATCCTGAGGAGATCCATAGAATTTTACTTTTATCCACATGACATCCTGGGGATGATTACGGAGAAGGTGTGCTGCTGAGGACATATCTAATATGATTTTTAGAAAAATCTTTTTAATAAAATCACTTGAAATTTTCAGTTTCACTCCCTCTTTTTTATTTAGTATTATTATTATTATTATTATTAAAAGCGATTTAAATCGTTGACATTTGCATTATAATTTCAATCTTATAAAATATATTTTTTTTTTCGCTGCTAAAATAAAAATTCTTAGCATTAAATTATTATTATATTAAAAAATCAATTATTTCCTAAAATTTGACGGAATTAAATTGTCATATCATCATACATATGTGAAATTCAATAATTAATAAATGTATCTATAAAATAAATAAATGAATATAGAGAAATAACGTTAATTTCATTTAAAATGAATGAAAAATATAAAAAATAAACTGATGATTGTAAAAATTGCAACACCATGAAAGAACTCGTATATCAGAATAATATTTATTCGGCACATACATTATAGTAGGAAGAACAATTGATTAAAATTTCAGGAAATTTGGAGTAATATGTACTGAGAAAACAGTACATAAATCAGCGACCTCTGTCAACAATAGCAGCACTTAACTGCCTAGGCATTAAATCAAACAGCGATTTGATGACATGTACGTGTTGAGCTCTTCATGAAGCTTCAACACGATGCCACAATTCATTGATCGTAGTTACTGGTGAGTGGTGTGGGGGGGCAGTCGCTTTTCAACGATTAAACAGTCACTTCCATTGGTGCGAGATCAGGAAAACGCGCTGGCTAGAACAACTGTCGAACATATTCTGCATCAAGAAATGTCCAGACAATACGAATAACATGCGGTTGTCCATTGTCCTGCTAAAATATAGCTCTTCGGAGGCCTTGAGGTCCGAGCGACGGGCCTTAACTCGTCAGAAATGTAACGGCTGGTATTCAGAGTGGCGGTAATAAAAACAAGAGGTTATCGAAACATTTATCCTGTGGTACCGTATACCATCACTCCAGGTGGTGACGCAGTATCTGGCTACAGAAAGTTTGATTACCCTCAAAACTGCATCACTGATATGAGCGCTCTTAATATGTGATCAATGACGAACCTGAACGCAGGAATGGCGTGAAATCAACTTTAAGACAAATCACATTCCTGTTTACAGCACCAAGATTGCCTTATCCGTATTTAACGGCATCGTGAATAATGCACATTGGTAGTTGGGATTCGCCATCATCACGCTGTCCATCAGCTGCAGTGATGGTATTGGGTCCCATTGGATAACCGTTTCGATTACGTCTCGTACACATTCCCGGCACTATGAACAGCAAACATTAAATTTCTGGTGAGTTAAAGCCCTATATTCAAGGTCTGCGTAGCGAAACATTTAAGCAGGATAATGCATGACCGCAAGTTGTCTGTATTGTTCAGTCCTTCCTTTTTACAGAATGTGTTTAACCGTTGCTCCAGCCAGCGCATTTTCCTGATCTCGCACACATGAAAATGACTGTTTAATTATTGGAAAGCGACTGGCCCTCCACCACTCACCAGTAAGTACGGTCTATGAACTGTGGCATCCTATCGAAGCTTCATGAAGTGCTGTACCCGAAAATGTCATTCAATCGCTGTTCCATCCAATGCCTAGGCAGAGAAGTGTAGTTATTGCTACCAGAGGTCGATGTTTTATGTACTTACTGTTTTCTCAGGATATATTACTCAAAACTTTCCGAAAATTTAATCAATTACTCTTACTACCATAATGTATGTGCCCAAGAAATAGCATTCTTATACTCGCATTCCTTCATGGTGTTACAATTTTCAAAAGCAGCAGTGTATTAATAATAGAAGGCGACGCTACACCGTCTTGCAAATATCCACTATTAAATGCGAAGTCTAGTAGCAGCTAGTAGATCTCGCAAAAAAATGAAAACTAGTAACAAGCTTTATTTTTTTTTCGACATATACTTACAAATATGTAATTTTGAGTTTATATTTCAATACAAAATGTTTTTTTTTTTTTTCAATCTTTTTATGAAAATGTGCATTTTAAGTGTAATATATTAATTTTTTGTAGCCGAAATCACTAATAATCGCTTTTTCTGTAGCAGCTGAATTTTCTCTTTAAGTCTGGATAGACCAATCAAATAATACCTTACGTCAGCATCGTATCGTTTCGAGAAAATTTAGTCGTATCTGGTCCCCGTTAGAGAAATATTATATTAGTTTAGAAGTTCTGCTGGGTGCCTCAAGGAATGTTCGTTGGAAATTAGTAAGTGGGGAGTTGCGAAGAAATTGAGTTCATTTGAGTCATAACTCCAACATATAAAGACATTCGGAATTTGATCGCTAGTCTTTCAGAGTTTTGAAGAAAAATTCTGGGAAAAGTTTGTATGGTTAAACTTTAAAATGAAGTAGATTTATTGGAAATTATGAAACCTAAAAATGTAAATTAATTTTCCAGTGTTTAAGAAGTCATGTTTAACAATGGAAAGTCAGGAGTGGTCATTTTGACGGCAACTGAAATTTAAATGCTTGTATTTCACTTAAATGTTCTATACCGATTTCTAAATCGTTTATTGACTTTTTTTTATTATTATTCTAAAAGATTGTATCGCACAAATAGGGGAGAAACGTGTGTTATAGACCCCCTAAGCAAGAACGCTCATAAGCCTTAAATTATTAAAATAAAAAGATTTAATTTGGTGGCTGCTCATTACAATTGCATACTTACATAGTTTAAACTTAGTAAAGTACTCTGAGAACTATTAATAATTGCAGAAAATAATTATTTTATTTACGTATCGGTGGTCCATATTACACGAACGTATGTGTAATATGGATCAAGTGGTCCATAGTGGTCCTTCCCGTTCCTCAACAGTTGACACACTTGAAATTGTGAAACGAACTGTCCAGCATGTTCCCTCACACACTTGTACATCTCTTGGGAATAGTAGAAATGGACGAAAAAAATAGTTAATGGACGAATAAAAAGGGGTGGTCTAAAAGTTATATCCAATGGGTAGTGTGAAAAAGAAGTGATAATTTGATTACCTCTGCTTCCCTGGCTTATTCTAGAGCTTCAAGATTTTGAGTATGTGACGTATGTACGCCTAGCATTAACAAAATGTCTCTGTTTTTATTATGCACTACTGGTCCATATTACACAACACAGCATGTTCATATTACACGCGTAAACAGAGCAACGTGGTTTCCAATAGAAAATCGCTATGCATATTATGTCCATGAAACGCATGTCTAAATTGTTCATAAAATAAGTACATTTGCTACTATTAACACGAAAATTATATTACAATTACCTAACAGTAGTAAGTAAAACTTTCATTTTAACATACTTGTTACATCAGTGATCATATAAATCTAAAACTCAATTTCATAATGGTCTAAATACAAGTACGCACGTAACACTCCATGGTTTGTGTAACAATAATATTCACTAAAGGCAATGAGATGATTTCACCATCTAGTGTTGAACATACAAATTTCCTGATGGTCCGTATTACACGATGGTCCATAATACTCGGTTCTCCCCTATTATATTTTTTTTTCACAATGTTATCAGCGCTACATATGTGTATAGCGGTCAATTTGCTCACTGAACAAATATACCTTGATATTACTTTTCTCTTTCACTTTTTTGTGTACAAACTATTTGTTTTGCTTTTCGGAAGAACTGGAATACGATTATTTTCCATGCCTTTTGAAAATTGTTCCCTTTGTTATAAATCAGAAAATGATGAAACGGCAGTTGAATAATTGTAACCAAATAAGGCATGCTTCCCATTCGTACAGTAGATATGCCGCAAAAACAGGATAAATTCGGGATTAAATTTTGCCAAGAGTGGTCGTTACATCAAAATATTTATTAAATGTTTTTTTCATATTTAGGAAAAAAGTAAAATAGCCCCATTGAAGATACTTTAGGGAAAAATACAGTTTTTGTCTAGCACAGCCTTTATAAAATGCTGGAAGGAACATAGCAACATATATATATATATATATATATATATTGTTAAAATTAACTACAGTTTTAAGAAATAAAGGACTCGGAATCGTAGGTATTGTGAAACGTGCAAAGATATAAGCAACCAAATCCCCCAAGCTCTTTAAGAGACAAATATATTCAAACAAGATTCTCACTCACGATAATATCTCTTTCACGTCATATCAAGGAAACCAAAAGTACAAAAATGTACTGTAGTGAAACAGTTTACATAAATACCCAAAATTGATGGCAATGAAGAAAAATACCAACTGTATGGATAATGTTGACCAGATTGCAAAACATTTTCTACCAAATACTCTTCTTTCTTCACGATGGCCTGTGCACGTTTACATTTTCCTTTTTTTTATGATTTTGATCTAACAGTTATAATTGATTGCATTATTTATAAAGGAACTACTGGCAGGGATATGAAGCGTCATGATTTAATTTGAATTTCGCTGATGAATTGCGTACAAAATATGTCTCCCCCTAAGACATCTTCACTATCAAATTTCACTTAAAGTACAGGTGATGCCGCAATGATATCAAGCAGTAAACGCAAACAAAGCCAAATAAATAGATTCCAAAATAAAACTTACACTTTTGTAAGGCTTGCAAGAAGCCAGTTTGTCACACTTGCATTACGAAAGATATAAAACAAAGTATTTTTGAAAATTGTAACACGAAATAATGTAAGCCATTTCATACTGTAGGTACGTGCATTTTAAAATGCAATTATGTGATATAAACGAAAGATGTTGCAAATCAAAGTAATTTACATTGTGTTGTGAGCCTTATTTTTCATTTAACCTTATTTTATATATACCATTATGTTAAAAAAAAAAAAAAAATATTATAAAGTTTGTACTTTCAAAAAAAAAAATATATATATATTTTTAATTCATAAAATAAGAGCATCGTAATAAATAATTTACTTACTAAATATACTTATAAAACCTGTTTCAACAACAACAAAAAGTCTTCAAAAACACGTTTTTTTTTTTTTTTTTTTTTTTTTGTTACTGTTATTGTTGTTTCTTCATTTTAGAAAAGCAGTCAAAATGACCACTTATTGTCCTTCTAGGTATACGGAAACTACCGTCTTTCTAGCATTAAAACAATTCAGAATTTTATATTGAGTATAGTCCAATTTGAATCGAATGAGTTCATTGCGATTACAGTTGCGTTCAGCACAGTGTATTCAGCCCAGTGTGTTCAGCACAGTAATTTATTATCTTACACTTAGACATTTAAATGCACATTAAGATTACTAGTGTTCTCTACACCCAGACAAAGTAGTCCCGTATCACCCCCCCACACACACACACACACGCAGATCTGAAGGCATGAAATAAGCAACTAGTTGCATTTAATTTAGCCTCTGTACTTCATTACCTAATTTTGCATCTGGAATGGAGATCATTGGATATGTCTCACAAGGACAAACTTCTCAGTGCTAGTTATTTAATTTTAACTCTCGAGAGTAAGTTTTCAAATACATATATATATATATGTGTGTGTGTGTGTGTGTGTGTGTGTGTGTATGTGTGTGTTTGTGTGTATTTATATACATACATTATTTTTACAGAGATAATGCACATTTAGTTATTTTAAAAAGTTTCAAGAAGATATTTCATAATTCTGTAACAATGGTTAGTAGAAATTATCCAACATCGTTTCGTAGCGTATCTTGTCAATTTTCAAAGAATAGCTAGATTTTTTTTTTCTGAAACTTGTTCTTGATTTATCGAAATAGTATAATAATTTTTGATGAACAATCGTTCTTCACAGTAAATAATTATACTCCTGCTCAAAAGTTTAGCAAGATTTGCAAATGACCACTTTTTCTCAATTTAAAAACATATCTCTCAATTAACGGCCCTCTTCACTTACCGTCGCCGGTAGCTCGAGCCAATGTTCTTCTGTGGGGAAATTTTCTATACAAATAACTTATTAACTAATACATATTTTTAAATTCTGTTTTCACATTCGTTAAATTCCCAACTGTTAAATTGACGGACCTTTTTTAAAAAAGTATTTTTTTATTTTTTAATATTTTCTTTTGAAATTGCAGAATGAAAAAAAAAAAAAAATCACACATTGAAAATTCGTATTTTGCAGCTTCGAAGTAAAATATAAAAAAATAATTTTTTAAAAAAGGTCCGTCAATTTAAAAGCTGGGAATTTTCATAATGTGAAAGCAGAATTTAAAAATATGTATTACTTAATAAGTTATTTGTAAAGAAAAATTTCCTATTGAATAACATTAGCTTCGGCTTACAGCGGCGGTGAGTGAAGAGCCCTTAAACGTTTTCAAACATTGGCTATTTAAAGAACTAGGTCTTCATCGTGTTTTTCAGATAAGATTGGTTTAAGAAAACATTTAATGTGCCGGTAACAATTTCAGCAATATCAATAATGTCTGTGATCAACCAGTATCGTAAAGTAAAAGAAATTATATGTAAATTTAGGATATGTTAATATATACCCAGTATAATTTGTGGATTAATTTGTGTGACAATAGCATATTAAATAAAGGAGATGTAAGCATTTATTTTAAAACTCCCTTAAAAATCAGTATTTTTTTTTTTTTTTTTTTTTTTTTTTTTTATTTATAATAAACAGAATTTTCAAAGAAAATTATTTTCACTTTTAGATATACATATATAAAAAAAAAAAAAAAAAAAAAACACTTTTAAAACAATATACTCCAGTCGGAATACAAACATCTTAAATATCTCATAAACATGAGATATTTATTCTCTCATTTTCATGAAAAACTCATTCACAGCGCATATGCGAAAGACAGAAAAGTTTTCATTAAATAGGTTGAAAGTAAGGTATATTGGACTACTTTTATCAAAAGTTCGTTTGAACTGAGTAAAAATTAAGCAAATTATCGGTTAAAGAACGGATTAGATTATACGTGTTTTCCAGAGTTGAAAATTTCATAAGGATTTTTTCACAAGGCACGATATTAATTTGAAGAATCAATTATTTACACCACATTGCAAAAGTTCATTTTCGTGAAAAACTCCTTATGGTCTCACAAATCTTATTAAATAAACAAAAATATATTAGAGTTGCAAGCTCATTTTTTTTCACAATAAATTACTTTCGGAGCATCGTTGAAGTAATTGGATCTAAGTAATTACGCGGCAAGTGGAAACCCCCTTATGAAATCTTCAACTCTGAAAAATACTTAAAATCTAGCTCGTTCTTCTGTCGACAATTTTATTAATTTTTGCTTTGTTCAAACGCACTTTTGACAAAAGTTGCCCAATATATCTAGCTTTTAATCTACTTAATAAAAAAATTTCTATCTTTCGGAAATTCAATCAAGGTAATAAATTATAGTACTGAAGCACAATACAATGAGTATTGAATTTTAAGGAACGTAACTAAAAGAAATATCATTAAAAATAATAAAGTTTTTTTTTTTAAATATTAAATAAGTGTATCAAAACATTAAATAAAACATATTTATGTTTTAAAAAGTTTCCTCGAAATATACATTACTTGCAATATATGTACAGTTTGCTTAACCTTTAGTTGTAAAATAAATTTAAAATAATATAAAATACATTTTATGTTTTGTCAATTTTAAATTAAGATCTTTGGAAAAATTTCTTAATAAATCCTGTATATTAAAGAATCTGTATTTTAATATCTTGAAATATATATCGTCAATAAAACATCATCTATTGTCAGAAAAGGAATGGAATTTTCTGAATATGCCCGTTAAAAATATTTCTGGCTTGGAATTTGGAATTATATTTCGTACGAGCAAATAAAATGCATATGACGATAAATATGAATCCTTAACTTTTATTTATACGATATATTATTCAGAATTTTTTTTTCCTATGTGAAGAATTTAAATTCATCTATTCACAGGAAAAATCGAAATAAAATGCTGAAATTGTAAAATAATATAAAAATTTATTAATAAAAATTTCTGTAATTTAATAAAATGCCCATAATTCATTGTACAACAAGGAATAATTATTGTAGTAATATTGTGTATCACTTAATTTAGAAATGGATTTAAAATTACCCAATAACATTTTTAAAAGTATATTTTAAACATTTAATTTTCTAATTTAGTTGAACACTAATGTGTAAAATTTACAACATCGCAAACTGAAACGTTTATACAGATAAACTCATTAATATATGGGTCGCCGAAATGAAAGTTTCACCACCATCGTTTTCAGATACAGAAGACTACTCATGCCTTAATAGAAGGGTTGTGAGTGCTGGGAGCGCATTCGACATCGTCAGATTACGCGAAATTCTTATTTGATAGTACAGTTCAGCCATAGTTCAACCATAGAAGTTTCACCATATCGTTGGTCGAATCATTGATGCCTCCTGACGTTGGCGTCGTTCATTTCTTATGACGCAAAATGTCAGTTCTGGATAAATATATCGCCTCATACAGAATGTGTATGGCACAACGTGTATGTTATGCCATAAGTATTCTGATGGTGTAGGAATTTCGAAAAGGACGAAACAGTACAGATGACACAGAAGGACCAGCTTAAGCCCTTTTGGTTGTCATCGAAGAAGTAATTGAAGATGCTGACAGTCTAGGGAGAAATAATCGGCGACATTTAAACTGATCTACGTGACATACACTCTGAACCCCACATATTTTCTTGCTTCGATAAATTTCTCCTCGTTTAAAAAATGACCGACTGACTATTAACAATATTTGAAAGCATTCACGATACGGATGATACCCTTCAACATGCTCCTAGGTTATTACACAAACATCTACAGTAACCTGAGAATAAATCATCCGTTCCCAGATCTCAGAGGCATGTATAGGGACATGCGTATTCTTTTGTATCATGAAACGATAAAAGAATCACGACATTGAAGCTTTCATTGGGGCGTACTTTATATTTTAAATGCACAGTGATTTCAAAGGTATGTTTAAAGAAAAAAACTGAGAAAATCTAACTTTTATGAAGTGTCAAAAAACACATTATAATTTTTTTATTGCAAACAGTTTAAATAATAATAATAATAATAATAATAATAATAATAATAACATTTTAATTCCCATTTATTATTTTATTTGACTGATTGTGTTTAAATAAACTTCGTGCTGTGCATTGTATTCAAACATGCACTTACTAAAATCTAAGTTAAAAGACAATAGGTTCATAATTTTTTATTTTTAAACCCTAATGTGTCTTATACAACACATTTAAAAAAAATGTATTTTGAATTAAAGGGGATATTTCTTACAACAAGGCGTATGCGTATGCTGTATACACTGTTTCACGATACTGTGCATAAATGTCCTGTAGTCAAAAATGAAAAGGTAAAACAACGTGTCAGCCTAATGAAAACGCTACTACAATTTATTTTATTATTTGCATACTTTTTATAATTTTGCAATTTGCAAAAAAATTCAAAAACTATATAATTTATTTTATAAATTATAAAATTTTGCATAGATTACGTTGAATTTAAATAATATTGAATATCGTTTAGTAGCATATATTATGAATCATTTTTTTTTAATAAATATATTTACACTATAATATAAATGAAGACTAATAAATAAATAGTGTATAAAATTAAAATTACTTTAAAAATCATTTCCTATCTTCTAGAACGTTTTAATTCTAAAAATATATCCTTTACATAATTTATTTTAAGTAATAACTTTTTACCATGAATATTAGTATTAAATGTAAAATTAGAAAATTAGAAAATTTATTTCGGGATAATGAAATACAGATATAAAAACTGAAACAAGTATTTTCTTCCTTGAAAATATGGTAATCAAATTACTATCAGAAAATTCTCAATTTGCAACATGTCATCGAAATCTCCTTGCTAAATATTTTTTGTGTGTGTTATCATATAATAAGTTTTGCCTCTTGCAAGGAAATATATAATTAAATTTGTTGGTCTTGTAATAAATTCGATTACGCTGGCGTTATTTTTTAGTCTTATCCAAACTTGTTTGTTTGTTTTCATACATAAAAATAATAAATATATAAAAAATAATAATAAAAGGAAATAAATTAATAAAGGGAATATATATCGAAAATTTTCTGTGCTAAACACCATTGAAAAAAACTCAGCAAAATTGAATTAGTATTAATAATAATTTGTGTTTAAAAAAGATCAAATTAAAATGAACATTGTCGTGTAAGATTGTATAATGAAGTTTACTCTTTAATATCTCGCAACAATAAAAAATTATATTAATTGTGCTGTAGATTAATAGTTAATTAACTAAAAACACAATTTTCTATTTTAAGGGAGAAAAAATATTTGCTATTCTTATATATATTAGAGTGGCATGAGATATCTTATGTCATTCTGATTTACCAATTCCTTTCATGTATTTATTTATTTATTTATTGTTGTTAATTTACTTATATATACATTATTTTACGCTAGAATGTATCTAAGAAATACTAATTCTTAGTGTATATTTATGCCTATTTTTATTTTAAATATATATATATATATATCATACGCTTTTTTTTATTTTGTGTGTGTGTGTGTGATTCCTGCGAGAAATATATTTTACAATATTTAAAAATATTTTAAAGAAGAGCATTTTTACTAGGCATATTTAAGATAAAAGAAATACGAAATTAATAATCTAAATTAATATATCAGAAGTAGAATATACGAAATCTCTGAATTTTCAATGTAAGATATTAAAAAAAAAAAAAAAAAAAAATCCAAAAGGAAATAAATAAGTGTATTTTTTTTTCTACACAATACATAATAAAGCTATACACGAAAGCTATTTTTAATCGTATGTAATAACTAAACATATATCGTAGTTTCAATATATCCCACAGCGTTATTCACGGTGGCTACTTAATACTGTATCATTAAAAAAAAAAAAAAAAAAAAAAAGAAAAAGGGAGTTTATTTTAATTGTTTGCTTAAATAATTTCATACACATATTAGGCAAGACATATCTAATCTTCGACCATAGCTTAAGGTCTCCTATGTCCTCCTTTCCCAAGCTTCGATTTCTTTATCTAATCAATATTTACTATATTTTCACACTGGTGTTAGATTTTTTTCCCCCATACACATGGCAATCGAATAATTGCATAAAATAGGTTATCTTTAATTATTGATAAATATGGTGGTCGATGCGAATAAAATTATTTAAGGTAAACTTTCATTTATAGTATACATCATATTGGTGTATGTGTGATTTTCTATTTTATATCTGTACAGTAAAATCATTCCATACTTATAATAGTATTTTGTAGCTACATGTAGCCCCCACCCTTTTTCCATACCATTTTTCTTGAAGGGTATTTTTTTACTTATTCAATCGCAATTGTATATCCGAGAAAATTGCAAATTTGTAAATCCGAGCAAAATTGCAAATTGTAATTGCAAAATTGCAAAAGTGAGTTAATTGCAATTACAGTGCGATAACTGTAATTATAGTGAGTTAATTAAAATTACAAGGAGTAAATTGTAATTGCAAAATAGGAAAAGTAAAATTGTAAATTGTAAATCCGAGAAAATTACAAATAAAGTGATGTGGAAAAGAGCAAGTACAAAAAGTGCTTCGGAATAAACTGAAATTTTGACATATTCGTAATCAGAGATACTAAAATTGGTACACGGTATTTATTAAAAAATATATTTTTAAAATGAGAATAATTACTACTTATTTTTTTCAAAGTAATAGTGACTTGAATATGCGTATTCGTTTAATTTTAAGCAAATATAAATAATTTAAAACTTATATTCATACAAAAATTATTATGAGGTAAAGTATTTTCGATGTAATAAACGACGGATTTGTAGAAACACATTACGTTAATTGTGAGTGATAGGGCTTTTTAATATTTTATTTTTAGTGCAATGTTACTGACATATATGAATGAATATATCGCACGTAGTGTCAGTGTGATTAAAGAAAAAAACATAATCCATCTGTTGCGGTGCTATCACGCGGTCAATGTGTTAAACTTTGGCAATGTGTCAAACTGTGTTAAACTTTGGCTTAGCGATAAAGCATTCAGCTAAAATTCGAATATTCTCTATTTGATTCCACCAACCCCGAGGACGAATATATGAACATTTAAAAACATCATCTAAATTTAAAAATAAGGGATGAATGGCATTTCATATTTTTAATCATTTTCCATTAGCGCTGTGTTAACAGTATTTTGCATCATTTTTAAGAAGAGTGTATATTAATATATATTTATTCAACACATTTATTTCAGAATTATTCCGTATACAGGCTGTGCGTCCAACTATTAGATTTAGATTCAATAATAAGATTAACAAAATAGATTTAACAAATACTTGAATATACCAAAATTCAAAATGCAAAATATTTAGGGTATTTCCTGTAAATTTCCATAAAAACTGTGAAAGAAAGATGGAAAAGTGTATGCTTATCTTGCACCATTTAACAATCACATATGATGATAGTTCTACAAAAATACATGATTAATATTTGCAATTTGTAAATGTCTATGATCTTTTAACGAACTTTTTTTTCTTTGGACTTACAGATTTATTTTACATTTTCTGAAATTTAATTTGCTGTGATATGCTAATTACATAAAGGTTTTGATTCGCATTTTATCACAAAAAAAAATCTGATTTGGACACCACATGACTTCCTTATACACAAACTGGAATAATCATACTGTTATGAGACATCGTTGTGTGAAGTAACTGGTTCGTAAATAAACAGGCAGGGACCCGAAAAAGTTGGCTAAATGTATTTATAAAATGCATTTTCACCATGTTCTGAACAATTATGAAAGTTTCAAATGTCTAGCTACTCGGGAAGTTACTTAAATACATTTTCTGCTGAATTATATAAACGTTACTGAAGGCTGCAGGTATCCGAAACAGTTGACTAAAAATATTACAAAATGCATTGTGAACGTATTCTGAGCATTTCTGAAAGTTTCAAACGTCTAGCTAGCCGGTATAATAGTTTAAAATCGATTGCAAGATTTGTCCAAACCGTTTTTCAGTTATTAACATTTTTTTATACATTAAGGCAAAAACCTTTGTATTTTTGGTACCTAAGTAACTCCAAAACGCAAAATCATATAAAGTCCAAAAAAGGAGGTGCACAAATAGATGTTATAACAAACCTATGTACCAATTTGCAACGTTCTACGTCCAACCGTTTTAGAGTTATGCGAGATACATACACATTCACACACACACACATACAGACGTCACAAAAACCGTGTAAAGTCGCTGATATCTCTAAAACGAGAGATTGTATTAAGACGAAATTTGCAGGTGTGCAACTAGACATCATGATAGTCCCACGTATAAAATTGCAACATTCTGTGATCATTCGTTTTTGAGCAATGTGAAATACAATATCTATTTCACAAATCGTGATTACTATACTCCCTTAGAAACCTTTGGACGGCCCCTGTCTGCCTGGGCTCGGCCAAGCTTAACGGGGTGAATGCCGTCCACCGGAGCGAATAAATCGCCAGATCACTGCATGGAAGCTGCCTACACCAGACAGTAATCTAGTCGCTAAATAAAACGAGATGTGTCCAATGATTCTTCGTTCAGACTTCATCCATCATCATCAGGATTACTATACTCCCTTATACTTTGTATAAGGAAGTAAAAAAAAAAAACCGCATTCGTTGCCTAGAATCTGTTTACGTTTTTATAAATTACCTTTCTACATGCAAAAGTGTTGTCAACTATCATAATAATATCATTACAGGCTCTACGATTAGCTTATTTGCAAATCTCTATGATGATACGTCATATATAATGGCCGTTTTCTTTATACATTTACCATTATGAATATAATTTTTGTAAAATCTCCAAAACGGAAAGACTAAAAATGAGGTGCATAACTGGATGTTGTGACAAACCTATATACAAATTAGCAACGTTCTACGTCCAATCGTTTTTGAGTTATGCGAGATACACACCCACACACACGCAGACGTCACAAAAAATCGCGTAATGTCGCTGATATCGCTAAAACGAGAGCTCGTGTTAAGACGACACTTGTAGGTGTTCAACTAGACATAATGACAGCCACACGTATAAATTGGCAACATTCAGCGATCATTAGTTTTCGAGCAATTCGAAATGCAAAATCCATTTCGCAAATTGGGATTACTATACTTCCTTATACTTTGTATAAGGAAGTAAAAAAAAGAAAGAAAATAAAAGGAAAAAAATAATAATACCAAACCCCTTACAGGCTTGTAAATTTAACATATTTTCATTTATTTGCTAAGATTTGTGAGTTCATAAGGATTTTTTTTTTTTTTTTTTTTTTTTTTTTTACAAAAAGGAACTCTTGCAACTTGATTGAAATAATTTATTCTTTAAATTAAATACGCTGCATGTGTGAAACCACTTATGGAATTTTTACTCTGGAAAACACCTAAAATCAAGGTCGTTATTTTGATGACAATTTGCTTATTTTTTAATCTACTCAAAATGAAATTTTGTCATAAGTTGCCCCATTATTTAGCTTTCAACCTATGCAATATTTTTTTTTCCATCTTTCGCACATGCAAAAATAATATTAAATAATATTTACTAATTATATTAATTAGTAAATATTTATGCTTAATTACAATTTAATTTATATCATTATAATATTTTCTTGAATATTTTCATTATTATAAATTCAAAACCTTATTCTGTTGAATTATGAATGGCATACTGCATAGGATTGCTTCATTTATCCCTAAAGTTTTGGCATAGTGAGTAAATTGAACATTTATCCTATACATCTGAATTTTGAAAAGCAAATATTTCCTATAAATGTCTAGAATTATTGTAAATGCAATCCGCTAAATTTTTTATCGATTGATTATTTTTGAATAAATTTGTATTTTTAATAATGTATGTATATTTAGCTGAAATTAACACATAATTTTAATTCAAGGTACCTTATATTTTATATACTTGGGTAGAATTTACTTATATATATATGTATATATTAAGAAAAAAAAAAGAAGAAGAATATTTTTTACGTTAAATTTAAAAGATGTTATTTAAAATACTTCACGATCAAATAATAAAATATATAATTGATGCTTCGTTTCACGCATAAATATTATTTTGACATAACACATATTACGTTATTTTTATTTTTTTGCCGTTAAATGTACTAGATTATTTTTAAAGCAATTTAATCTAAGTTAAATTTGAATTTGATATTTCGTAGTTTCCTTTATACGAAACTATAAACTGTTAATTTAAAATTTCTTCCATTGTAAAAACCCTAATTCTACCAATAAATAGAAATTCCAATATATTTAAAATAATTCTTAAATGTATTTATAAACTATTAATGCATTTATTTAACTAAATGTAAAATAATTCAAACTAATTAAATTTTCCACAAACAAAGTCTCCAGTATACATATAAATCTTACTCATCTGTTGTTCCCGTTTAATTTTGACAGAAGTCAGAAATACTTTATGTATAATTAATTAAATTTACTCGAGTAATAAAAGTAATTATTTAAAATAACAATATAATTATCTCTTTACTTGAATTAGAAAAGTTTCTATAGAATTTAGTTTGTATTATCTACAAGCAAAATATGTATATTAAACTTTAATGACAGTGTATGTCGGTAATTATTTAATAATTAAATTACTTAATTATTTTACCAATAGTTATTTGACATTTAAATTTTAAAAGTTCTCATTCGATACAACTTTCAAAGTATAAAAGTTTAATTAAAATTAATTTTAATTTACTTTTAAAATAATGCTATATGTAAAATACGTAATTGTAATCTTTATTACTGGTTTCTGTAAAACATTTATAATTTTTACACAGTCATGAAAAACGCCTTTTTATAATATAGGTGAAAAAATAATATTGATATACATATAAAAATTATTCGGAGCTAAAATTTACATTAAAAAAAAATTAATTAAATTATCTTGATCGTGCTATATATATTAGCAAATAAAAACTACAGTTTCACAAGTTTAATATTTCAAAATTTATTCTTTATGATAATTTATAAATTGTAATCTGATTCATGTGTATTCAAAAACCAGCTGATTTTTTTTTCGAAATTCATGTTAACATACGTATAACTCCTGAATTATAAGATTAAAAAAAAAAAAATGAATTTGTATTAGATATTTAATTAACTTTGATTCTGACACCCTCCACCCCCCCCCCCCCCCAATAATAATAATAATAATAATAATAATAAATACTGTTTTTTTTTTTTTTTTTTTTGAAGTGAAAACTTCTTTAGGCGCGTTGAGCACTTTTGAATGAACAAAAATCATGGAACTCGCGTCATCGTCACCGAACGCTTTTCATGAGCTAAATGTATACTGTGTACGTATATGTATACTGTGCTATATGTATACTGTGTATAGATATACCTCCGTGCGTTATTAATATACATTATATATATATATATATATACAAAGAGTGTATCTCTCTACATTTATATCCGTATAGGTAGCGCACGGCGCGGCATTCCTCACACACACACACACACACACACACCACACACACACATATATATATATATATATATATATATGTATGTATGCATAACTAACTAACGTGTAACTCAATTTATACATATATATATATATATATGTATAAAATGTATACTAATACGAGTAGTATACTGGCTACTGGCATTTGTCTCTTTCTAGTTCTATACTCTATGTATGTATGTATTTTTTCCACAGTATATACATAGTTCACAAAGTACAAGCACGTATTTTTATACAGACTATTATATTCTTCTTTTTGCTTTCAATATAAATTTAAAGTTTAAAAGATTAAAGATTAATTTTTCATTAACATTTCTTTACAAACCAAAAATAATTCAAAAATAGTAATCTAATGGCTCGAAGATACAATTCACAAGTTACTTAGTTTTCACTTCTACTGGCATTCCCCAAAGACTGCCCCTCATTTTATTATTATTATTATTATTGTTGTTGTTGTTGTTGTATTTCATTGCATAACACATGGAAATAAATACGCATTTATTTCTGATTGTTGTAAAACTAGTAATTTGATTTTTATACTACAAATGCAAATAAACAGTAGACTTTATATTCACTATCTAGCAAAGCTTTTACAAATATTTTTCACTGCAATCTGACCTTTTCTTAACATATTTTTTTACATAGTTTCTGAAGGTGTAATGGAAATGACCGTTTAACTTGGAATCATGAAATTAACTTTTTATGTCATTATCATCTGAATTTACCTTTATTGTTACTCTGCATTAATTAACTCATTATTGTTAAATCAGATTACTAGTAAAAGTACAAAATATTATCAATGATACTGCTGAGTACTCTGAGTGTCTGAATATATATTTTATTTAAATACAGTGTATATGAAAAATAATAATAATAAATTAATAAAGTTGTCAAATAAATAAGTAAATAATTAAGTTATATAAATCTGTTAAAATAAATCTGTTCCATATTTCACTCATACATATCAGCGATTAGAGAGCACTTTTAACTGTGGTGGTATATGATTGGGTTTTTGTCTTATTTTTAGATTCTCAGTTCAGTGTTTTTTTTTTTTTTTTTTTTTTTTTTTTATGTATATATATACACGCCTTCTCATATGTATAAGGACACTTTATATTTTGAAATAACTAATGTAAAAATAATTGTGAACAAGATGCATTTAATATATCTAGTATTCTAAAAACCAAAACTACTATAATTTTTTTAATATGAAACAAAATTAATAAAAAATAATGCAAAATATTTTTTCTCCACGGTTTTAGATTTTCATAATTATAGGGACAATCAAGATTTTTCCGTTTTATTTAACTTACTGGCGGATAAATTATAGTTGACATGCGAAATCGTTAACTACTGAGCTATATTAATTCACATATAAGCCTTCAATTTTTCTTGGACGGACATTACTGATAATTCCTTGAAAAAAAGAACGTCCATGTAGTGAAGTATGATAAATGTGTTTTTTAAGTGGAAGGACATTTTCAATTCGCCGAATTTCTAATGAAATTCGAAGTTCTATATTTGCTGAAGGAAATGTGATCAAACGTTGAACTGCTGGTTCGATAGGAGAGAGATCTGATGCAAAATCATAGTTGTTTTACAGAGATCGAAGACTCATAATTCCTCTCACTGTTCTACTCATAATGACTGCTGTTGAATTTGTTCGTAATTTTAACAAAAGTTTGGGGTCCACATTTATGCATGTTTAAAATAATTGATAATATGTTAAAATGAATAAAAACCTGTAATAATCATTAAGCATTTAATGTGGGAAAGAACGTCTGTGCTAAAGTTGAATAAAGACAATATTAAATGGTAAAATGTTGCATTTCCGATGAAAAACATTTTATTCTTGATTAATCAAATGGTTTTAACAGTTACTGGCACGATCTGAAGATAGCGAAAGACAGAGCAGATTTTTTAAAGGCTGATATTAATTGGTCATTTTAAAGGTGGATCTATGGTGCTCTGGGGAGCTGTTTCTACTGAAGGAAATATGAATTTAGTAATTTTTTCTATTATTATGAACATGAAGAGAATATCCGCAAATTTTATACTTGGAATTCTCAGATTTTTGTTAGATTTTGGGGGGTAATAATATTTTTTTCAACAAGACATACATTTTTGCTCTACTTCTAGAGCAATAGGAAATAGTTTGCAGAAAGGAACTTCTATATTGTTGCCTTTCCCGTGGCTTAAAAGTTGAAAAAACCTTAAAATATCATATTAGAAAAGTGCATGCAAATGGAAAGCAATTTTAAATAGTTTAAATGTATTCAGAATATCACCTAAGCTGTATGAAATGGTATTGAAACTGAATATTAAAGAATATATATATACATATATATACCAGAGAGAATGTCTTACTGTTTCACCCTAAAAAGAGACCCCAAAAAAATATTAATTGAAAGAATAATTTCTAAGATTCGAGCTGTCCTTATAATTGTGAACACCTGAAAAATCCTTTTTTTGACCATATTTAAAGTTTTTTCAGATAGAAATACGATAAAACTTTTTAAATATCTTCTGTTAATGAAATTCAGATTAATAAAAAATATATTTGTTTAAATAATAGTGTTCAGTGTTTAGTTAATATAGAAAAACAGGTGACCTTAAAATTATTAGAAGGAGTGTATATATATATATATATATATATATATGTGTGTGTGTGTGTGTGTGTTATTTTTAATAATGTTTGTAAAAAAGAAATGAATAAATAAGTAATTCAGCAATGGACAGTGTTATCAACTTTTTTTTTTTTTTTACTTGGTAAAAATTATTTTTTTCTTAATCTTTCTTTATACAGTTACTTATTATTTTTAAGATATATGTATTTATCATATTATCAAAACTCAGTTTTTTCTCAACTTAAACAGGCATATCTTACAGTATATGTTCATTTTGAATTATATTGTCAGTCAAAAGAAAATTTTAAACGAATTTTTTTAATCTTAACAATTAAGTACTTATAAATAATAATTAATGTATTAGTTTTTGCTATGATAAAAATTGTATCTATCTAATATTTCTAAATCAAAAATAAATATTCAATTTCTAATGCCTTTCATTTTTCAATATTTAATTTCTTTTCAATGATAAAATACATAAAATCATATATAATATTATATTTTTCAAAAGACATCAATGAAGCTTCAAAATGTTATTTAATATATTTAAACAGCGATGGTTAATATTATATGCATAATAATAAAAAAGCCAGAATTGAAAATAAAGATTTATCATTGTATAAATTTTAAGATAAAAATGTGTTTCGAAAAGACATTGAAACATAATTATTAAGAAGATTCTGAATTATAAGCAATTTTTTAACACAATTGTGTAAAAAATATTTCCATCTTAACTTTTTTCTATTAAAATATAAGGAAGAAGACTTCAGAACTGCTGCAATATATCTACTGCTAAGTAATTATACTTTCTATTTTTGATCATGATAATAATTAAAATTCTTTAATGAAGTATGCAAGAAATCACGAAAAAAACTTCTTTTAATTTTGTTCGAAGCATTTTTATGGTATTCTTTATGGATTATTATATAAATATGAAATGAATAATCCGAGGTAAATCTTTCATCATACATGATGCATATTTATATCTTTTTTAAAGCTGTTTTACATTTCAAAACTATCAAAAAATAAGCACACTTAATTAAAATTTCAATGGAAGAAACACAATTTCTTTATAATAAATTAAAAATCTTTAAGTTTATCGAGATTTTTCAGGTATGTAATCAAAAGCATATCAGCGCAAAATTATTTTTAAAGATATTGCAAAGTTCGTTTACATAAAAAAAAAATAATAATAAGCTATATATATATACCATATGAATTTTAGTAAAACTAAATCATTTTTAAATAAAAATTTTCGAAAAGATACTTGCGAAACCTTTAAGCATTATTTATATTTTAATTACCACAAAGCATTTTGTCCTTAATATATTAGTTTATTTATATTTTTATAGGTTTAAATAAGCATTTTTGCCTCATTAATTAATTAATTCATAATACTTGAATAAGTACATGGTATTTAAACACATAGTTATTATTTATATAATATTGAAGTATCTGCAGCATTTTCTTTTCTTCTTCTTCTTTTTTTTTTTTTTTTTTTTTTTTTTTTTAATTAAGAAAAATCTATGATAAATTATTTATTACACTTAGACCTTAAGCCGCAATTTCCACAACCAAAAAAAATGTGGTGGAATTTGCATGTAGTCTACATTTACAAACAAGTGTTTGTTATTTCTCTTGTTTAGCTTTTCCAGATGTTTCGTCGTTTAACCATCATAAACGCATTATCTATAAATCTTAGAATAAAAATCATTTTTAATTTTACAAATATGTTATGTGTAAAATAAGATGTGTTTAAGTATTTGTATGAAATGTGCTTACTAACGCTTATTGTTTGTGCATTATTATGATATATGGCTTGTAAGAAATGTTCAGTGGGTTCGTCAATGTACGTTTACATGGAATATTGAATCGAAAAAGTTATTTTAGTCATTAGGAAACGTCAAAAATGACAGTAAATAAATAAAAAAAGTGTAGTGATTTTTCTTATATGGTGAGATTAAACTAAAGTATATATTTTTAATCCTTATACATATTTTTTATAAAAATTCGGCATTTTTTCTGACAGATAAAATCTTAATAATTAACTTAAGAGCTTAAATAATAAAATAAAAAAATGGCATCAGGAGAAGAAACAAAAATGTTTAAAATGATATACGAATTTAAATACCTTCTATGAGCATAATAATAATATTAAGATATAGAATTCAAGTAAAAATAGTGAGGTACAGAATCTGGAGTAATTCCAACAAGTTCTTATTCTTCTGTGAATCTCAGTGTATTGTGATATGGACGAAGAATTGAGATTATAGGAAAAACAAACTTATTATAGGAAAAACAAACTTATTATGACTTGAAATGCAATGGAAATCTACTCCCTAAATATTTAGTAAGTACGAATGTACTGACTATAAAACACGGGTGAAATTCAAGTCAAAGTCACATTAAAAAATATATACATTATCTTAACACTAAGAATTTAAGCATAGTAGACATTTATATTTGACTTCTACTATATTCAAGTATTATCTCCTCTACTATTTCCAGTTAGATTTACATTTATCGTAAACTAATTTTGGCTTTACTTGAGACTTTTTTTTATTTTTAAATTCCAATTGTAAGAAAATTCTGCAACCATCATGAATTCCTTTGGGAACTTTTCCATACACTGAAGAACTTATTTCATACAGTCTCATTCCCGTCACCTGAACGATAGATTTATTATTATTATTATTATTATTACAGTCACTTAAATATGTCCTTGCCTCATCGAGTATTACTACGAATTTATATTTTCCAATAGCTAAGCTTTTTCCATACGATTTGTTTTCTTTTCAGGAACATAATTTGGGAAAAGCAGCTGAACTTTAGGTTTAAACACATTTTTAACTTCAAATGTATATGAATTATTTAACTTACGGTTGCCAGAATGCATTCCTGGTTTCGATTCAATGGATCCTTGTGTCGGTGGATCTTCTTTTTGGATCAGAGACTTCATTTTCTTGATATTTACCATTGGGATGGCATGTCTCCTGACCACCTCTTGGGGTGAGGCGTCGCCAATTGCCCATAGTGCAGCTCTAGTGAGGCGTAAAACCCAACCAACCAATCAACCTTGATATTTACTTTCGTTAAAACAGTCTTAGGATGAACTTTCGCGGTCATACTTTAATTTTTACTTTCAGTTAGAATTTTTTTTCTTTTCAAATTTTATATAATTTAAATACTTATTTTGGAAATGCTATAACAGCGATTTTTATACAGCTTTATAATTTGGGGATACAAATATCCCTCATCGGAGAAAGTGCAGTTCGGAAAATTTCAGCTATCTCTCAAATTTAGGAGCCATTTTCAAAATTAATCTTTTATTCATATACTGATTATTCCAACCAAATGATAAAAATAGCAGATGATTATGCTAAAGTTGCCAAACATTTATCTCAAATTTCAAAAGTGAAAAACAAATTTTAAAATCGTTTCCGTAAAGTATGAACGATTTATTGTATAATACTTTTTGTGAAGTTCCTAAATTTGAAAAAAAAAGGGCAATCTCATGAAATTATCTCGAAATTTTAGTTACGGTTTATAAATTCATTAACCGAAGTACAATATGTATATAACGAATAAAAAAA